>OU452317.1:20036227-20636227 GCA_911728475.2 Pterostichus madidus | reverse complement strand
GGCTGTAGCGATGCTAGAAGACAAAATTAATTAAAAAAATTAATAAAAGTGGATTTTATATTCATGAAGAGATACTATTTCTGGGTGCGTCACCAGATGGAATAATAGGAGATGACGAAATATGCGAAATAAAATGTCCGTTCCGTGCCCAAAATATGACTATAAAAGATACAATAGAAAAAAAAGTTATAAAATTTTTAGAACCAAAAGATGGTAAAATTTGTTTAAAAGAAAATGATAATTACATGTATCAGGTACAAGGACAATTAAATATTTGTAATAAAAATGCATGCGATTTTATGGTGTACACGAACATTGATATTTTCATTGAAAAAATTTATAGATCCAATTCATTTTGGCAAGATAAAATTATACCAAAAGTAACAAATTTTTATCTCAACTCACTTTTACCAGAAATTATTAATTCAAGGTATAGTCGCGGCTTACATATTAGATAATTATTTTAATAAATTACTAATTTATACCACGGTTATGTTTTTCTATTAATTATATTGATATATGTTGAATGGTCTTTAAATGATAGCATTTATTTTGATTTTATGTGTTTTTATGTCTTGACGACTAGTTTGTGTATTATAAAATCTGAATAAATATTATTATTATTATTACCTATATAATTACAATTTATTGCGTCTATCTGCCCTTATTTTAAAATAACATTAAAATCTTAATCAAATACTTACATAACAATATTTAATTTACTTTTTTTATATAAAATATTTATACTAAATACTAAATTAAATATTAAATTTCTCGTAAGTATCTATAACATTTTCATGTCGAAATATCTGAAAAGTAGTTCCGTGCACGATATGTCATCAGTTCATCACTATCTTTACAGAGAAGCCTGTGCCTGTGGGCACAAAAGTTTGCGATGTTTCTTGTGAAACCGTCATAAAAAGTACCTGCTCTGAAATCCTTCGGATACCGCATCGTTCAGAGCAGACATTGTCATTTGGGTTGCATCGTTTTGTACATCAGGCGTTAAATATGTGACATTGTGACACGAAATATCGAAAACAAATATATACTTTACTCAGAAATGCGAAACTTTAATGAAAATATTCGTATCAAGAAAGTTTTATTTTTGCAAAATCTTTCATTTCATATCTAATTTATATACCCAAGTACTTTCTAAACTGTTAAAATCGTGTATATGTCTTTACATATATATGCACTTAACTAACTTATTATTAAGTTTTACGAAATTATAAATAGATAAAACGTAATATTTTATTATTATCTTCATTCTAACAAAATTTGAACAAATTTATTTATCTAGAACTGGAAATAAAAGCATACAAATTTCAAGCGGTTTTACACTGAGTACGGAGCGGCCTTAAGGATTTTATTAAAATTGAAGCAATCTAAATGTTAGAAAATATGTCATAATTAATTACTGTCAAAATTGAAAACAAATCTAAATTTGTCAAATTTAAGGAAATATAAAAATCTGTTAAAATAGTAATAAAGCTTTTACTCGTATTTAGCAATAATTCAACCTTCACATTAGTTACAAAAATACAAATACAAAACTAACAAGTATAAGAAACTCGTATCATATTGACTATTAGAATAAAATGTAAATAATATATCAATTATTAAGCAATTACATAAACTAATGATAATAAAATACAAAGAGAAGAGAATAACATGTGTGAAAAATTAATGGTTTTAGATAAATGAACTGCCATCATACAATAATAATTGTTTAAATTTCACAGAAATTTTAGCTGGTTTTAGTAGTAGTAGTGGTGCATGAATTTTATTTAGAACGCAAGGAACAAAATGACCCAAAGTCCTTTAAAAAAGAGCTGTATTATGTTTGGGTATTATTTCTTAAATCGCGTTGATGATATTGAATCCGTATTGATAGTTTGTTAAATAAGTAGGTGATTTGTTAAGAACGACACGATGAGTTAGACAGGCAGCATGTAACAATCACGTCTTATTCATGGTAAGCCATCCTAATTCATTTATATATGCGAAAGTGCTCTCCCCTCTTCTTAAATCAAAAATAAAACGTACACAACAGTTTTGTACCTTCTGTATTCGACGCACTTAATGAGAGGTAATAAGTGGTCCATAAATAGTATCGCAGTAATTGAATACAGAAAGCACAAGACTATTGGACGAAATTACTCTGTTGTGTTTAGAGAGAACAAATCTATTCATATATAAAGATTTTAGAGCCAGGAAGGCTTGCATCAGTAGTGAACATTTTATAATAATTCCAGTGAGCAATTGATTTTGTTCGATTAAATTGCGAATATGCGTTATTTCTGAATTTGATCATTGTTTTTATTAAATTTGTGTCAAATTATAATTGCTTTTATAGGAACATACTCATCAATAAATGAAAGAATAACACAAGTATAAAAATAATGTCAATCAAAGCTACTCAAACGGAAATGAAGATGATCAATATTAACACTTGCAAAACCCCTATAACACTTCACTTGTGTACCTCTACGAGTCTGACAGAGAAGATCTAATTTGCATGAAATAGATCTGTGATCAGTCACATGATGCATATCAGTCATATTAACATCTGAAGAAATCTCTCTATTCGAAGAAATAAATATATCAATCAGAGTTTCTGAAATTGGTGTTATTCGAGTTGGCTTACATACAATTTAAACTAGGCAAAATTCATCAAGTAATTCATAAAACAGATTGACTGTATTAGTCAACGTAATTAAATTAATATTGATATCCCCAACGCACACTATACGGATAAATTCAGGGTAAATTAAAGATATATTTGTTTCCAAACAGTCAATAAATTCTACATGGGAACGGCTTGATGGACGATAAATTGCACCAATAGCAAGTTTAACTCTTCCTAACGATAGTTTGATCCATAATTGTTCCAGACTAGGACTATTAATACTAATGTTATTAAGGATTTCTATATTGCTCATGAGACTTAATATAAAGATAAACTCTCCACCACCTCGACCAGTTAATCTATATCATTTCTAATGAGATCATAACCCAAAATATTAAAATTATTACTACTAACATTAGAAGTAAACCATGTTTCACATAAGGCATAAATGTATATAATGTATAAAATATTAGAATTCGTCAAAATATGTATATAAATCATTATTAATAAACTAAACATTCGTCCACCGTATACAAAGTATGAACGCAAGTTAATAATTAAATAAAGATAATACTAAATATTAAAGGTCAGTGAACTGCGAAAAAACTGTGCTTACAGGTAGACGATAAGTAAAGTTATTAATTAACCACGAAGGTCGAATTAATCAATATGACTGCTTATCAACTTATAAAAACAAATGCTTGAGGAATGAATTCACGTTAATTCAACTTTGTGAATTAAGAAGACTAACAATATATATTTATGTATAAACAGTAAAGCAAATAAGTCCTACACAATTAGAACAAACTAAACATATTGCTTAATAACCAAACTTGGGATAGTAATATGAACAAATAAAGTAATATTTATAATTGTACATACAATAATGAAACAAAAACGCAGTGGCGATTGTGTGTATGTGTATGTGCATCATATTTCAAATAAACAGAAAACAAAGAAACAGAAATATATAAAAAATAAATTCTAAACTAACAAAAGTGACAAAACACTGAACCAAGGTTAAAAATTTACTTAGATAGACGTTCAAACTCTTCCATCATAGTAACTCTACGAAGTTAATCATTTAATCAATTAATCATGTTAAGTCTATTAGGAGTCAGATCCTCTTTAATAGTGATACCTGTGTTTTTCAATTTGCTTTTCGTCGCGTAAACTGTGGCACGATCTTTATAACTACAAAACTTCACAATTAAAGGTCTATTTTTATATTTCATCATCTTCCTCATTCTGTGCGATCTTTTGATTGTGGTAGAATGAAGGGGGACGCTCATCTTCTCATTAAAGACCTGGAGAAGGATAGCATCGGTATCCTCGCCTCGTTTCTCCTGGACGTCGAACACACGCAAGCAGTTACGCCTGCTGTACTGAGCAAGGCGATCCAGTTCCTCCGACATCGATTGTAATTGCTTATCCTTTTGGATAAGCCGGAGGCGCAGATCTTTCACTTCTTTCGTGAGCGTTGACACAGCGTTTACAATTTTCCCGATAAACTCATCAGATGGTTCGTGGCCGCGCAAAACATTGTTACAAATCTAAATCACTTCAACAATCATTTGCCTTGTTTTAATAATTTTACAATAAGTTAAAAAAACATAAAAAATGTATATGAGAAAGATAGCACACACAATGAACACGTCTATATGCTTCGATTGCTCATTCTTGAATTGTATATTACAGAATACGCCAATCAAAGAAATGATAAAAATGGCTAATAAATTTAGTAATTTAGTGTAAAAGTCTTGTAAAAATGGAATAAATCTATTAAAATGTTTATATTTATATATATATTAATTATTTGTGTCTCATTGATTTTTTCTTGGCGTGAAGTTGGCAACCACTTTGTCAAGTTCTATACTGCCGGCCAGTATGGGATGCTCCGTTTTTACATAGATCATGAATAGACAAAAACCCTGCCCTAGATATACTACAGTCTTAAATCTAATTTTTGTATTTTATTACATTAAACTTCTAACAATTAAATACTTTGATACACAGCAGTACTTCTAGCCTAGCCTGCCTTGACGTTCCCCTAGCTAAAGGCCTGGTTGTGTATAGTGTGTGATTTTTTATGATATTTTTTTTTAACTTACTTTATATGAAATATTGCTAATGGTAATTTTATGTGGTCAAATTTTAAACTTGGTTTAAATTAAAACCGTAGTTACATGACATATGAGATAATTGATATTGCATTCAAACATTTGAGATGGTTTTATTTATTTGAATTTAAAATTTAGGTTTTGTTGGTGCAACTGGCTTATCAATAAATTATCATTGATAAATAAGTTGATTGGTAGCCAAAACATTGGTGCATTATTGTTTTGTAGTTAATAAATAAACTGGCTGCATTTCTGCCTAAGTTAATTTTCCTTACTGGAACACATACTTACTTTTTACCAGAATATTTTTTGTTATGTATTTTCTATTTGTAGAATCAAATATATTACATGAATAATTTCCTTCATTTTCATACGTTGTATTATCTATTTTTAATATAATTTCACCAGATGTTTTTCGGATAAGTGGAAAGTATTCTGTGTTCATTTTCTATAGGACATAAAGTTCGTTAGAGTAATCATCAGATAATTATTATAAACAATACTATTACTTTAATTTCTTTAACATTTGGTGTTGTCCAAGACATTAGAAAGTCAATATTGTGATAAATATCCACCTTACATTGCAGAAATAACGGTAATCCAATGTAGGCAGTATCGGATTGTAATTTATCTATGACTGGTTTTACATCAAATTGATCTACAAACAGAAATATTTTAATTCAATTATCAGACTTCCAGTATCTGTATTACAAAGTGAAACACATATTTTCATCTTCTACTTGTAGAATTGAAATTGGAAAATTCCTGGTGTGTTTTGCATTGAACAATATAAGATATATTACAATACTTAGAAACATTTGAGTATATTTCAGCAACTATTCACAATAGTTCATGTATGTACATTATCACTGGCCAATATTACCGTAAACACTGATGAATTTTCTCGCTGTGGCGCTGTTGTGCAGCGAGTGGCAGTAATAGCGGCCTGCATTTGTATTTTTGACATCATTTAATGTCAGTTTACTAATTAATACTTTTCCTGTTCGGAAGTTCATTCGTTTCATTTTTACGGTTATTTCCTGTAAAGAAAAATAATTATTATATTGAATATATTTGCACTTGTAATAAATGCCACGGAAATAGATCGATACTATAATGTTGAAATAAAATATAAATTAAAATTACAAAATATGCAGATAAATAATAAAATGAAAAAGGAAAGTAACACAATAATATTCCAAACTAAGATAATATACTGGTAGGTTAAGAATGATGTACCATATAATTATCATGAGAAATTATTTCGTTTTACAATGCTTGACTAGATTAATATTTTAACGAAAACTTCATTTACTCAACAAGGTATAATACGCCTCCTATAGATTTCAACCAAATAAATTTTTTCAAGTCAAGTTCTTTTCGTAGATTGTCGAGAAGATATATATATATATATATATATTAAATATTATCATTTGGCAAAAAAAACGTACATCATTCCCACAATACTCAAAATTATATGTAGTCGTCAAATCATAGTTATCAAGATAGACCTTTGTAATTTTGAGAAGATTTACGCGGGGGGTGGCTGGTTTGACAAATATTGCCCCATATATATATATATATATATATATATATATATATATATATATATATATATATATATATATATATATATATATCTGATCATTATCAACAAGCCTTTTACCCAAAGATATATACGTTGTAATATAAGTAAGGAATATTGATATTATCTCCTGAAATAATCATTTAATAAATAAATAAATATAACACCATGCTTTTTACTCATCACTGGGTGTGGAAAATACTATCAATATTCCTTGTCTGGACCTTATTAGAGCGAAGAGCCAAGAAATATACAACATGCTCAAAAAGAACCACTATATATATATATATATATATATATATATATATATATATATATATATATATATATATATATATATATATATATATATAAATAAATAAATAAATAAATAAATATATCATCACGCCTGCTACCCATTACTGGGTGTGGAGCAGATCTCGGTAAGTGATATCACGGCCCCCAAAGATGTTAGTGGTGGAGGGGCCACAGGGGTAGCTTTTGAAATTATGAAAATTGTTTAAGATAAGAAAGAAGGGAGTGTCGCTCTACGCTTGTTTTTGAAAGTGAATTCCATACAATTGCAGTTAAACACTCAATGTTAAATCAGAAAACGAATAAAAAGATCAGAAACGAAAGGAGTGTAGTCCCTGCGCTTGTTTTTGAAAGTGAATTTCACACAATTGCAGATAAACACTCTAATGAAATTACTAAACAACAAAACTAAAATCTAAATTCCTGCACTTCTTAAATCATCAGATTCATTCCGCAATTAATTTTCGCCAAACGTTCCTATCTTGACACACCACTTTAGCTTCATCCACATTCATAATTCCCTTCATACAAGCACGTTTGTTTCTCGTACTCGGAAATTTTCTTTCACGCAACAATCCTTCAATTATATTCATCCATTTGTTCATAGGTCGTCCACGCAATCGTTCACCCTCAATTTCACCAACATATACCTGTTTCACTAATCTGTCATTCGACATACGTTCTACATGCCCAAACCATCTCAACTGACTTATGCCTACTTTTCTAACTACATTCTTCTCAATTTCACACTCATCATACACCAATGTATTCCGGACACGATCTCTTCTAGTATAACCACACACACCCCGCAAATACCTCATTTCCACAGCAGTTATACGACGTTCATGTTTCTTCATCCATACCCAACATTCACTACCATACATCAATGAAGGCACTAAAACACCATTATACACACTCAATCGAGCATCTCTGGATACATTCACATTTCGAGCAAAGGTTCCCAGAGCACCCAATACCTTGCAACCTGCAGATACTCTTCTTTCAATCTCACAATCAATACGTCCATCCCTCGAAAACACACTACCCAAATATAAAAATTCATTCACTTGACCCAATCTCACACCATTCATCGAAACATTACAGTCGGTCACCAAATCACTCTTCTCAAACACTAACACTTTACATTTATCAACATTTAATAACAGATTTAAACCTTATCCGACTTCATTTATACTTAGAATCATTCTTCTCAATTGCTCTTCAGATTCACCCATAACAACATCATCCGCATACGCTAACGCAGGCACAACACTACCACCAATATGTACACCATCCACCCCATTCAGCGCTGTTCGTAACAATACATCCATATACAAATTAAACAGCCACGGAGACATCCCACAACCTTGTTTCACACCAACATCTATACAAAACCAATCACTCAATCTACCATCAACTCTCACCGCAGTCTCGCTACCTTCATACAACGCACGAATTGCCCCCAACAAATTCCCGTTTATACTGTACTGTAGAAGTACATCCCACAAAGTCACGCGATGAACATTATCATATGCTTTTTTAAGATCGAGAAAGCCACAGAATACCTTTTTGTTCTCAACAATCATACGAAGAGAAAATAATTGATCCACACACCCTCTCTCAGGCAAAAAACCACTTTGCATATCGCTTATCTTGGAAATGGTTAAGGTTCGTACCTTATGAATAAGAATCTTCCCGTACCACTTCCCTACCACACTCAGCAAACTTATCGCACGGAAATTAGTACATTCACTCGAACTACCTATGCCTTTAAATAAAGGACAAATGACAGCACGTTTCCAATCATTAGGAGCCACACACCGTTTTAAACAAAATCTAAACAAATAAACTAACCAATCAAATAACTTCTCACCTCCATATTTCAACATCTCATTCGATATACCATCCAAACCAGGAGCCTTACCATTCTTCAGACGCATCAATGCAAAACTAACATCACTCTCATCTATATCCCAATCATCACCACTAACATTTTCACTACTACCATTCCCTTCATTTATGCTACCATATAAAGCCCTAAAGTACTCACACCATCTATTCCTAACATCTGACTCATTCCACAATAACTCACCATCAGCACTTTTAATCGCTTTCACTACCCTTAAATTACCACCTCTCAATCTCTACACACTCAACCAAAACATTCTTTTATTCATACTAAAATCATTTGTCAGTCTTTCACTCATCAAGCCATCAAAACGTGCCTTACTTTCTCTCACAATTCTCTTAACATATTTATTTAACCTCTTGTATTCTAGTAAGCATTCATCTCGTAAACTTCCAGGTACATTTTTCACATTTAGAAAACGTAAATATGCTCTCTTTTTCTCCTCAATCGCTTCTTTTACTTCATCATTCCACCATGCATTCTTTGGACAAGAGCCTAATCTACATTCACCACAAACTTCTTTTGCATAATTAAGAACTGTATCCTTAAATTTCAATCAAACATACAGGCAAAGATTAATTAATTTTCTCAACAAACCTATCTCTAACATCCTCATTCTGCAGTACACTGGATTTCACACGAAACATTTTTTCGGTACTTTTCACCCTCATCCGCCAACATTTATCCAGACGTATACGCGATACCACCAAATAATGGTCATTCGTACCCCATTCAGCACCACGCTTCACACGCGTATCTATAACTAAACTTCTCAATCGTTCATCGTACAAAATAAAATCAATTACACTTCGTCTATTCTCACGCATATTCTCCCATGTATACAAATGAGCTAATTTATGTTTAAAAACAGAGTTGGAAACAAAGAGATTACGCTCCAAACAGAAAGATACTATTTTCCTACCATTTTCATTCTCTCTCACATCACCAAACTTACCCAAAACATTCCCAGACATGCTTCTCTTTACTCCCACCCAACCATTTAAATCACCACATACGATAACTTTCTCACCTGGATCACACAAATCAATCACACTATCTAACAAATTCCAAAACCGATCCTTTTCGAGATCATTTTCAGATTCAGTTGGGCCATAAACTGACACAACGAAGATTCTATGAAAGCCTACCTTTAATCTCAGCCAAAGAATTCTAGATGAAATACAATCATAATCCCTTACAAACGGTTTCATTCTTTCACTAACAAGCACACCTACTCCATGCTTTGCACGTTCATTCACAGTTATACTACAGCCTTTCCTCTTAGTCTCACTTACACACAAAACATCTACATTATACACACGCATTACATTCAACAATTCATTTTCTTTCCCAGTTATACCACAAACATTCCACGTACCAAACTTACATTCATCAAATTTTTCCCATTTATTCCTCATTTAAACAAAAGATAGCAAAAGAAGGGTTCTCTCGGTAATAGAGTAGAAGTTAAGGTAGCTTACCAAACTTATCCTTAACTATAAAGGAAAATAGAAATAAAAAGAAATAAATAAATTACATTGACACCTGTCAACCGTCAATCATTCAAGAACAAAACATAACTTAGCGTTTCTAAATACGTAATTAATATAAACAAATAACGAAATGAAAAGAAAATATACTACAAAAAATCTAAATTATTATAAAAAGAAAAGATAACACTTATCTTAGTAAAATGATATGCTAGCAATCCGGTGGTAAACAGTCTATATAAATTCAACTCCAAATAACCAGTCAAAAGACGAAAAGAAACACAAATTTGACGGACGAGTGTTGTTTATTCTGTTGCTAACCAAACATCTTCATTTTACGTAATAATATATAATGGGCCATTCTACGTCAAGTGGCCCCTCCCGCTGTCAAAAAATTGATTTAAAATATTGAGTTTGGCCTTAAAATGTTCGTATAAGCGAGGGCTACGAAATTTGAGTGGCTTGCCTCATCTCAATAAACGCTTTAATTAAGATGTTTGGCCCTAAAACCCTTACAAGGTCAGACTCATTAAGTTATGATTTTTATGGAGTTTTTGGATACTGACGACATGGTAATGCAGTTTTTGGAATGAGTCGTGACATTGTGCAAGTAAGATATGATGCGTATTAAAATTCGTAATTGGGCAAATTCTAGAACGGGGTTGTGAGGTTATGGGGTTTTGGTGATTGAGGGTCAAGGGGTCATGGGATTACAGGAATACGGAGGTATATATATATATATATATATATATATATATATATATATATATATATATATATATATATATATATATATATATATATATATATATGTTGTAATATAAGTAACATTACACAGCATCCAGTCGGAAAAAGGACAAAGAAGAATCCAACAAAGAACTGTATATCCCGTACATCAAAGCAATCTCTGAGAAAATAAAACGAGTGAGCAATAAGCTCAACATAGCAAGATTCCAGACAACAACTATACTTAGAGACCTACTCTAACAACATAACTGCAAGAGGAAATTTAAGAAAGTCGCTTTCATCATAAGGAACAAAGAACTAATATGTAGCCAAATCAGCTTCAAAAAGCCTATATGGAAGAAGTTCATCGATCAGGAACCAACACTGTAGTTCACGATCCAGGAACCACCACCGCCAGAAGAACCGCATCGAACACCCCGTCAACCCTGAATACTCACATTTCACTAGATATAAGGCTCCTAGATTAAGGAATTAATTAGTATTATCAGCTCACAGCCACCGAAACGTTGTGTTATATAAGGGTTTATTGTAAAATAAGTGTTTATTATAAATAAAAAATAGTAGAAGTCCAACATCGAAAAATATTTTTCACATACATATATATTCTTACACCAGTTAATAGAAATTAATTTAGGTTTCTGTAAGAAAAGAAATTATTAAATAGAAACACAAATAATTTCAGTATGAAATGACATACCTGTTGTCTGCCCTTATGTCTGCACATATTTGATCTTGTATCTTGCAAGTTAAATATCGAAAAAAAATGTAATTGGAAAACAGCAAAGTCAGAGTATATCAATAAATTCCGTGAAAAAAAAGATGCTTTCATTACATTTTCCATACGTAATTTTCTTGCATATTAGATTGATTTGAGGAAAATACAAATTATTTTTTCAGATAATAGTTTCAAAATATATCACTTTCTAAACGATTTTCAAATATAATTATTAATTATCGTTTGAATTTTATTTATTTTTTAAAAGTAAATTAAATTATTTCAAGTTAAACCTCAAAAAAATTCTTCAAAATTTTACAGCTTCGAATAATTTTTACACAACCCAAACTTTCAGAATGTACAACCCATAGGTTGCGCGACATTGTTGTAAAGTATAATAATCGTATCGTTCAATGCGAAAGTTATAGAAAATAATAATAATAAATACATTAGTTTCGTTAACTGTAGTGATTCAGATAGAAAAGCATAACTCACAGTAAAATTATTCGGTAGTATCCAGCGCAGTACATCATCAGGAACATTGTGGTTCATAGCCATTGTGCAGGACAACTCTAAAGTCTGGCCTACAAATACAAGATCTTCATGCGGACCAGTTATCCATGGATCCGAGTTAAATTCACCTGATAAAAATAAATACAAAAATGTATATGTTAATCTTAATAAACTAATTTATACAGACGCTAGACTATAATAAGTCTATCGTAAGAGGCGCATTTCATTTGCCATTTGGATCAGATCTAAATTACATTTACTGATTCAGATAATAATAATAATAATAAATCCCTTTTATTTAGCGACAGTTCAGCCGAGGCTGGTGTCTACCAGTTAACATTTACAGGATTATACAAAAATGTGGACAATTGTAACTAAAGCAATGTTTAAATAGTGCACTTTTGTGTGCGGGAATATGCAAGGCTAATTCATTTCTCAATCTTTTATTGCGATGTTTATTTCGGAATGATATTTTATCAGCGAGGTAAGATGGGGTATTTGTCGTAATAATACGACAGATTAAACATGCTAGATGATGTAGTCGATGATTTTTCATATTCAACTATACTAAGTGTTGTAACTTAGAGCTCACCGAGTCATATTTGCGAAGTATTAGTATGAAACGTAGACAACAATTCTGTATAAGGTTAATGTGATGAGTAGTCAGAAAAGGACCGTATACAGGATCACAATAACTGAACACGGAAAGAACGAGAGAGTCTGCTAATAGTTTTCTGTATTTTTGGGAAAGTATAAAGTGGTTCATATATAAGTTCTTCAATGCTAAATAAGCTTTTTATAGCAATAATGTTACATATTCGGAGAAACGCAATTCAGTATCCAACACTAGTCCAAGATTTTTACAGGAAAACTTGATCTGCAATTTAATATTGTTTAAAGTAAGGTTACACAGATCATTTTGAACTAAATGTTTTCTGGAATTTTTATTTCCAAACAACATTATTTTCGTTTAAAACCAACCAATGAGATTTAGCGAAATTTGCAATATTATCAAGATCAGTATTCATATTTTCAACTGCAACCTTTGCGTCAGAATCTTTAAAAGGCACATATAGCTGGGTGTCGTCTGCATAAATGTGAATATTAGAATATTTTACATGCTGGTATAAATCAAATATATATATATATATATATAATGAAAAAAATAATGCATCAGAGTGATCCTTGAGCGACACCTTTAATTATTTTTATAAATTCAGAGCCCTTATTATCAACAACTACCAAGGTACCTTAATTTGCGTCAGAAGAGTTCATGATTTATAGTATAAAATGCCTTGCTGAAGTCTAATATTGTTAAAAGGAATCATTGTTTCATGCTTTTGTGGTTCGAAATTACCGCGCTTATATATAATATAGTGTGTTGGTAACACTACCAACAGTATGTATCTTTTGTTAAAATAATTGATATAACTTTCGGTTAAGATGGCTGTGAATAATATAAGTGTTCTGCTAATAATTAAGAAAGTTATTTAATTAACAAATCAGTCACGGCTATTTTACTTTAAAATGATAACCCCAACAAATAGAACCCCAACAGGTTATGCGCCCAGTAGATACCCAGAAGATGCTCGTAGATGCTCAGTAGATAGCCAGTGAGTAAAAATTAGACATTAAAAAGTAAAAACTAAGTGTACTAAAAATTCCTTTTAAAATGGCGTCTAAAGCATACATACATACATATCTTCACGCTATATCCCAATAAATGGGGTAGCACGAACCCTAAAATCACTCATAAAATATTCACTAATTACATTCATCGAATAATCAGCCCTCGTCAAACATTATCATCCGAACACATCACCCTCACTTAAACCACATTCATAGATCACTCCGTATAAACTTAAACATTATTACACTCGAAATCATTTATCACAATCAAACCTTAAATCACACCATTCCTATTCACTTATCATTCATCCTCTTTCTTCGACGTACATAACATATGCATAAAACATCTCAAATTACTCGCGCTTACTCCTAACAACGATTCTAAAAACGAACCTAACAACGAATCTACAAAGATAAAAGATAAAAGCGATAGCCTGCACTTGTATATGAAAGAAAAGTCCAGACAATGCAGTAACTTAAAATGAAACAAAAAGATAAGAAAGGATGGAATGTCACCCTGCGCTTGTTATTGAAAGTGAATTCCACACAATTGCAGTTAAACACTCTAAGTAAGAACTTAAAACGAATTGAAAGATAAGAAAGGAAGGGAGTGCCGCTTTACGCTTGTTTTTGAAAGTGAATTCCACACAATTGCAGTTAAACACTCAATGTAAGATCAGAAAACTAATAAAAAAGATCAGAAACGAAGGGAGTGTCGACCCTGCGCTTGTTTTTGAAAGTGAATTTCACACAATTGCAGATAAACACTCTAATGAAAAAAACTAAACAACAAAACTAAAATCAAAATTCCTGCACTTCTGAAATCATCAGATTCATTCCGCAATTAATCTTCGCCAAACGTTCCTATCTTGACACACCACTTTAGCTTCATCCACATTCATAATTTCTTTAATACAAGCACGTTTGTTTCTCGTACTCGGAAACTTACGTTCACGCAACAATCCTTCTATCATATTCATCCATTTATTCATATGTCGCCCACGCAATCTGTCACCGTCAATTTCACCAGCATATACCTGTTTCAATAATCTCTCATTCGACATACGTTTTACATGCCCAAACCATCTCAACTGACTTATACCTACTTTTCTAACTACATTCTTCTCAATTTCACACTCATCATACACCAATGTATTCCGGACACGATCTCTTCTAGTATAACCACACACACCCCGCAAATACCTCATTTCCACAGCAGTTATACGACGTTCATGTTTCTTCATCCACACCCAAAATTCACTGCCATACATCAATGAAGGCACTAAAACACCATTATACACACTCATTCGAGCATCTCTGGAAACATTCACATTTCGAGCAAAGGTTCCCAGAGCACCCAATACCTTGCATCCCGCAGATACTCTTCTTTCAATCTCACAATCAATACGTCCATCCCTCGAAAACATACTACCCAAATATAAAAACTCATTCACTTGACCCAATCTCACACCATTCACCGAAACATTGCAGTCAGTCACCAAATCGCTCTTTTCAAACACTAACACTTTACATTTATCAGCATTTAATAACAAATTTAAATCTTTTCCTACTTCATTTATACTTAGAATCATTCGTCTCAATTGCTCTTCAGATTCACCCATAACAACAACATCATCCGCGTACGCTAACGCAGGCACTACACTACCACCAATATGTACACCATCCACCCCATTCAGCGCTGTTCGTAACAATACATCCATGTACAAATTAAAGATCCACGGAGACATTTCACAACCTTGTTTCACACCAATATCTATACAAAACCAATTACTCAATCTACCATTAACTCTCACCGCAGCCTCACTACCTTCATAAAGCGCACGAATTGCCCCCAACAAATTACCATTTATACCGTACTGTACCAGTACTTTCCATAATGTCTCGCGATGAACACTATCATATGCTTTTTTAGCAAGTGACTTTTCAACAATCATACGAAGAAAAAACAATTGATCCCCACACCCTTTCTCAGGCAAAAAACCACCTTGCATATCGCTTAACTTGGATATTGTTAAGATTCGTACCTTATGAATAAGAATCTTCCTATACAACTTCCCTGCCACATTCAGCAAACTTATCGCACTAAAATTAGTACATTCACTCGAACTACCTTTACCTTTAAATAAAGTTTTAAACAAAATCTAAACAAATCAACTAACCAATCAAATAACCTCTCGCCTCCATACTTCAACATCCCATTCGATATACCATCCAAACCGGGAACCTTACCATTCTTCAGACGCATCAATGCGAAACTAACATCAATCTCATCTATATCCCATTCATCACCACTAACATTTTCTCTAAAATTTTCACTACAACCATTCGGTCTATTAATGTTACCATATAAAGCCCTAAAGTACTCACACCATCTATTAGTAACATCTGATTCATTCCACTATAACTCACCATCCGCACTCTTAATCGCTTTCACTGCCCTTGCATTACCACCTCTCAATCTCTTTACTCTCAACCAAAACATTCTTTTATTCATACTAAAAATATTAGTCAATCTTTCATTCATCAAATCATCAAAACGCGCCTTGCTTTCTCTCACTACTCTATTAACACATTTATTTAACCCCTTGTATTCCAGCATGCATTCATCACGTAAACATCCAGGCACATCTTTCACATTTAGAAATCGCAATATGCTCTCTTTTTCACCTCAATCGCCTCTTTTACTTCTTCATTCCACCATGCATTCTTTGGACAAGAGCCTAAACTACATTCATCACAAACTTCTTTTGCACATTTAAGAACTGTATCTTTAAATTTAAACCAGACATCATTTATGCTGCATTCAAAATTAAACTCACATACAGGCAAAGATTCATTTATTTTTTCAATAAACAAATCTCCAACATCCTCATTATGTCGCGCACTGGATTTCACACGAAACATTTTATCGGTATTTTTCACCCTCATTCTTCAACATTTATTTAGACGTATACGCGATACCACCAAATAATAGTCATTCGTACCCAATTCAGCACCACGCTTCACACGCGTATCTACAACTCAACTTCTCAATCGTTCATCACACAAAATTAAATCAATCATGCTCCGTCTATTCTCACTAACATTCTCCCAAGTATACAAATAAGCTAGTTTATGTTTAAAGACAGAGTTGGAAACAAAGAGATCACGCTACAAACAGAAAGAAACTATTTTCCTACCATTTTCATTCAATCTTGCATCACTAAACTTACCCAATACATTACCAGACATGCTTCTCTTAACTCCCACCCAACCATTTAAATCACCACATATAATAACTTTTTCACCTGAATCACATAAATCAATAACACTATCTAACAAATTCCAAAATCTATCTTTTTCAAGATCATTTTCGGATTCGTATTAATTTTTTTTTAAATAAGCCGAAAAGAATATAATTCATATTGATTTAATGGATCACAGGCTTAACTAGGTGAAAAGAATTTTACAAAAAATTGAACACAATTTTTAGTTACATTCTTTTATTAAAAAGCGACGTTTCGGTCCAAAATTCTGGCCATTTTCAAGCTACAAAAATATAAATTGTAAATTTTATGAACAGTCAATTTGTAATTAAAAACTTATCAATTAGTAAATATAATAAAGAAGTTACATTTTAACAAAAAAAATTAATTTAAAAAACATGGTTCAAAGATCCAATTAGTAAAACAATTCAAGTTGAGATGATCATCTCAACAGTCAACAGTGTACTGAGAACAAAACTAATTTTTTGTTACAAAATAAAATAAAAGTACAAACATGTACCATATGTCCATCTAACGACTAAATTATAAACTAAAACCGATACAAAATTAATTGAAGGTTAAATAACAACATGTCAAATCATAATTCAAAATGATGGAGAATAGATTTATATTGAAGATTAGAAACTTGATAGTCTGATTTAATATTAACTTAATTATCATCGAGATTAATGTAACAACTCTCAAGAAAAAGCCGTTTGTATTTATTACTTTCTGAGTGTAAAATTTTAAATTTGTCAAAATCAATTCTATGATTGTTAGAGAAGGCATGTTCTACAATAGCACTATGATTAATGTGTCCTGGTTTCAGGTTATATTGGTTCTGTTTCAATCTGCTACTTATATACTGTTTGGTTTCACCTATATAACTAAGGTTGCAATCAGAGCATTGAATCCTATAGACTAAATTACTTAATTTGGATTTATTAGTTCTAGATTTCAACTTGGTTGACAAATCACAAGTGTTGGAAGAAGATTTGTAAGCAATTTCTAAATTTAATTCACTGGTAATAGATCTCAAAATTCTATCTAAGTGTTAGTAATATGGTAATGATATATATTTTTTTCTAGGTTGATTTGCTGGAAAATTGGAAATATTAATATTGGATAGTACCATTAATCTATTTTTAATTATTTTATTCAGAAATTTAAGTGGATAATTATTTTTTAATAAGGTGGATTTAATAATTTTTATATTATTAGAAATAAATTTATTTTTATGAGATAAACGAAAGGCTCTGTCTACTAAAATATGTACTACTGCCCTTTTATATTTTAACGGATAATATGAATTTAAATTTAAATATCGACCGGACCAAGTGGTAATAATAAAATAAATTTTGTTGACATCACTATCATTAAGGAAAACAACCAATTTATTACCAATTGTTTCAATATAAATCTATTCTCCATCATTTTGAATTATGATTTGACATGTTGTTGTTATTTGACCTTCAATTAATTTTGTATCGGTTTTAGTTTATAATTTAGTCGTTAGATGGACATGTGGTACATGTTTGTACTTTTATTATATTTTGTAACAAAAAATTAGTTTTGTTCTCAGTATACTGTTGACTGTTGAGATGATCATCTCATTTTAATTACAAATTGACTGTTCATAAAATTTACAATTTATGTTTTTGTAGCTTGAAAATGGCCAGACTTTGGACCGAAACGTCGCTTTTTAATAAAAGAATGTAACTAAAAATTGAGTTCCATTTTTTGTACAATTCTTTTCAGCTAGTTAAGCCTGTGATCCATTAAATCAATATTAAATATTTTCGGATTCAATTGGGCCATAAACTGACACAACGAAGATTCTATGAAAGCCTACCTTCAATCTCAGCCAAAGAATTCTCGATGAAATATAACCATATTCTCTCAAACGGTTTCATTCGTTCACTGACAAGCACACCAACACCATGCTTTGCGTGTTCATTCTCAGCAACACCCGGCCACAAGCAAAACATTCCATCCACCTCTTCCTCACTCCATCCTTTCCTTTTAGTCTCACTGACACACAAAACATCAATATTATACACACGCATTACATTCATCAATTCATTTTCTTTACCAGTTATACCCCTAACATTCCACGTACCAAACTTACATTAATCAAATTTCACCCATTTATTCTTCATTTATCCAAAAGAATTAAAAGAAATAAAAGAAAGGTTCTCTCAGTAGAAGAGTAGAAGTTAAGGTAGCTTACCAGGCTTATCCTTAACTAAAATGAAAATAGAACTCAGTTACATTTACACAACTGACAAACAACTGTCAAACGTCAATCACACCTAAAAACAAAACATAACTTAGCGTTTCTATACACGTAACCAATATAAACAAATAACGATATTGACAGAAAATATACTATAAAAAAAACTAAACTACTATAAAAATTAAAGATAACACTTATCTTAATAAAACGATACTCGAGAAGTCCGGTGACAAACAGTATATTTTAATCCAACTCCAAAAACCCAGGCAAAAACACAAATAAATTTCTCACTTGACGGGCGAGTTCTATTTATTCGGTTGTCTTGGATATATATGTCTAAAGCAACTAACGAGATAAACCAAATATAAAAATTAAAAGATAGTGATAATTTTCAAATGTGGAAGTTTCAAGTTGTAATCTTATTGAAGTCTTACGAACTTTATGATGTAGTAAGTGGCGAAATTTCTGAACCTGCTGAAGAAAACTTGAGAAGTGCATGGACGAAGAAAGATGCACGTGGACACAAGATAATTGTTACAACTATTAATAAAAAACCCATGATGCATATCCTAAACTGTAAAACATCATGTTCTATGTTTAAGAAACTGTGTTCTATATACGAACGTGATAATGAACAGCCAAAATGTTTACTTCTTCAAGAATTCTTTAACCATACATTTGTCAAAGGTACAGATATAGCGACACATATAAGTAAAATGGAAAGTTTGGTTTTCAGATTAAAAGGTTTAAAAAATGAAATAAGCGACATTATGTTAATATCCAATATACTAGCCACGCTGCCAGAAGAGTATAATCATTTTATTAGCGCTTGGAAATCTACACAACAGTATGAAAAAACGCTAGATAATTTAACAGCAAGACTACAGAATGAAGAAACTCGTATTAAAACCAAAGAAAAAGAAAATCCAGAAGCTTTTAAAACTAATGAAAAAAAATATGCTACAACTGCCAAGGAAATCATTTAGTAAGATTTTGTAAAAGTAAAAATAAAAATCGAGCAAGTTGCAGTATCTGCAAAAAGAATAATCACACTGATAAAAACGAAGATAACAAAAAAGTATCTTTTCTAACAAATGGTAAAAATATAACAGAAAATCTTTGGTTAATTAACTCCGAGTCATCGTCTCATATGGCGAATAATAAAAAATTATTTACTAAACTCCAACCAATAAACAAAGAAATTGCAGTAGCAAAAGGAGCCGAATCAATGATCGCTCGTGGCATAGGTAAAATCGATTTTTAAAATGTATTACTCAAAAAGGTCTTATTTGTTCCAGAGCTCAGCAAAAATTTATTATATGTCAATGCAATAACAGAAAATAATGGGAAGGTTAAGTTCGCAAACAATAAAGTCCTAATAACAGTAGAAGATAAAATAATAATTGAAGAATATAAAACAACAAATGGACTGTACGTCGTAAAATTTGAAAAAGATGCGAATGAAGCTTTACTTTCAGATACAGCTAGTTCTGCTATCGAGTGGCATCGTAAGTTAGCTCATTGAAGCGCTGGTAACATGAAAAAATTAATAAATATAACGTCAGGTATAAATATTACTGCAAAAGATATAGATAAACTTAAAAAATATGCGATGTATGCACGAAAGCCAAACAGGTGAGAAAATCTTTTAATAAAGACCGAGTTAAAGCCACCAGACCTCTAGAGATTGTACATACTGATCTTTGTGGTCCGATAAATCCAGATACATGGGAAAATAAGAAGTTTTTCATAACTTTACTCGATGATTATACGCATTTTGTATCCGTTTATCTTTTAGAACATAAAAGTGAAGCCGTTGATGCAGTAAAAGAATTCATTCAACAAGCTGAAGCGAAATGGAACTTAAAAGCAGTAAAACTTAGATGTGTTAATGGAAAAGAATACATCAATAATAATTTTAAGAAATGGTGTAGAGAAAAAGGTATAATGATCGATAACACAGTTCCATATACACCTCAGCTGAACGGCAAAGCCGAAAGGCTGAATCGTACACTAATGGAAAAAGTAAGAGCATTACTTAAAGATATAAATATGAATAATGAGATGTGGGGAGAAGCTGTCCGATCAGCAGCGTACATCTTGAACAGGAGCCCAACCGAAACACTGGATGTAACACTAGCTGAAAAATGGTATGGTAAGAGATCAAACTTAAAAAACTTACAAATCTTTGGAAGCAGTACATATGCTAAAAAATTAGGACAAATTAAAAAACTTGATGATCGTAGTGAAAATTACATATTTGTTGGCTGTTCGCATAACTGTTGCAGATTATGGAATACTGAAAAAAGGGAAATTTACCTGTCTAGAGACATAATATGTGATAATAAAGGTACATATGATATCACCAAAGAAGATGAATCAAGTGATAGCGAAGAAGAAGAAGAAAATGCTAAAAACAGAGAAGATACAGAAACAGAAGAAAACGTAGAAACAGAGAAGGAAACTAGAAATGATGAAGAACCTACAAAACGAATCATAAAAATACCAGATAGATTCAAAGAATACGTTTTACTTACGTATGAAGAAGCTACAACAGGAACAGATAAAGAAAAATGGTGCGAAGCCTTACGTGAAAAATGATGCTCACGAGAAGAACGGAACGTGGAATTATGTTGACGATGGGATATTAATCGGAAATGATGAAGATAAAATGAAGTATCTGCACGAAGAGATAAGAAAGGTATTTGAAATGACAATCATTTACAAACCTGAATCATTCTTAGAAATAAAACTAGAAAGAACTAAAGAATACATCAAATTAAATCAATCACTTTACACCGAGCATATCCTAGAAAAATTCCAAATGCTTGAATCAAAGCCAGTTGTGACTCAGATGATGCAAAATAATACAGAAGAAAATACCAACGAGCAAGTAAAATATCCGTTTCGAGAAGCAATCGGGAGCCTTCTATACCTCTCAAACAAAACAAGACCCGATGTGGCCTACGCTGTAGCATACAGCAGCAGAAATGTATAAAATCCCAGTTATGAAGATGTACTACGCGTAAAAAGAATATTTAGATACTTAAGAGGGACAATAGACAAAGGTATAAAATTTTACTCAAATAATGAATTTATTTTAAATGCATTCTGTGACTCTGATTTCGCGGGTGATAAAAATTCGCGTAAAAGCACAACCGGTTACGTAATCATGTTCTGCGGAGGACCAATCACCTGGTGCTCCAGGAAACAACCAATTGTCACACTTTCCACTACCGAAGCAGAATACGTTGCAGCAGCAGAGTGTGTGAAAGAACTAATGTATTTAAAATCGTTAATAAATGAATTTGTAAGTGACCTGGTAGCAGGGTTCCTATAGTGTTAAATGTAGATAATCAAAGTGTGATTAAATTAATAAAAAATGGTATTATAAATCGACGAAGCAAACACATCGATGTGAAATTTCATTTCATTCATGATAAAGTTGCTGAAAAGGAATTGGAAATAAAATATTGTGAAACAAATGAACAAGTAGCTGATCTGTTTACAAAGTCATTACAAAATATAAAGTTTAATAAACATAAAGATGTGATTAGTTAAAAATATTATTTTGTAAAAATGTTTAAATTTAGTTAAGTTCTAATATAAATGTAAAAAAATGGATTGTAATATTAGAATTGTATTTCAGTTTGTTTCTTGTAAGATAAGTAAATTGTTAAATCATAAAAGCATTGAACAATTAAGAGAAGGTGTTAAAAGGAATAATTGTTTCATGCTTTTGTGGTTCGAAATTACCGCGCTTATATATAATATAGTGTGTTGGTAACACTACCAACAGTATGTATCTTTTGTTAAAATAATTTATATAACTTCCGGTTAAGATGGCTGTTAATAATATAAGTGTTCTGCTAATAATTAATAAAGTTATTTAATTAACAAATCAGTCACGGCTATTTTACTTTAAAACAATAACCCCAACAAATAAAACCAATAATACCATTTTTTTTATCATCAATGTTACCAACCAAATCATCTACAATTTTTAAAAGTGCTGTAGTCGTCCTAAAACCTGTTCTAAAACCTGCTTGTACTACAGGTAATATTTTTAAATTGTCTACATAAGTAAAAATTTGTTTATGCATTACTTTTTCAATCAGTTTGAACAGTGTTGGTAAAATGCTTATTGGTCTAAGGTCACTATTAGAAACAGGGTTTTTACATTTAGGAAGTGGCTTTACCGCAGCAATCTTCCAGATGTCAGGTACTACACCAGATAGCAGACAAGAGTTTATCAGATGTGTGATTGGAGCTAATAATGTATGAATGACTAAATTTAGCATATTCAAATTTATTTCGTCAATATCCATTGCATGAGATTTGATAGTCCTAAATAATTTCATTATTTCGTCTTCACTGACAGTGGTAAAAGAAAATTGAGAATCAGAATATGTAGAACTATTATAAAAATGCAAAATATCTTGCGATAGATCTGGTGTGCTACACATACTTACGAAATACTAGTTAATGTCATTTAAATTTGATAAATTTTCAGGCAATGTGATTTTCGGTTTAATATTTATATTAAACTCCTTTAGTTAGTTTTGTTATTGTCAATTTTCTGTTGTACATAGGCTTGTTTTTCGAGTCTTACAGATTTTTGTTACAAGATTTCGAAGAGACTTGTAATATTCCCAATGCACAGAACTTTTTGTTCTAAACCTAGTAAAAGCATTATTGTGATCATTATCTAATGACATTAGTAATCCATGGTTTAAGGTTTATGCACAGTTATAGTTTTCTGAGGCATGTAGTTATCATAAAGAGTCAAAATATTGATATTAAATATCTCCAGTTTTCTATTTATGTCCACACATTTATAGAAGTTGTCCCAACATATTGCCTTCAAAGATTCATAAAACATTACGTAATCTGCATTTTTAAAATCTTTCATTTGAATGGAGCGATGTCGACGTATAATGCAATTTTGAGTGCATTCAAATAATATGAGCATATGATCTGAAATATTTGGCACGTTAATAATTTTTACCTCAGGGGATAGATCAGAATTGGATAACCGAATTACATCGATTAAAGTCTCAGAATAGTTTGAAATACGGGTATGCCCTTCCACAAGATCACTTATTTATTTCGCAGGATTTTGTTTTCAGTACTAGAATGACTTATTCTAATTTATATTGTAGTCATTCACACCAATAACTGCATCGTTTTGCTTAATTTAGTTCATTTAATCAAGTTATCTAATTTATCTGAACTGATTTAAGTGAACCAAGTGGCAAATGGAATATAGCTAGACTTTCTAGCATGTGTATGATTCTGCCGATGATGTTAATTTATAAAATAATGATACCTACTACACAACGATTCTACTGATTAAAAATAATTCAAATTTTAACTCAATACAAATTAATTTTGGAAAAGCGTGCTACCGTTCATAAAAAGGTTTTTTTTTTTCAACGAACTGCAAAAAAATAATAGAAGCTATATAATTAAGACTAATGTGAATTATGATAATAACTATGATATTATTTTTTCATTAATTGAAAAATTCTGTCACAAAAAAGATAATTTAATATCAATAGTAAATTATATTATATGTAAGTGAAGAGAGTCATTACAAGCGAGTGTGTAAGCGTGAGTGTTATAATTCTCTCTTTAGTTCCGAGTGTATAAAAAATTAGTATCTAAACAGTTTATAAAATGAGTCACATACTATATTTTTTCTACGATCACAAATTAAGACAACAACAAAATGTAAAGTTTTGTTAATAATTTGAAAAGGCTCAAATTTTATTCAAATTTGTCTGTCCAACAAAGGCTCCTCAGCAACGAAGAATTTTTCTGAAAAATTTGTCATTGAACTTGATGAAAGAGCACCTTATCTTTAGATCAAACCTCAAATATTTACCTCTAGATATAAATGCTTTTCTCAAAGTGAATTATGGTCGAGCTGTTAACCTTAGAAGAGAAGAAGAAAACCTTCCAAAACGCGGTGTGTGTCATGTGTTTTGGAGAAGAAAAGATCTTCAGCATCAATGAAGTGTTGCCGTTGACAATTATTTCCATGCAAGAACCATTCTGCAGTTGAAGTTGTCTGCGACAATTGCAAGGATGAGGGTACTGGTCTTGACAAATAGCTCGATGAAATTTATTGATTTGATTTTTATTTTTTGGAATTTTCTTGTTCTGTTGTTCACGAATGTTGAATAAATTTATTTTGCGTTAGTGTGGTATATCATTTTTTACATCCCCATAACAATTCTCCAATATTTAAGTAAAGAAAAAACCAATAACTTTGATAAAACTGAATGACGTAAAATTTACGACAAGCGCCCGCACAAAGGAAGAAAAAGAGCGCGCCCGCTGAAAGGCTAGCAAAGAACAAACATCATGTACAAGAAATCAACCTTCAAACAAATCTAGAAGCCATCGCAGTCAGCTGTTTAGTACCAAAAAATTCACCCTGTGCTCCATATACTTACCACCAAACGAAATCATAAATAAACAAGATATTACCGAACTCATAACCCAATTACCTCAACCATTTATTCTAACAGGCGACTACAACTGCCACAATTCATTATGGGGCAGTACACATACAGACAGACGAGGAAAACTAATCGAAGATATAATAGACGACGACACAACACTACTAAATGACGGCGAGTCCACCCACTTCTGTGCCAGAACAGGCAAATTCTCCAACATAGACCTAACACTCTGTGATGCCACACTAGCACCCGATCTAACATGGGAAGTAATACCATACCTACACGGAAGCGACCACTTCCCCATCAAAATCTCATTCCCCGACTCAACACATCCTCAAGACTCACACACCGTCTACTTCAAATGGAACCTCGACAAGCCAGACTGGGAAAAATTTGCAACGCTTACTAAAACCAACACCGCACTAGACTTCCATAACATTGACGAAACCGTTAAACAAATTACGGATTCCATCACAAACGCAGCAGAGCAAACATTCGGACGAAAAACAAATAGAAATAACAGAAGAGTGACACCATGGTGGAACCAAGAATGCTACAAAGCAATAAAAGAAAACAAGAAAGCACTATATACATACAGAAGAAATATGACAATGGAAAACCTAATTAATCTAAAAAGAACCAGGGCCATCGCACGCCGCATTATACAAAAAAGCAAACAACACTCTTGGCAAAACTACGTATCCACCATTAACCCCAACACCCCGACAAAAAATATATGGAATAAAATAAAAAAATTAAAAGGCACAAAAATAAGTTACGAAACTTCCTCACTCATTAAAGGTACACAAACCATCACAAATCCACAAGAAATAACAGAAATATTTGCAGACACATTTCAATTAAACTCTAGTGACAAACACTACAGTCAACAATTCAGCACCCACAAAACAGAAACAGAAAAACAAAAAATCACAATAGACGACAATAATAGTGACCCCATAAACACCCCATTCACACTACCTGAGTTAATCCAAACTATAAAATCCCTTAAAAATAACAGTAGCCCCGGACCAGACGGAATAACCTACATGCTAATAAAACACCTCCCATCAGAGACAATAGATCTACTCCTAAAAATCTATAACCATATGTGGCTAAATAATACCTTCCCTAACCAATGGAAATCATCCCTCATCATCCCAATCCACAAACCAAATAAAAACAAAACGGATCCGCAACACTACAGGCCTATAACACTATCTAACTGTCTGAGTAAAATACTACAGAAAATGGTGAACAAAAGACTACTGTGGCACTTGGAATCAAAAAATCACTTCAATAGTATACAAAGTGGATTTCGACATGGTAGATCAACACAAGACCAACTAATTAATATAGTTACTGAAATACAATACGCAGTAATAAACAAACAACATACAATCGCCGTGCTCTTCGACATCGAAAAGGCATACGACACGACATGGAGGTACCATATTTTACAGGAAGCAAAAGAATTCGGACTAGACGGTCACATTCTCCACTTTATTAAAAACTTTCTCGACAACCGCAAATTCCAAGTTAAAGCAAATGGCTGTCTCTCAGAGGAGAGAACCCAAATAAACGGCCTGCCTCAAGGGGAAATACTTAGTGTAACTCTGTTCCTCCTAGCAATGAACAACATAACAAAAAACATCCCGAAACACACAAAAATAGCTCTATTTGCAGACGATTTAGTGATATACACCAAAGGGAAAAACCTCACCACTATACAGAGGAACCTCCAGATAACCATCGACAAACTTAAGGAATGGAGTAATAACACAGGATTCAAGTTCTCAACAGAGAAAACCAAAGCAATACACTTCTGTAACTTACGAAAACAACACTATGACCCAATAATCCGACTAAACAACAACAATATAAATTATGTCCATAATGTAAAATTCCTAGGAATTACACTCGATAAAAAACTAACATGGCGAACACATTTAGAGAACTTAAAACAAGAATGCAACAATCGCATCAACCTATTAAAAACACTAGCACATCACAAATGGGGAGCACATCGCGACACACTTTTAACACTATATAGAACACTAATACGCTCTAAGCTAGACTATGGATGTATAGTCTACACCACCGCAAAACGAAGCAACCTAAAAATTCTAACAACAATACAAAACACTGCAATAAGAATTGCAACAGGTGCCTTCCGAACTAGCCCCATAGACAGCTTACTGTGTGAAGCCGGAGAATTACCACTATCTTACCGCAGAATGCAACTTGCCTTATCATACCTAGCTAATCTCGCACATCGACCCGACATACCAGCCCACAACAATTTACTCCTCACTCTAGACAACGAAACTATAATAAAAAGTAGCACACCACTCCAACAAAACTTAATCAAAACAATCCAAACCCTAAACATCACACTTCCCTCTATTTACAAAAAAACCTATACCAAAACGCCATCCTGGCAAATGAAAAAACCAAACACCAACCTACAACTCACCAAATACCAAAAAAATGAAACACCCAAGGAACTATACAGGAAAACCTTTAAAGAAATACAAAACAACTACACACAGCACAAATTCATATACACTGATGGATCGAAAACAGAAGACAAAACCGGAGCCGCATTCATAATAGAGGACAATACAAACAAATACCGCCTCCCAGAAATAGCTAGCATCTTCACTGCAGAATCGTATAGCATACAAAAAGCAGTAGAATACATATCCATGCTCCAAACAAACTCCTTCGCTATCTGTACCGACTCCCTCAGCGTTCTCCAATCACTCCAAGAAACATTCCCAAGAAATCCATGCACCCAAAACCTCCAAGAGGCAATACATAGAGCTACCGTCGACCACAACAAGACAATCGACTTCGTCTGCATCCCGTCGCACGTCGGAATCCTGGGGAATGAAACAGCAGACACAGCAGCCAAAGATGCTACAGAACAAGCACCAATTCCAATGGCAACCACCCCAGCAGACTTCAAAAGCCACGTTAAAACAAGAGCTAGAGAAAAATGGAACTCCGACTGGAACCAGACGACGAATAATAAACTCCGACAAATCAAAGAGACAACTAGACCATAGACTGCACAAGACGACCGAAGAACACAAATAATCCTAACAAGACTGCGAATAGGACACACAGCATACACACACAAATACTTATTAGACAGAACAGACCCCATAATGTGCAACTCTTGCAACACCCAACAAACAATCAAACACATACTAACAGACTGTAACAAATACCGAAGACAAAGACTAATACATAAAATACCAGACACATTAAAAGCAGCACTAACAGATAACGATCCCGAAATGACAAAAAACCTACTAAACTTCCTCGACGACATAGACATAAAAAACGAAATATAATATAATATGGCGTAATATAACATAATATGATATAATACAATATAGCATAATATGGTGTAATGTAACATAATATAATTTAACATAAACATTATGTATATAACTGTACCGGAGCACTAGTCGAAGTGCTCCTAAAATATAGATCAATAAAAAAAAATAATAATAATAATAATAAGGTGATAACCGAAATTTTAAAATATTTTACCTTTTTCGAGTTATTAAGCTTAAAAAATTCAATTATTGACATCGAAATTACGTGTTTACAATCATTTTTTTTAAATAAGTCAAAAAATATTGCATTTAACTACACAAACCATTTGTAACAGAAACGATGTAGTTTTAAGATAAATCCTAACATAACAGAAATTTTGCCGCCGGCATTAGCATTACCCAATGTGCACCACGAGGAGGTTGCGCGATCGGATTTTTCATGTTTTTACGTCTTTCGCACTTTGATCATCTCAAATATATCGTTGAAAGGGACCAGTATAGGGGTCTAATGTTTTCTGAACTTTATTTCTTGGATTATATTTCAAAAAAATTTAGTGATACATGTAACTTTGATGTCAATAATTGAATTTTTTTAAGCTTAATAACTCGAAAGAGGTAAAATATTTTAAAATTTCGATTATCACCTTATTATTTTAAAATGTGATTGTCTAGTCACTTTAAAAAAAAATAATTTATTGTTACCTTGCCTCCTTATATAGGGTGCCACCCCTCCTCAATATACCCTCCCTTGAATTTTGGTTTATTTTGATAATGAATTCATAATCAGCGACTCCAAAAACCCCTGAGTAACAAATTTTAGATAAATTCTGTAGTTTTCAAGTATTTTTATATTTGTAGTCGCCATTTTATAACCGCCATTTTGAAATTCTCAAATTTTGATAACAGATTCGTAATTAGTGACTCAAAAACTCTTAAGCAATTAGTTTAAAATCAATTACCCATCTGATTTGCGATTTTTTTTTGGACATTAATGAATTTTTTCATGTCTACTCCTGACACATGGGCCATTTTCAGGCCGCCATTTTGGAATTTCAAAAAACATCACACGGCATCGAAAAATAGATAGTCCAAGGAAAATTTTGAGCCCTTTTAGAGACCTTTTATGTCTAAAATTGAGATGTACGCGGGGGGTGGCTGGTTTGACAAATATTGCCCCATATATATATATATATATATATATATATATATATATATATATATATATATATATATATATATATATATATATATATATATATATATATGTATATGCATCGCATACTGCAATATTTTCATATTTATTTATTTATTTATTTACGTTGCTACATTATGTTTCTCCCTGGAGATATTTTTGTATATTTACCATTGTTGTTTGTTTTGTTTTTGTTTACCTTCTATCATGTTTTATATAATTTTCAATTCTAATTCTATTCTTCAAACTGTCAACACCTTATTAAAAATATTCTATTACTTCAAACCTTCAATATTAAATATATTCAAGTTTAGTTTGTGTTTTATATACGGGATGGCTATCTCAGTGGTATGAAGTCGGCCTGTGGATCCTGAGATCCCTGGTTCGATGCCCACAGGCGACAAATTTTCATAACTTGAAAAAGCTATCCCTGTGGCTCTTCCACCACTAACATGTTTGGGGGCCGTGATTTGACGACTGGTAACCGTACTTCACGCGCAAATATATATATATATATATATATATATATATATATATATATATATATATATATATATATATATATATATATATATATATATATATGGGCCATTCTCTGGGAAACGAACACCCCACCTTCTCCAAAATTTGGAGCATCAAAAGAATTTTTGCAGGGCATGAAAAAATCGAAAAAACTATCTAGTTTTTTTCTTATTTTGACGATGGCATCTCGTTTCTTGTTGAAAAATTGAAATATTTTATCTCTTGTCAATTTTTCTAAAGTTACCTTTTTTTATTAAAAGTGGGTCTAAAAAATTATTATTATTTGAAATCTATCAATAACTCAAAAACAAGGTATCCTACAAAAAAAAAATTTAACAAAAGCTTAGAATTCATCAGAGAATACGTGTGATTTTTCAGAATTTTTTTGACAAATTTAAAATTTTTTTTGGGCTAGAATTTTAGAAAAAATTTTAAATGTTACAGAAAATTCTGAAAAAAATCACACGTATTATCCTATAAATTCGACGCATTTTCTGTTATTTAAATATTTCTAGAATTGTGATCCTTTTCGAGTAAAAAAATAATTAAATTATTCTTCTCCAATTTTCATACTCTTTGCAATTTGAACTAAATTTTCGTGAAAGAACATTTTTTTAATTTCTTGTTTCTTGATTTTCCATCTTTCATTATAGCGTTAGCTTTAAGATGGTACTATGATGGGATTTATCAGAATATTTTGAAACATTTAAAATTTTTCCAAAAATTCTCGTCTAAAAAAAAAAATTAAAAGAGGCTCGAAAATTCTGAAAAAATTACACGTATTCTCTGATAAATTCTAAGCATTTTCTGTTACACAATTTTTTTTCGTACGATGCTTTGTTTTAGAGTAAAAAATTTACAGATTTCAAATAAAAATATTTCTTTTTGATCCACTTTTACTAACAAAGGGTAACTTTTTAGAAAAACTGATTAGAGACAAAATATTTCAGTTTTGTAACAAGAAACGAGATGCCACCGTCAAAATAAGAAAAAAACTAAACCCAAGCATTTTATTCAACTTTAAAATTTTTCGCTTAAATCTTTAGCCGAAATAAATGGGCAAAACACCCAAAAATAATAAAAATTATTAATTTCGCCACTCGTATATATATATATATATATATATATATATATATATATATATATATATATACTCCATCGGTCTGTAATTTCTTTTACTCGATTATTGTAAATATTATCATATTTTATTATTTTCAAATTAAAATGTGCACGTATTAGCAGTATAAGTTTTTCTACCTAGTGTTCGAGTGTTCTATTCTCGCGCAATGATAGGTAACTTTTTATAATTGATTTTTATTTTATTATTATTTTAATTTAACCGCCTGTATATTTTTGCAAAATTTCTCTTTAAAACAGTTTTTATTTAATATAGTACTAATATGATCACTATCAGTAGAGCAACTATTCTTTTTTTTTTATTAATAAATAATTATACACAGAAATTTAGCCATGAATTTAATAATTATAAATTTTGTAAAAATGTTCAAATGTTTGCCCCTCAACGATTTTGAAAAGCTTGTCCATGCAGTTCTTGACTTGTTATCATATTATATCCATGGAAGCATTGCTTCTTGAAACTTTTTGTACGGAAGTCTTACAAATATAAAAATTCTTGAATATTTCGCATTGACTTGCATGACGATTTTCATAAACTGCACACAACAAGTTTAATTTTGCTCCTTCTACCGTTCCCGATATAACTGATTGACTGAAATAATTTTTCTTCGATATTCACCAAGAAATACCATTTTAATAAATTCATCTTTTGTAACATTCATTTTTACATAAACAAAATAAATAAATTATAACAAAGAAAATTTGATGAAGTGAAACAAGCAAATAATAATAATTAAAGATCTGAGAGCAAATAATCTAATTGTTTAAACAATTGAATTTATGGCATACTTTTTGCTTGTGATTATTTATTAATAAAATCGTGAATAGTTTCTGTACTAATCATTTTAAGACTATACTAAATATGGACAATTTTATGGAGAAACAAAAGATCTTTAAAATAAAGTGTTCCACTAAAAAATATAAAGTTGCATATCATAGCGCCAAAATGGCACACCCGGTAAAAATCTTATACTACAGATATGTGCCAATTATAATTTAAAATAAATATTATTTGAAAATAATTTTGATAATATTTGAAATAATACAGTAAGAAAAAAAGATACAGACCAATGGAACACCTGTATACGGAATCAATCTGATAAGTAACGAAAAAAAAAACTGATTTTATTATTTTAAATATACTATCTGATGGCAACTATGAACCGTTATTTCTTCTGTTTTTGCAATGTTGTATTACTTTGTATTAATGTATTTTAAATAATTTATGAAAAATAATATTATAGAGAAATAAGAAATAACTTTCTGCATGGTTATGCGAAAATAAACAAAATGTAACAATGTTAAACAATTGAATTAATATCAACCTAGTAGATATTTGTTTGTTACTAATTTTAACGTATTTTGTAAACAAAAAAACTAAACATTTTGTTCATCCAGCCACCTACGGAAAGTCGACTCATTCCAGTTTATTTTCCACCTGTCGACAGAACATCGGAAAGGAGCAGACAACCTATCTCAATGATCGAATAAGTGCTACTATTACTGTAAGTACTGTAATTGTCCTAATCACTGTAAAACAAATTCACTGACACAATTCATACTATCTTAATTCAAAACTGGATTATTTACTCACTACATTAAAAAACTGAAATAATAATAACACAATGCCAGAAACACAACACTTAGGTTCAGAGGCCTCAAAAAATCAACAATTGATTAATGATCTAGTTAATGCCAAAGTATACTGGCAATCGAAAATCTCTTACTCGGTATATATATCAAACTGACGAAATTATTGAACTGATAAATCAACTATCACCAACTACTGAAATTCAGAAAAAAATAGTTTTATTAACGGATCGCGCAGAAGAATTGATAAGTGATAACACTTTTAAATCCTGGAAAGAACTCCGCGATTTGCTCATCATAAAATATGATGATAAACAACTATCACCAGGTTATTGTGTGCAATATGCATAAACTTCAACAATAGAAACTCACATCATTTGAATATTTAAAAGAAATTCAAAATCATTATAACCGTGCAGTCGCGAACATAAATCTGTCTAAACTCGAACCCCTCGCTAAAGAAGGCATAATTATATTTATTCAGTTCATGGCGGTACAGTCTTTTATTTACAATTGTAAAGACCCCTATAGAAATAACCTTTCTACTCGCAATCCTTCCACCTGGGAAGAAATAGGAAGTCTTCTTACAAACGATTTTCAATATCTAGATCAGAAACAACACCAGAAATCAAAATTTCGTTAAACCCAAATTATTATATGAATCTATATCGTATAATCTGTGCCTTTGTTCTACAAAATAGCCATTTCGTGCAAAATAAATATTGATCGCCAATGCAGAAATTTAACGTTCCTCAAAGTACACAACAAGTACAGCAACCTAAATCATTTGCCCCACGCGAAAATGTTCGCAATGCGCAATTTCAAAACCTTGCTCCCATAAGTACGCAGATAAAATTTAGTCACCCACAAAACTTCTTTTAGCACACTACAACACAACAAAATTTCATAGCCGAAGAGTTATTCCTGAAGTTGAAAAATATTCCGGAATTGAACAAATTAGTGAAAATAATTAAATCGAGACTCCAAATTTTATCCAGCTCGATTGACCCGAATCGAATCACTAACAAACAATGTTAGTAAACTCCATTTCATTAAAACTACCCAAAACAATATACACCCGAAATTAATCAAACCTAATACGACTAAATTTCATGAATTCTTCACCATCTACACGTGTAATGGCAAATCATCCGGAAAAGAATTTATCTTTCTTCAATCTGAAAATTTAAATATCAAAAGTTATAATTTTAACTTCTATAAAGACTTCGACATTTTATTAGGTATACCTGGTATCGAATTATTTCAAACTAAATTTAATTTTGAAAAAGGAGAAGCAATAGTTTTGAAATGAACATAAATATATATTCCAATATTTAAATCAGGAAAAAATAATTTCATTATAGAAATTAATAAACAAACTATCAGAGACGACCATTTAAACGATACAGAACAAAACGATTTATTTAAATTATTAGATAAAGATTTAATTTTTTGCGACACCCAAAAACTTTCGTTCACTAATAAAACCAAACACGATGATATCCCTATACATGCAATACAATACAAATCTCTAGAGATCTACAAACAAGATGTACAGACAAAAATAGAAAAAATGCTAATAGACGACATTATTCAAAATTTGTACTAGTCCTGGACGTTCTCCGTTTAGGTAGTCCCAAAGAAAATGGACGCCTCGAGAAAAAATTAATTTCGCGTTACAATTGATTACCGAAAGTTAAACGACTATCGACTCTCTCCAGATAAACTATCCTGTTATTGAGAAACAATTACTTGCAATCGTTTGGGCTACTAAACACTTTCGCCTATACCTCCTAGATCGAAAATTCAAAATTATTTCTGATCACAGCCCCTTGTTTTGTTAAATTATTTAAAGGAACCTAATCAAAAACTCATTACACTAGAAGAATGTTATCGAATATAAGAAACGTTGTCAAAATTTTGTTGCCGACGCCCTTTCACAAATAAAAACTAAAGTCGAAATTCAGTTCAAAACCCTAATATGTTATATTCGAATCAAAAAACTCACTGGTACACTACGTTTCACAAGGATTTGCTAGACAAGTAAAAGAAAAGCTTCCATCCACGAAATTATTTAATTTAGATAACAAAATTTATATTCAACAATCATCTCGAATAAATATAAATATAAATATATCATCACGCCTTCTACCCATTGCTGGGTGTGGCACTCTGCTAAAGCAGATCTCGGTAAGTGATATATTTTTGCGCGTGAAGTGCGGTTACCAGTCGTCAAATCACGGCCCCCAAACATGTTAGTGGTGGAGGAGCCACAGGGATAGCTTTTTCAAATTATGAAAATTTGTCGCCTGTGGGAATCGAACCAGGGACCTCAGGATCCACAGGCCGACTTCATACCACTGTGCTAGCCGTCCCAATAGTACTACATTTAATAACGAAACAATTTTATAATAAGAAACCAACTCTTCTATATGTCAAGAAATATTTAAACAAATTATTAGAACATGGTATACAGAATGATGTCAACCATCTTGATATACCTGGAATTTGTTGCGGCAATGTTAGAATAACTTGGGCAGAAACTAAAAAACTTATTCGAGAAATATTTGATAATACTTCAATTATTTTGAACGTGTTTAATAAACCCCAAAATTTAGAATTAAATTTGAATACCGACGATGAAACCATATTAATCGAAACAGTATCAGAAGGCGAGATTGAAACAATACAATCCAGTCAATGGATTAATTTACCTAGACTCATACATTAACACATGTGATCAAGTTGTCGTCAAAGAAACAAATTCCAAAAATAATATTAAAATAGAAAAACTTTTCGAAAATAAAATTCAACCCATCTATTTTCATTTAAATAAGCAAAATTCAAAACAAAGTATTATACAATTCATCAAAAACTATATTCAACCCGGCATAACATATTACTGTTTAATACCCGAAAAATATAAACAAAATTTTAACTCTATACTACAAACATATTTCACACTGGGAAGCTATAAATTAGTATGTTACAAGACTATGGTTAAATACATAGAAAATATAGAAGATCAACAACTAACTATGCAAAATTATCATGAGGGTAAATCCAACCACCGTGGAATTACCGAAAATTATAACTAATTGAAACAATAATATTACTGGCCTAACATATCAAAAAATATACAAAGCTATATAAATAAATGTAATAATACATGCGTTTCGAATAAATACGAACGAAACCCCATTCAAATTCCTAACATTTTAATACCAACAACCGAAAAACCTTTTGAAAAATTCCATGTAGACTTGTTATCCCTAGAACAAACCAAAATTCACACTATTGTCGATTCATTTTCTAAATTTACTATGTTTTAAAAGATAAGAACGTCATTACTTTATTAGGCAAATTAATAAAATATTTTACACATTTCACCATTCCCTTGAAACTTGTACCCGATAGTGGCTTAGAGTTCAACAATAAAATCATTCAAAACTATTTAGTACTACGAAATATAAAAATCCACTACATTTCAGTCGACGACGCAAAAAGTAATGGCATCGTAGTGCGATTTCACTCTTCGCTTCTCGAACACATAAGCATTTTAAATCAACATCCCTGAATAAAGACTTCTAAAATGAATGAACGTATAAACTATGCATTAATAGCTTATAAGCATTCATTCGACCACAAAACGAACTCCAGTCGAAATCGTATATGGCATGGACATAAATTCAAATATTAAACCCGAAGAAATTATTGTAGAAGATTACGTACAAAAACATGCAGAAATATTGAAAGAAATTGATCAAAGTAAAACAAAATACCGAAACTAGAAAAAGCTAAATATGCTAAACCCCAAGATAAACAATTCAATACCCTCGAACAAATTCAATTAACTTGTAATAATAATTTTGACGTCCAGAACTTGAACTAATTTATGTTACTGAAAATTGCGAAATAAATAATCAAATAGAAGTATGTAATAATTTTGACAACTTAATTGATTTAAATCAAAATATAATAAATGAACAAATTAAACATTTGGAAAATAAAATTCACAATATTTCAAATTTGAATATTGAGAGACAGAAAGAAATTCACTTAGACTCTATTTATAAAATTTCTAATTACAACCAAACTCACTACGCAATAATGTACTCTTTTATAATTTTAATCATTATTATAATAATATGTTATAGTTTATGAAAATATTGTAAATGCAGAAACTATCTCATTAAAAGAAATGCAACTAATAATAAAGATATCAAATTAGTAAAAGCAGCACTTCGAACGAGTTGTTTTTTTCTCTTAAGGATGGAGGAGTAATATAACAGTCCAACCCCGTATTTCACAACATCGTGCGAATTTACATCAGCTAAGTTCCCATGATTGTAACAAAACCCCTTAGTAAGGTAATAAAGACGAAGTAAAGAAATAAATATTTTTTTTATTTATTTCGAGTAAATCGAATATATATATTATAAAGTAAACGATATGATAATTACTCCAAACAATAAAATCAAAACACATTATCATAATTCCAAAGCTACCCCAGACACACATAGTTTAATAATAACTAAAAAATATTGAAATACTGAAAAAATAGAACAGATTTCTAAAAAAAATCATTAAAATAAATGTAAATAAAGAAAAAGCTAATATTCTAATTCCAGAAATTAAAACAAAAAAAGAAGAATTCTTGAATGTGCTACAATAGCAAAAAAAATTGAAGCTATGTGTACAATTATAAACTTATCAGAGAGTGAAGTTAAATATCAGTTTAAAATTCCGATTATAGTGGAAACGTTAGACAATTATGAGATTTACATAACGAATAGAGATTCAAATTTACATCATACACAAACAGAATAAACAAATTACGATAAAATAAAAAATTAGAACGGATTGTATGAATAAAGAATAAATTGCAATTTCAAAAGAAATTAAGCAATACTTTAATATTTTTTAGTTAAGAAATCAAAATTTATCATTTAGTAATCAAGTAAAACATAAAATAAGAACTAAAGATGAAGTACCCATGTATACGAAATCATATCGATACCCTCATATTTATAGAGAAGAAGTTATGTCTCAAATAAATAAAATGCTTCACCAAAAATTATTTCGATCTTCTAACTCGCCATGGTCTTCCCTAATCTGGGTAATCCCCCATCGACTACCGAAAACTAAATAAAAATATTATCGGAGATAAATATCTAATACCTAACAACTAACACGGACGGTGCAAAAATTTTACCACCCTGGACCTCACGTCGGGTTACCACCAAATTGAAATGGACAAGACTAACATATCTAAAACAGAATTCTGCTCTGATGACGGACATTACGAGTTCTTACGAATTTAATTTGGGCTAAACAACGCACCCGCGACCTTTAAAAAAGAAGTTACGAATCTCGGTCATATTATTACTCCTCATGGCGTTAAACCTAACCCCGATAAAATTTCAACTATTCTAAATTACCAATTACTGACCACGTCAAAACAAATTAAACGATTTTTAGGACTTAACGGATATTATTGGAAGTTCATAAAAGACAAAATTCCAAACAACTTTTCGAGAATGTAAACTATTACTAACAAATGAACCGATACTACTATACCCAAACTTTGGAAAATAATTTATCTTAACATGCGATGCAAGCAATGTAGCACTCGGTGCCGTCTTATCGCAAGGTAAGATAGGCAATCAATGACTTGCCAATTGCTTACGCTAGCAGAATGAAACTGAAATGAACTATTCTACGATCGAAAAGGAATTTTTAGCGATACATTGGGCAACAAAATATTTTCGGCCGTATCTTTTTGGACGGAAGTTTTCAATTTGCACAGATCACAGACCATTAGTGACTGTTTTTCCTTAAGGATTGTAGGCAAAAATTAATTCGTTGAAGATTAAAACTAGAGGAATATGATTATGAAATTATTTACAAAAAAGGAAAATTAAACGCAAATGCAGACGCCTTAAGCCGAATTCCGCGAGAAAATGACGACAAAATTCAAAATTTATTAAAACAATACGAAAGCGAATATGTCCTAGCGCAATACCAAGACTATCTAACGAAAAAATAAACAGACAAACCGACCCACACAAACATTATTGAAGAAGTTGGAAACTTATTTAATGCACCGACAGACAACAGCCTAGCACATTGCGTCAGTAAAGACCTAGAAATGTCAAAAGGAATTGTTAAACAATTTAAATATAAATTTCAAAATATCGATAAACTCGAATCCCAAAACCCTCAACCTCATAACCTAATTTACATAAAAGAAAAGAACCGTTTCATAATATATATATATATATATATATATATATATATATATATATATATATATATATATATATATATATATATATATATATATATATATATATATATATAATAACTAAAGAAAATTATGTCGGCGCACGACTCCAAATGTGGCCGACACGCGTCGAAAGCTTTTGACCAGTGTGACAGGAGCGGGACAGTCAGGTAGAATGCGTCTGTTATTTAGATTTATTTATTCATTATCAAAGGTACATCTCTAGAGGGCAAGAACGGATTATTGTCCGGGCGTTGTAGGCCAGCTGGACCAGCGCTAGCCGCGGGTCTCGGGGGTGGACGCGACTGCGGTCGACCGTCCTGTAGTCCGGGAGCTGAACGTCACACCCGATGAGCTGATAGCCCAGGCTGGAGAGCGGCCGGAGCGGTGGTGTCGTGACGCGAATGAGTCGCCTCGGCGGGACTTCGGGACGCCGCAACTTCTCAGGCGTAGGCGGCAGTGGTGACACCGGTCGGGGGACCGCACGTGAACCGCAGAAGGCGCGTCAGGCGTGGCGTCTTTGCCGGGCCGCGAGGGTGGACGGCGAGTACGGCATCCGTGAGTTCACACGGCGCGGATGGCACGGCAGAGCCTCTTCGGCTAAGCGTGGCGTGGTGCACGGCAGAGCCTCGTCGGCTAAGCGTGGTGTGGTGAACGGCAGAGCCTCTTCGGCTACGCGTGGTGTGGTGCACGGCAGAGCCTCTTCGGCTAAGCGTGGTGGTAGTGCGTCGCTTGTATGGATCTCAACTATAAGCCGGGACGAGTGATGGGTGCACTGATTCCTCTGCCAGTCTCAGCCCCTTATATACCACCCTTGCGTAGGTGGGGGTAAGGCTAGCGGGTGCGCGTACCATCGCTCGCTCTCAAGGTAGTGTGACGTCACCACTGCTTGAGCCGCGAACGCTTTGGACAAGCGGCCGTATCCAGGTTGCTCGCTCGGGCCGCTATCATTTGCGCGTTCCCAACAATTACTATAATAATCCAACAAAACAAGACGTATTTTACACGTTACTGAAATGAAGAAGAAACTTTTGTTTAAAAAATAAAATACAATATTTAAGCCTAAGAATTGCTTGCGAACGAGACCAGTTAAACTAGAACGATGTTAAATAAATGCTAGATTATATTTTTGATAATACGAACATATTAATTACAATTTTGACCTTAACAGATAATACATTCCCACACATAGAAATGTATACAAATGACTCCGATGAAAATATTAATCAATTCCAAAAATTCATGGATAATATAAATTCTAATAATCAAGACGATAACCAATCCTTAGTTATTGAAGTAGGAGATGAAAGTCAAACTGCAGACGTAAACAACAATCAACATTATGATAACGATAATGAGTCATAGTTCATTCTAATCAAGAAAATCCAGTAATCGGCATACCTATTGCTGAATATCCTATAAATTCGATAAAAATCAGGTAATCATATCTTCAGTAGAATTAAAAACCTAATTCTCCCAAAATTCTAAAACTCTTTGAGAACAGAAAACAAAGAATACTAGTACAATTTTCGAAACTAAATTACGAAAAATAAATCATTCAATTCGTTAAAGTATATACCGTACAAAAAAAATATTATTTATATTTCGAAAAAGAATTATATGAAAAATTAGCCCTAGTTCTCCAGAAATATTTCAAAAATTCATAAATACACATGGTTAAATGTGTACAATATCTTACAGACATTACTAACGAAGATGAAATACTAGAAATTATAAATAATTATCATACAGGAAAACAAACCACAGACGTATTGACGATACAAAGGCACGCATTAAACAGATTTATTACTGGCCAAAATTAAGAAAAACGGTTTAAACATATATTAATAATTGTGAATTATGTTAACTTACTTGATAGGAAACCCTTAAATTTAAAATTTAATATAATACCAACAGCAACTAAACCGTTTGAAATTGTGCACGTACATACGATAACAGTAGAAAATTCTAAATTTTTAACAATAGTTGACTTATTTTTCAAGACATAAAAACATAATTCCGGGCAAGGTACCGAAGTAACTAATAACTTGATCAAATATTTCATCCATCATGGAATACCAGAGCAAATCATTTCTGATAATGGATTAGAATTCAGAAACTCAGTTGTTAAAGAACTTTTAGACATACATAAAATTCATACTCATGTTATTAGTTCACAAAATCCTCAATCTAACGGAATAATAGAACGCCTGCACTCGACACTCATAGAACAAATTCAACAATCAGACTGAATCATCTAAAGAAACAATTAAAGCTAAAGTAAACTATGCTCTTCTGGCATACAACAATACAATTCACTCTGTTACGAAAATAAAACCATCCGCAATCATATCCGGTCACCGGGAAATAAATTCTCCCTTCAATATAGATATTATAACGCGATGGAATTATATTTAAATCTTTTTGAGTAAATAAATTTATTTTATTTACAATTATATATTGTAAGTAAGAAAGTGAAAGAATATTGTTAGATTCCACTGAAATATCGTTCCGCAACCAGAGTCAGAAGTTCCACGGAGCAGGTACTCGGATGGGAGACAATACATCAACCATCGGCTAACTTTAGAAATTTTAGGGTCATGTTTGTAGAAGAAACACTTGACTTGGGCACCGATTGGAAAAAATTGTCAAGTGAGATATTTATCGTTTCCATCTGTAGAAAGACATATGAAACCGTTGTAAGTAAATTCGCAGTCTAAAAGGTTGTAAATTACGAAATCTTTGTATAAAACGTCACTAGAGTATGCTAACAGATCAGAGCAATAAGAGAAACAGAAAAGTTGAACACATGTTTCCAGGAAAAGAATATGAAATGAGCTGCATTGTTCTTCTAAATTCTTCATGTCCGAGTAATGTAACAATTTGTGTGTTTAATCGATCAATACTTCTAATTACTTATATTCCGATTAATTGTTGTATTACTAAGGTAAAATAATTGCAAATTTATTCCTGTATACTGAGTGAAACTACTCAAATTCGCATAGATTTATAAGATGATAATAAATGCAAATTAAAATTAAATTCATAATTTATACAAGAAAGATTGCAGTTCAAACAAGCTTATAGCAAAATTGTGAAGGTTAGCGGGATATCTCTGACTAACTAAGGGTAGGAAGGCTCGCGTGTTCTCACTCTAACTGATACTGACCGGGGATTGGGACACAGGGGGTTCGGTTTAATCTTCGTTAAGCATGATTAAGAAAGAACGATGTGGGTGGCTGTGACGTAACACTTTTAGTTTAGTTACAGATACGCGATTTGTTGAAGTTTATTCGGGGTGTTTCTTTATAGTAGAAGTGGTAGTTTTAATTTGGTGAGGGTAAGAACATCGATGGGGTAATTAGGTTAAATATGCATGTTTGTGTTCGAATCGAGGATCTTGATTACGATCCCGTTCCGTTTGGCTATCTTTGCTCTTTCGAAAAGTGTGTGTTGGCGATCAGCTAGTCTGACACCGTTAGTAGCCTACTTTTACTATTATTACAAATTTTTGCAGAACTTTGATTCCAAACATATTGTCCTGGGGTATGTGTTCACAACCAGTTGAGCCTACTCAGATATTTTGTATTACGGCCTGACTTTAAGTCTGAACACCTACCGAGTATTGGTCTCTGACTATTTTTATTGTGTATGAGGATAGGAGTATTGGCTGTATCGTGATATAAAATTTGGTCCCATGATTTTTTGCCGGACATTTTTTATTTACAAAAGACTGATTTTACATGTTAACTGTCTATATGTTGAGAAGTAAGCAATACATTTAGAGAAATAGAAGCAAGCCGGTTCAATCACCGTGCAACGATTTCAGTCATGTTTTGTTTTTATTATGTTATTGAATGCCAGAAAAATTGTGACATAAAAATAAAATCTTGTTTTCGGTCGTGTTATAAAATTGTAATACGCGACATCGTCAGCTGCCAGACAAGAGCGGTTATCAGGCCGCATATTCATTGGGATTAGGAGGTAAGCGACAAATATAATTAAAATGTCATTCGAGTATCTTCATACAAAATGAGATACTCAATACTTAAATCAGGAGTGCGCAAACTTATTTTATATTGTATTTTTTAGGCGCCTCCTTTTGTACCCAAACATTTAAAGAAATAAATATTTCGTTTGAGATTGGCATTCATTTATTTCTCGACGAGTATCCAGCACCACTGAACAACACTATACCAACATTTACGTGAGACACACACACACACACACATATATATATATATATATATATATATATATATATATATATATATATATATATATATATATATATATATATATATATATATATATATACATATCTTCACGCCATATCCTATCAAATGGGGTAGCACGAATCCTAAAATCACTTACAAAATATTCACTCATTACATTCATAAAATAATCAGCCCTCGTCAAACATTATCATCTAAACACACCATCCTCACTTTAACCACATTCATAGATCCCTTCATATAAACTCATTTATTTATTAAACTAGAAATCATTTATCACACAACAAACATTCAATCATATCTATCCAATCATTCCTATTCACTTATCATTCATCTTCTATCTTCGACGTACATAACATATGCATAAAACATCTAAAATTACTCACGCTTACTGCTAACAACGAATCTAATAACAAAACTAAAAACGAATGTACAAAGATTAGAAAAGATGAAAGCGACAGCCTGCACTTGTATTTGAAAGAAAAGTACACACAATGCAGAAACTAAAAATGATAGAAAAAAGATAAGAAAGGAAGGGAGTATCGCCCTACGCTTGTTTTTGAAAGTAAATTTCACACAATTGCAGTTAAACACTCTATGGAAGAAGTGAAAACGAATTAAAAGATAAGAAAAGAAAGGAGTGTCGCTCTACGTATGTTTTTGAAAGTGTATTCCACACAATTGCAGATAAACACTCAATGTATGATCAGAAAACGAATAAAAAAGATAAGAAACGTAGGGAGTGTAGTCCCTGTGCTTGTTTTTGAAAGGGAATTTCACACAATTGCAGGTAAACACTCTGATGAAATTACTAAACAACAAAACTAACATAAAAAATCTTGCACTTTTTTAAATCATCAGATTCATTCCGCAATTAATCTTCGCCAAAAGCAGCAAACTTATCGCACGGAAATTAGTACATTCACTCGAACTACCTTTACCTTTAAATAAAGGACAAATAATAGTATGTTTCCAATCATCAGGAGCCACACATTGTTTTAAACAAAATCTAAACAAATAAAATAACCAGTCAAATAAACTCTCGTCTTCATACTTTAACATTTCTATTCGATATACCATCCAAACCTTACCATTATTCAGATGCACCAATGTTAATCTAACATCACTCTCATCTATATCCCATTCAGCACAACTAACATTTTCTCTAACATTTTCATTACAACCATTCGGTCTATTAACGCTACCATATAAAGCCCTAAAGTACTCACACCATCTATTCGTAACATCTGATTCATTCCACAATAACTCAAATCTCCACTCTTAATCGCATTCACTGCCCTTATATTGCCACCACTCAATCTCAACCAAAACATTATTTTATTCATACTAAAATCATTAGTCAACCTTTCACTCATCAACTTATCAAAACGCGCCTTGCTTTCTCTCACTACTCTCTTAACACATTTATTTAACCTCTTGTATTCCAGCAAGCATTCATCACGTAAACTTCCAGGCACATCATTCACATTTAGAAATCGCAAATATGCTCACTTTTCCATCTCAATCGCTTCTTTTGCTCCTTCATTCCACCATTCATTCTTTGGACAAGAGCCTAAACTGCATTCACCACAAACTTCTTTTGCACATTTAAGAACTGTATCCTTAAATTTCAACCAAACATCATTTATGCTGCATTCAAAATTAAGTTCACATACAGGCAAAGATTCATTTATTTTTTCAATAAACAAATCTCCAACATCCTCATTCTGTCGCGCACTGGATTTCACACGAAACATTTTATTGGTATTTTTCACCCTCATTCTTCAACATTTATTTAGACGTATACGCGATACCACCAAATAATAGTCATTCGTACCCAATTCAGCACCACGCTTCACACGCGTATCTACAACTAACTTTCTCAATATTTCATCATACAAAATACAATCAATTATACTCCGTCTATTTTCATTCACATTGTTCCATGTATACAAATGAGCTAATGTATGTTTAAAGGCAGGGTTGGAAACAAAGAGATCACGCTTCAAATAGAAAGAAACTATTTTCCTACCGGTTTCATTCACTCTTGCATCACCAAACTTACCCAATACATTCCCAGACATGCTTCTCGTAACTTCACGTGAATCAATAACACTATCTAACAAATTTCAAAATCTATCCTTTTCAAGATCATTTTCGGATTCGGTTGGGTCATAAACTGACACAACGAAGATTCTATGAAAGCCTACCTTTAATCTCAGCCAAAGAATTCTCGATCAAGTACAACCATAATCCTTCACAAACGGTTTCATTCTTTCACTTTCACTCTCACACATGCTTCGCATGTTCATTCTCAACTACACCCGACCACAAGCAAAACATTCCATTCCCCTCTTCCTCACTACATCCTTTCATTTCAGTCTCACTAACACACAAAACATCAACATTATACACAAGCATTACATTCAGCAATTCATTTTCTTTATCAGTTATACCCCTAAAGCTACGTTTCGACCTCTTAACATAGTCTCTCTTTTAGTCTTTGTTTTTGTTTTTTTGTTTCTGTTTATGTCGGAAACATTCCAGCCATTTCCAGCTCTTAACATAAACAGAACCTTCATTCAATATTCCAGTGAAGGTTTATTCACTTAAATGAGAAAATAATTTTATAAAACTATTTGAAATACCTACTTTAAAAATTATATAAAATTATTAACGAGGAACACTAATTACTATTAAAATGAAGCACTAGTTTAATTAATTTATACAATTCCAAAATAATTTTAAAACATTGAGCAATTATTGTAGTGAACGTGCCATAATATATCAAATACAGTAATTTAAATTTCGAAAAAATGTTTTACGTAAATAAAATATGATAGAATTGCATTATTTTATAAACTCAAAGGAAATAAAAATATTTAAAAATTACAGCAACTATTTTAAATTTATTTAAATAAAATATAGAATTGACTGTCTTTTGCAGCATGAGACAGCAATATCGCAGCTATCTCTCTCTACAGAACAGCGACGAAAGATTATGTCGAAAGTATGAAGTTTGCAAACTTTGTGTTTATGCGCAGTGACAAAGTCGAAGACTAAGACTGTCAGCTGTATTTACATATGACAAACTCTCAAGGTTATGTCGAAAAACTCAAACGAAGACTATGTTAAGAGGTGGAAATGAGGCTTAACTCTCCACGCACCAAACTTACATTTATTCTTCATTTCAGCAAAAGAAATAAAAGAAGGGTTCTCTCGGTAGAAGAGTAGTTAAGGTAGCTTACCAGGCTTATCCTTAAATATTATATATATATATATATATATATATATATTTATTCAAAATAATTTTGAAAGTTATTTTAACTGTTATTTTGAATATAACTTTTTAGATGTTTTCTTCAACCTGTATGATTCACTTCAAGTGATATATAATATGTACAAAGCATTCAAAGCATACCTCATTGACACAGCGTCCTACCCATGTGATAGGCCGAGAACCTGCACAGCGAAGTGTTATGTTTACTCCTGATTTTATTTGAATTTCGCCACCATTTGGAGAGTTTATTCGAGGAGCAGTATAATTGCTTTTCTTGTCTAGAAATAAAAAATAACAACAGATAGTTTAATTTCTACTTCATTTCGAGTAGATATTACTTACTTTTAACAAAAACATATTTTGCGGCACTCTTAAGATCCACACGATAGTCCATTTCACACTCGTAAAATCCTTCATCTTCAATAGAAATATTGTTTATTGTTATAATATTTACTAGAAGTACATAGGTTTTTAATTTAATTACTTGAAAGTTTTGAGTGTTTTTGTTCCCCTGCAATAATTATAAACATTAAGTTCTTCCTTAACTACAGAACAAACAATACAAAAACTAAAAAGAAAATATATTGCCAGATATTTAATCAAAACAAGAAGTTAGAGATATAAATGTTAATAAATGGACTGTTAGGAGAAAGCTTCATGCTGCAGGATTATCTTGTAGAAGGATGGCTACAGGTCTACTATTGCAACGCCGGTATCGAATTGCAAGATTGGCTTTTGCCCGAAATCACGTAGCATAAAATAATGAGAACTGGAGCAATGTACTGTTTTCAGATGACTCGCATTTTTGCCGCAATGGGTCAAACGGACGTCGACGAGTATGGAGAAGATCTGGAGAAAGATACGGTCAAGTTTGCATTGACAAGCGACTTCCATTTGGAGGTGAGTGATTTCACGTTGTCCTCGGCTATCTTGTATCAACGCTATAATTCTTGCCACAAGAATAAGAACTACAGGCATTATATCCTGGTAAATAAACACTAAAACCACTACATCTTGCAACTGATAGGTTTAACAGAGAAAAAGCAAAGCAAAACAAAAAAGAGACACCGAAATATGAATTTTCAATTAGTGCGAATGCACGCAACTTCATAAAAGTCGTAAACAAATAACATAACACAAAAAATTACAGATGATATTTCTGGGAAAATATATTACTAAGCGCTTACTATGATTTACAATATACAAATATTAGCTTAAAACAGATAATTCCGAGAATACATCACAATTGCAAATTGACCTCATTTTTTTGCTTGTCAGTGTATTATTTTTTATAACAACAGCTAAGTATATTAGTAAACAAAATCAATCAGTATAACATAAAAATACTACAGTAAATTATCCCGGTCTCAGAATACCGAAATTGTGATTATGTGTAAAATAACGATGAAAAATAAAAATTACCAATAACTTATTGATCATTAACTGATAATGATTCAATTACAGAACAGAGAGAATTGTTGCGTTAATGGAAGTGAACCTCTGTAAAAAAATCTTAAACATGAACAACTAACATTTTCGAGCTCTAATTTTCAACAATTTCAAGCGGGAGTTAAGGCGACATGAATGTTTTGATAAACTGAAGAAAGTGATGGGGTGTGAGTATTTAATCATGGAAATTATGGAATTGATGGATCATCCACCATATAGTCCTGACTTGGCACTCAACTATTGCTTTATGTTTCCATAGGTCAAATATAAATTGTAAGGAATGCGTTTTACATCGATCAATGAAGCTATGAATGCTTTCACAAAAGGGATAAAAGAGAGAACTCCAGAAACATAAAGAAACTATTTTAAAGATTGGTTTCTGCGAATGTAAAGATTTATTGACTGTAATGGGGAATATTTTAAGAAAATATACTACAATTTTCTGAATGAAATACTACGTTTTACGATATTAGGCCTAAAATTAAGAGAATAGCCACTTTTCGTATGTACTCGTATCTTTGTATTAATTAGAGGTCGGCAAAAATATCCGATATCCAAATCCGATTCGATCTGAACTCGGATTTCGGATCAGAACTCTCTCGGATCGGATTCGGATCGGGTCCAAACAAAACCTTGGATAAAATATCCGATTCGAAAGTCGGCTAAAATATCCGATCCGAAAGTGGGATAAAACATACGATCCGAAATTTACATACACAACTTTTACGTATCCACTCTGAATATAAAACATAAATTGTAATTCCACTCTAAAGAAATGTAACGCTACGTAAAATTTTTTAACATATATTTCTATGATAAAAAATAATTATATAACGTCACATAATATGTCTCATTTCATGTTTGCCAATAAAATTATTTATTATCTCTAACGATTATTTTTAATGGAAATATGCAACGCTACAATTGATTAAATATAATAGGATCTCGAATTGTATCTCGGATCGGATCTCGGAACGGATTTCGGATCGGATTTCGGATCGGATCTCGGATCGGATCTCGGATCGGATCTCGGATCGGATCTCGGATCGGATCTCGGATCGGATCTCGGATCGGATCTCGGATCGGATCTCGGATCGGATCTCGGATCGGATCTCGGATCGGATCTCGGATCGGATCTCGGATCGGATCTCGGATCGGATCTCGAATCGGATCTTGAATCTGATCTCGGATCGGATCTCGGATCTGATCTCGGATCGGATCTCGGATCTGATCTCGGATCTGATCTCGGATCGGATCTCGGATCGGATCCCGGATCGGATCTCGGATCGGATCTCGGATCGGATCACGGATCGGATAAAGTGAAACATAAAACTCATATCGTTCTAAAGGCATTGATATTGTTTGATTCCTAAACATAAACCTAAACACACAGTATGAAGTTTGCAAACTTTAGGTTTAAGAATGCACTACGATTGCGCAATGTGAATGTTTCCATTTGAATACATTGACCCAATGTTTTTTAAACTTAATCCAAATCCAAAACCTTCAAGTTAAACTCGTATATGAATACGCCCGAACCCTTATTTTCAGGTATAATAAACCAATTTGGTTTATTGGTCGAAACACAAAATCTTAGTTAATCACAAAAAAGTACAATTAATTAAATAATAAAATATTTTTCCAGTACACACCCAAAAATAAAACAAAATTGTTAGAATTAAATACGTGATGTTTTAAACACTGCGATGTTTTCATTTTAAACAGTTTCGGCTAATTTATGTTCATCTAACCAAAATTAGTTAATTTTGAACTAACCCATACATGATATAGAAATGAACTGGCTTCATAAGTTTTATAATAGTTCAATACTTATTAGTAATACAATTTGCAAATGTTAGAATAAAAATCAACAAGCAGTTTTATTTTCACTATAAGGCCATTGGACACTTATCGTTTTGCATTAAAATAGCTATTTAACTCCCTTTCATCCATTAGATGTGGTACTCTGCTGTTGCAGATTTCGGTAAGTTATATATTTTGCGAGCGAAGTCCAGTTATCAGGCATTAAATCATGGCCTACAGAGATGTTACAGGATTGAACACCTCGGGTTTTCAAATTCACTGACCTGTCTTAACAAAATTCACTTTTATAGATTTCTAATTTTTATATACGAGCGCACAATTTCAAGGGCTTTTGGTGTCAAACTTACTTTTCACCTTTAATTCATGGTATACATACCTACTTAATCGTACAATTTGTTTTCGAAATATATATAAATAATGCATTCCGTCATTTAACTTTATTATTATTTTTTAAAATTATATTATAAATTAAGTATAGAAACTATGAGCACTTACAGATATAGGAGAGTCCCATTGTAACCAATATTTGTCGTAGGGAAAATACTGCTCACCTAAATATACACATTGCAATGTTATGTTAGACCCTACGTCTGCTGTGGCTGGACCTATAATATACACTCCCCTAAATTTATATGGATCTGAAATAAATAAATGAGTAATTAGTATTTCATTTAAAATTAGAATAAGTAAATGTAAATAAACAACTTCTTAATATGATAAATTAAAACAAATTTAAAGTATTTTTCAAATTTGTTAAAATATATGTATATATATATATATATATATATATATATATATATATATATATATATATATATATATATATATATATATATATATATATATATATATATATATACAGTGTGTCCATCCAAAACCCGAACATAGGCATATAACATGTAATATCAGTTTTTTGATGCGCATTGCTTCCCAATAAATTTTACAGGAAAATACTTCAAATAAAAGTTCTAGAGAATAAAATTACGAATTTTTTTATATAAAACACATTTCATTTGTGTATTTCATCAAAGCGCAAAACTTAATTAAAATTTGTAATATTCGTAAAAATAAAGCTATCCATGAAAAAATTTAATTAAGTATATATATATATATATATATATATATATATATATATATATATATATATATATATATACGTATATATATATATATATATATATATATATATATATATATATATATATATATATATATATATATATATATATATTTATATATATATATATATATATATATATATATATATATTTATATGTATATATATATATATATATATATATATTTATATATATATATATATATATATATATATATATATATACATATATATATATATATATATATATATATATATATATATATATATATATATATATATATATATATATATATATGTAGGGATCGGTTTACTGATATTGAATTAAACACTTTATTTTAAGTACAATGGATTGGCAACACTGATTTGTAACTAAATGGTCGTTTAAACGACCTTGTGAGGAAAAATAATTCTAGTGAATGTATTTTCAAAGTATATAAAAGTACATTACTTTCAATTAATAAATAGAAGTGTAAAAATTCATAAAAAGAACACATCTTTATCGAAAATTAAGAAATAGTGTTTATAACCTATTACACATTCATAGTCGCTTGCAATGACAACAGAAACCGATGAAAAATTCATGCTAAAAGTGATATTTAGCAAAGTCGCTCAACTTGATGATATAAAAAGGATGTAAGTAGCACTAAAGCAAACTTAGAAAAACTAATCGGGCAAAACGATGCTATTAAAAAGGAAGTGCAAATATTAACCAGTAAACTTAAACAGCAAGACGCTATCATACATAAACTTGAAAAAGAAATGAAACAAAAAAACATTGTTATCATTGGGATTGAAGAAAGTGAAGCATCACAGAAAGAACTAGAATGTATCATTCTGCAAATGATAACTGCAAAATTAAAAGTCAGCATTCAACCTACAGACATTGAAAACGCTTTCAGACTCGGTAAAAAGGATAGTACAATAAATATAATCAGACCTGTCCTTTTATCACTTACATCAATGAAATGAAAAAGCGAAATATTTAAAAATCGTATGCATTTAAAAGGAACGAAAATATATGTCAATGAAGATTTACTAACTAAAGATAGAATTGAAAGACAGAGCCTAATCAGTATAATGACTCAAAGCAAAGAAGAAGGAAAACATGTCAAATTACGTGGCAACACGCTGTGGATAAATGGACAAAAATATGAAAAAGAACTAGTGCAACAAGGCACCATATCAGAAAAAAGAGGACGAGGAAGCTTCTCATCCAATGGGTCTACTCCAACAGGTCCTGCATTAAAGCGTCAAAATTCAAACAAAGTGAAGAAACAAAACACTCTACCGAAAATGGACTTCTTTCCAGAGCCAACTAAGGAACATGAAGAGAAGTGACAATAAGGATAGGCAAGCAACCCGCCTCGCCTCAGTGAAGAACGGGCAACCTTCAACTCCGGGTAATAACAGGGTTGTAGTTACCAAAAAAAAAATTTAAATTTTCTATACTGGAATATCAATGGTTATAATAATTTATTTAATTTGAGTATCGAAACTAAGCCAATTTTGTTGTTGTTATTTGTTTATCTGAAATATTTTGCTAAATATTACTAACATAGAAAAAGCCAATAATATATTTTATTTCACCGTGGGTGCTATGAAGCTACGTAGTTTTTGTTTAATTGAGTAGTGATTTATATAAGTTATATATATTTATGTGAATTTTAATTATTAAATAGGTTATTGCATTCATAATGTATTTCTATATTAACTTCTTTTATATTTGTTAAATAATGTATTATAAATGAATGATCATACATTCTATTTGTAAATATGTAAAGGAAAGGTATATCATGTCAATAATTTTCTATAATGTTGTCAGTCCATTGTATAAGATATGTTTCTTAAACAATAAATATTATTATTATTATTTAAGTACAATGTAATTAGTTATTACTAAAGAAATAATATCATAGCATAGGAAGCAGAAAGTTATACAAAATATTCATTCAATCTTCGTCTTTTCGTCGTATTTTCTTCTTGACAGCTTATACTAACGTCGTCTTGACAACCATATTTTATTTATCCTGCCAACTTGCTCCTGCTCCGATCACTACGCATGCGCATTCTGTTCTCTGTTCCTACACATATATATATACATATATTAAATCTTCACGACCATTTTTAAATTTTGCAAACTACTTATAAACTTGTGAACGAGATAAACAGTCATCACCATAAACTGTTTTCATCAATTCGTATGTCTCAGCAAATTTTTTTCCAAGTTCAACACAAAATTTAATATTTGCTCGTTGTTCCATTGTATTTCTACAACATAAACACAAAAACTGGTGTCATTAAAATGCGCGTAAAATTTTAAACTGTCACCTGATTGCATGAAGTTGTATGCATTCGAAAGAGGCAAGATGTATCTTTCTAACAATGTATATGTTCAATAGATTACGCTACGTGTTCTATGATTTAAATTAAAAGTTTCGTTATTTTTGGGTCATACTGTGTAGGCATGCTTTCTATCCATTATTGAGTGTGGCATTCTACCGTAGCAGATCTTGGTAGATGGTATAGGTATTTTTACGCCTGAAGTGCGGTTACAAGCCGTCAAATCAGAGCCAACCAAAGAAATTTGTTGTGAATGAAACATACGGGTAATTTAATGTGGAGCGTAGTTTGTCGACTGTGGAAATCGGACTCGATTGTCTAACATATTTGAAGGCTGATAACCGTAATTTACGCACATGATATCAATTTCCGAGATGTTCTACGGCAGATTTCCACAACAGGAAAATATATGCGGACTAAATATATTAAAACGGCAAATTTAATATAATTTGCAAATTGATAAACGATAAGTTAGAGCTTCTGTATATACAATTAGGTTTGAATTTTGAATTAAATCCTCTTAAAATGTTAATTAACAAGCAAGATATCGAGTGGTTAAATCTCATAGATGTCATTCTTTCTGCGATTGAAATTAACCCGTCGCCATCTAGTGGAACTTTGATCATTATAGCAACAGATATACATTTTTGACTGAGCTCAAATATTTAAATTTATAAATTATTTGACATTAACACACGAAATTTATTCATAACACAAAATTAAAACATTCAAATTAATTTTAAAGTTAAAACATCTTTTCATATGAGTATATTTAAATTAATTTAACAGATTCAACAAAAAGAAAAATTTATCGGAACACATAGTTTAAAATAATTAATTCAACAGATTCAATTTGAGAACTAGCAATATGAATACGTTCAATATTTATGAACACTAACGGAAATTTCTTTTGCCAATATAAAAAAAAGATACAATTGTGTCTCGAGTGATTCGGATTCCATTAGGAGCTGCAGGCCGTTTTTAGTAAATTTGGAATTGAAGACCTGTTGTATAGAGTATTAAATAAATCAATCAATCTGTCACATTATTGTAAAAATATCAAGTAAAATAAACATATTTAAATATAAACAAAACGAGACAATTTACAATCAAGTAATTTCAGAATCGATTCCAGTTAAGAATGGAGTAGATGGCATTGTATACGCGATTGGTTTTACGTGCTCAGATCATCCATTATATAGTTATTTGTGTTTTAAGAGTGTAAAGTGATTACTCAAGCACGTTAATTGCAGCGCGAGCCGTAGGCTAGAGCTGCAGTAATGTAGAGGAACAAAGACATTTTACGCTCGTGATACAGTTATTTTTTTCTACGATTGCTTCTTAAATTATTAGAAAAAAAACCTATTTGTACTGATAATAAATTCGTTCTGTCAATTTGACAAGTTTCTATTTTTTTTGTATACCACGTAACTATTGAAAGCAATTGCACATTAATATTTTTTATGCATAACCAGGCCGAAATTCTTATGTTTTAGCTCTAAAAAGCGAGCTTAAACACTTCTTTTTGGCCCTAGGGCTATACAAAAATAATTCCTATGGATACATAAATAACATGACAATTTTTGTTTATTGTGAATACTTGATTTTTACCAAATGTCATTTTGACATATAACCTATGTACATATTTTAATCTTTTGAACATGTAATTAAATGTTATTTTGCTGTGCATAATTGTATATATAATGGGTGAAATTAGCGTTTGTGACCCTGAGCCTCACATTGCATTTTAAAAACTCTTCTTTGGAAAAAAATTCCTCTGACGGAATTTACAATTTTGAAAGCTATTAGTATTTAATATTTTGCTGGCTAATACTTGTTGATAAATAATACAGTGGTAAAAAAATCTAGGATTTCATCATCTTTTCAGCACAATGCGATAAATCCTTTAAGATGCCCCGTCATTGATTTAGCTCCATTTGGTATTGATACGAGATTAAACAGTGGTAATTTCATTTTTATAATAAATTTGTTGACAACCACCGTACTCTGTCACAACTACAACGTAACTGCGTACGTGTCCTGTAGCCAGTGTTGTTCCAAGGACAAAATAAATTGTACTAACTTCAGGGGGAAATTTGTACTAAAATAGACACAATTGTACTAAATTTGGAAAATGGCGGCGAAGCATAATATATGAATTAAATGTTACTGAAAATGACTTTTATTGTTATACAAAACATTGAATAGGTGATAGAAATTATTATTTTTTTATTATATTTACTATCTCAATTCTCATACACGACACAAACATACGGCGACTTACAACGGCGGGGAGATGTAAATGTCAGTCAAATCCATGTCAACATTGCCAACATTACTCAACTACACACTCCACCATTGCTACCAATCATTACAACAAAAAATTCAAATAAATCTCAGTAAGAAAATTATGTTTTTTTATCAAATATTTTTTCTTGTATAAATATAAATAACAAAATAGTGCTAGATTTTAGAAAGGGGTGCTGATGTACTAAAACTTTATTCATTGTACTAAATCTAGTACAATAGTGCACTTAGGAACCACACTGCCTGTAGCACTATGCGAATAAGGCGTTGAGCTGTCGTTATGGTGCAACATTGTAAGCTAATTATGCTACAATCATATACTTACTATCTGTATACCGCTGATGCTCGTATTTTACAATAGAAAGTTATCCGCTATGAAGGAAGATAGATGTATACATCCATCTCTGTAATAGAGTTTTGTCCTCGTAATGCGCAGACGTGTTTACATAAGTGTTCTAAAGAAATATATCGAAAGGGGCATAAACTAATTAGACACAAGTGCGTACTCAGATATTTGCTGGGGGGCACAAATATAAAATAAATTATATCTTCTGGTTATGAAATAAATTTGAAATTAACAATCAGCAAATATTTTAAAATACATTCAGATTTTATGAAATTGTACACAAAATCGCATTTTTGAATGACAAATGACAACTAGTAAATAAAAACTGCTGCGATTTTGTTCAGTTTTACGATTTTATAGTGTTATACAAACATATAGAACCGCACTGCAAGGACGGTAGGACTAAAAAAATTAAAACTTCAAATAACAACAAAATATTTATTGGTTTTTATATAGGGCCAATTTAGAGTACATTGTTCGCATATAAGTTAATTTAGCTTCATGATGTACCCTTATTTTAAAAAATATATCAATAATACGTTTTATTAATTGTATCTTATGGTTGTCTAATATATGCTGATTTTTTTATATGTTCTTTAAAATCTTTATAATCAAACATATTTTCGGCAGATAATTAAAAATAATTTGTTTCAAATTATTTAAAATATTTTTCGTTTTAAATAGTTTATGTGTATTTTGCCCCAATACACTTTCTGCCATTTTGTACACATATATACATTACATCTTTTGAAGGCTGCAAAAATGTGCCTTTATTTTTCAATAATATTAATACAGTTTTTTTATCTAGGTATAAAAAGTGTGTACGGAATTCACATATATTTAATTTGTACCCTGCAGCATATTCGACCACATAGTCTACATAGTTACTTAATTAAAACATGGAATGTAAATAATCGTGGTCGAATATTGACGCTTATTTTTGGAACAGGGACGCTCGCTACTGGCTGTAGCCAATCTTGTTGCAGCAATTTGAGCATGCGCATTTACTAAAATATATTCTATTAGTGAGATGGAATATATATATATATATATATATATATATGCGCAGTTACTACAGTTAGAGAGATGGAAAAATATATGTCCCCCTTCATACAGAATCAACATCACGCGCCGCCGAATCCCTCCCACCTAAAATTCACGCGATCCAATAACCTGTACACCGAAATGTTCTCATACCACTTTGTCCATAAACCGAATCTAGTTCTGTCTCTCTTTTTCATGGATCACGTCACACCGACGTTACACTGACGACAGACCTATGACGATTGTTAGTGACTTCAAGCATGGCGCCACATATTCAGTACGGTAAACCAAATAAACATTGAATATAATAATTTGGGAGTTAATAATTTATAAAATGCATGGCCGTTTACACCACTACCGTTTAATTTCTCGGTTTATCTAAGCTGAGTTTAAGCTAAGCCATTGTTTAAATTTTTAATGGTTTGCACGGGTACGTTACCCGTGAAAACCATTATGATGGATTTACACCTAGGCCCGTGAGGCTCGGGTCTAAGGTGGCATACCTTTAGGGGCGAAAAAATTCAAGGGCAATCCGAATTCAAAAATCGATTAGATTAGATTCTCTTTGAACGTAGAAAAAAATTTCAATAAAATATATTGAATAATCTAATGATTTAATTCACTTTTTAATTTGTCGCAATGTTATTTTTTTAATCGATCAATTGGGTTTTATGAATATTAGTCTTTAACGAAAAATGCTATTGATTTATTTAAAATAAAAATTTGAGAACAATTTTTGAAGTACATTAATGTTCTTCATTTTCTTTTATTTTGGTCATTTCAGTGAAATTAATCTCACTATACAATGTACAGTACCCTGTAACGATTTTTAAACTTATTTTTAGTATTAAATCAGGTGAGCTGATAAGAATTAAGTATTGATATAGATGTTAGAATTTTTTTTGCATGTAAAAGCAATTTTTTATTAAAAATTTGAAATTTTATTTTTTCATATTTTATTTTTTGCATTATAAAAATGATTTAAAAAAATATAAGTCGAAGATCGAAGTTCTCGGTTGTTTTCAAAAATTTAAGACCAAGACCAAGAATATGTGTAATTTTATAATTTTATTGATTATTGAACTAATGTTGAAAGCCGATATCAATCGAAACGTTCAGCTTATAATATAACTATATTTATGTATTTTTTATGAGTATAAATAAAAAATTTGGAGAATTTTGTTTGTTATATGAGTGTTTTATTTATGTGACAGTAATTTCAATAACTAAAGTGAAGTGAAAGTATTGTGTATTATTGGGACGTAAAAGCTAGTCGAGCGAGTGTATTTTATATGTTTACTTTAACGTATTGACAAGTATGACTTTGCTTTGTTTTAATATACAAAACTCAACCATCGCGTTGTCGAAAAGTCATAGTCTTATTTTGCAGTCTTACGAAATGCTCTTCATGTGTGCAAGCCCCAAATTTTTTCATTCTGTTTCTTAATATTCAAAAAACTTTATTTGTTATTTTTAATTCGATATTAATATTTCTTAAATAAGTTATTGCAACTCTGATATTGATTTCTAATCAAGCATGAGTAGTTATCGCAAAAAATCTCAGCGGTGCTGAATATCGTAAAAAGAAAGGAGAAGAATCTACAAATGTAGATAATTTATTAAAGAAAATACCCAAAATATCTAATTTTATGATACAAAGTTCAACAAAATATTCTAATCATGACAAACAACAACAACTGCAATATTCATTTGCCGTAAGTATTTAGTAATAATTAATTAATAGTGATTCCCGTTATTGAATGTAACTTTTTAATCTTAACGAAATATAAAGTAAGATTACTTGTTAAAAAATAATATTTTTCAGGAGCAGGAATCCGAAGAAACGTCAGTAAAAATATTGAAGAAATACAGACAAACTGCTCTGTATCACAAGATACTAAAGATTTGCCGTCAAATACTCCTGCGGCACAAGATACCGAAGAAATACAGGCCGATTCTCCTCCAATAAATTTATCACGTGACAATTTAATTAGGGCTGATGGTTTAAGAATTAATAGTGACCCTTTTTTATGGAATTTAAAAGAAGAAACGCGGGAATACATATCTATAAACGGTACGCTACAAAATGATATTATTGATTTTACAAAATCCAAGAATGTTTATATTGATAAAACAAGGTATTATTCAAAAAATGTATTTCAACGAACTTTAAAAAAACGGAGAGATTCAACGTCGTGAGTGGTCAATTTATTCACATACTAAAGGAAGTGTATTTTGTGTTCCTTGTTTACTGTTGCTTTTACTGGCGAAGGGTTTCGGGATTGGAAAAACTCAAAAGCACGTGTTGAAGGTCACGAAATTTCTGATTTTCATAAAACTAATGTAAGTCATTTGAAAGCTAGAAAAGTTGCTCAAGGACGTGTTAATCAACATCTTATAAAATAACTCGATAAAAAGATTTCGTATTGGAAAAAAAATTATACCGAGTAATAACAATTGTTAAATCACTCGCAACAAGAGGACTGCCATTCCGAGGGAATTCGGAAAGAATTGGAGATCCTCATAATGGTAATTTCTTAGGAACTATAGAACTTCTTGCTGAATTTGATTCAGTTTTGTCCGAACATTTAAAGTCTTATGCACACCCTGGGTGCAACAAGTCAAAGTCAGCACATTCTTAGTGAATATAATTAAGTAAATTAGGTTAAAGTTGTAATGAGGTCAAGTATTCAAAATAATATTGTTTGGCGTAAGTAGCTAACTATTTGCTGACTTAGTACTTTTGTAATTAGATATATAGTAGCGTTAAGTCAGTTTTAACGATAGTGATTCAGAGTAGAGTAGAGTAAAAGTAAAGTAGACGTCAGTGTCAGTGTGAACTCGACAACATCAATGTTACATTTGCAATGGCAACCACTATGCCAGGTAGTGTCAGCAACAGCATGAGCGTCAACGGCCGAATCACTATCCGAGGGAAGAAAATTACTACTATTCAAGGGAAGAAAATTACAACTACCAGAGGGAAGAAAATTATAATTATCGGAGTGAAGAAAATTACAATTACCAGAGAGAAGAACATTACCATTATCAGAGGAAAGAAAATTACAATTATCCGAGAGCAGTAGAAATACGTCGTACTTATCTAAAACAATTTATGAAGAAATTATATTGTTGATTCAAGATAAAGTGCTACAGCATATTTCTACTGAAGTTCAACCTGCTAAGTATTTTGGTATCATTGTAGATTCTAAGCCTGATATTGCACATGTCGATCTGCTTACTATAATTATCAAATATGTTCGCGAAAATGATAAAATCGTTGAAAGATTTTTAGAATTTATACCAAATACTGGTCATAAAGCTAAATATACTGAAAATGCTTTGTTAAACTCTTTGGAAAAAAATGGTTTATACATAATGAACTGCCTTAGTCAATCTTATGATAATGCAAGTAATATATCAGGGATGTATTCAGGGCTTCAAACACGAATAAAAACAATTAATTCTTTAGCAGATTATGTGCCCTGTGTTTCTCATTCTTTGAATTTAGTAGGCACTTATGCAGCTGAATCCGTACCTGAAGCAGTCGATTTTTTGATACTTTGCCAGAACTTTTTAACTTTTTTAAAATTTCTACATACCGTTGGGAGATCTTGATGCATTGCTCATTATTTCAGAAAACAAAGACGAGAAACCGAGTACACGATCTGAAGCTATTGGATTACATCGAAAATTACAGCATTTGGATACAGCCATTATAGTAATTGTTTGAAATGTGATTTTAGATCGTTTCAATGCTGCCAGTAAAAAGCTTCAAGAGTCTCAAGTGGATTTATCATCTGTTGTCCAAATTTATGATTCACTGGCTTCTTTTCTTGAAGATATGGGAGATAAACAGTTCTGTGAATATCAAGAAAAAGCCAAAGCATTATCTGGAGTCCAAGATTATTATCGTTATGATACTCGTCGCAGAAAAATCAGAAAGCTTCAGTCAGACGAGTCGCGAGTAATTGAAATAGCACCTATATCTGGACAAAAAATGTTTGTATAAATATTTATTACCCAATTTTGGATACTCTAAGTAGACAATAAGCTGGACGTAAAAATGCATCTGATAAGCTTTATGTAAACTTTAATTTTTTCACTAATTTATCTAAAATTGATACAAATGAGTGGAAATCCCAAGCAAATGAACTCGTCAATATGTATCCTGACGACTTAGAAGAGACATTGGACAATGAATGTATGCAGTTACATTATCAACTCAAAGATTCCTTAGCAAATTTTGAAGATTTGCGCTCTGCACAAAACATATGCAATATGTTTATCCTAATGTAGATATTGCTTTACGTATTTTTTTGAGCATCCCAGCTACAAATTGTTCAGGAGAAAGATCTTTTCCTACTCTGAAAAGGGTAAAATCTATTTACGTACAAGCATGGGCCAAGATAGATTTAATGCTCTTGTATTATTGTCTATTGAAGCTGAATTGGTGCAAGAAATTGATTATGAAGATATAATCGGCGTTTTCGCGCGAAGCAAAGCCAAGAAGAAACTGATTCTATGAGTACATACATACATACATACATACATATCTTCACGCTATATCCCAACAAATGGGGTAGCACGAACCCTAAAATCACTCATAAAATATTCAATCATTACATTCATCAAATAATCAGCCCTCGTCAAACATTACCATCCGAACACACACTTTAACCACATTCATAGATCACTCCATATAAACTCATTCGTTTATTACACTCGAAATCATTTATCACAATCAAACCTTAAATCACATCATTCCTATTCACTTATCATTCATCTTCTTCCTTCGACGTACATAACATATGTATAAAACATCTCAAATTACTCACGCTTACTCCTAACAACGAAACTAATAACGAAACTAACAACGAATCTACAAAGATTAGAAAAGATAAAAGCGATAGCCTGCACTTGTATATAAAAGAAAAGTCCAGACAATGCAGTAACTGAAAATGAAAAAAAAAATAAAAATAAGAAAGAAAGGGAGTGTCGCCCTGCGCTTGTTTTTGAAAGTGAATTCCACACAATTGCAGTTAAACACTCTACGTAAGAACTGAAAACGAATTGAAAGATAAGAAAGGAAGGGAGTGTCGCTCTACGCTTGTTTTTGAAAATGAATTCCACACAATTGCAGTTAAACACACAATGTAAGATCAGAAAACGAATAACAAAGAACAGAAACGAAGGGAGTGTTGTCTCTGCGCTTGTTTTTGAAAGTGAATTTCACACAATTGCTGATAAACACTCTAATGAAATTACTAAACAACAAAACTAAAATCAAAATTCCTGCACTTCTTAAATCATCAGATTCATTCCGCAATTAATCTTCGCCAAACGTTTCTATCCTGACACACCACTTTAGCTTCATCCACGTTCATAATTCCTTTCATACAAGCACGTTTGTTTCTCGTACTCGGAAACTTGCGTTCACGCAACAATCCTTCAATAATATTCATCTATTTGTTCATACGTCGTCCACGCAATCGTTCACCCTCAATTTCACCAACATATATCTGTTTCACCAATCTCTCATTCGACATACGTTCTAAATGCCCAAACCATCTCAACTGACTTATACCTACTTTTTTAACTACATTCTTCTCAATTTCACACTCATCATACACCAATGTATTCCGGACACGATCTCTTCTAGTATAACCACACACACCCCGCAAATACCTCATTTCCACAGCAGTTATACGACGTTCATGTTTCTTCATCCACACCCAACATTCACTACCATACATCAATGAAGGCACTAAAACACCATTATACACACTCAATCGAGCATCTCTGGATACATTCACATTTCGAGCAAAGGTTCTCAGAGCAACCAATACCTTACAACCCGCAGATACTCTTCTTTCAATCTCACAATCAATACGTCCATCCCTCGAAAACACACTACCCAAATATAAAAACTCATTCACTTGGCCCAATCTCACACCATTCACCGAAATATTGAAGTCGGTCATCAAATCACTCTTCTCAAATACTAACACTTTACATTTATCAACATTTAATAACAGATTTAAACCTTTTCCTACTTCATTTATACTTAAAATCATTCTTCTCAATTGCTCTTCAGATTCACCCATAACAACATCATCCGCATACGCAAACGCTGGCACTACACTAACACCAATATGTACACCATCCACCCCATTCAGCGCCGTTCGTAACAACATATCCATATGCAAATTAAACCGCCACGGAGACATCCCACAACCTTGTTTCACACCCACATCTATACAAAACCAATCACTCAATCTACCATCAACTCTCACCGCAGCCTCGCTACCTGCATACAACGCACGAATTGCCCCCAACAAATTCCCGTTTATACCGTACTGTAAAAGTACATCCCACAAAGTCTCGCGATGAACACTATCATATGCTTTTTTAAGATCGAGAAAGCCACAGAACACCTTTTGTTCTTAGCAAGTGACTTCTCAACAATCATACGAAGAGAAAATAATAGATCCACACACCCTCTCTCAGGCAAAAAAACAACCTTGCATATCGCTTATCTTGGAAATGGTTAAGGTTCGTACCTTATGAATAAGAATCTTCCCGTACAACTTCCCTACCACACTCAGCAAACTTATCGCACGGAAATTAGTACATTCACTCGAACTACCTTTGCCTTTACATAAAGGACAAATGATAGCACGTTTCCAATCATCACGAGCCACACACCGTTTTAAAAAAAATCTAAACAAATAAAATAACCAGTCAAATAATCTCTCACCTCCATATTTCAACATCTCATTCGATATACCATCCGAGCCAGGAGCCTTACCATTCTTCAGACGCATCAATGCAAAACTAGCTTCTGTTGAGACTAACCGGGCCGTTTATATCGTCTTGAAATGTCCAAAGCATCGGCTCAGCGCCGCTGCAGCCCAGAGTCAAATCCGTGGCTGCGTCCACAATCACATGTGAACGTTGTGGATAAATTCGCGCTACGCTGGATAACTGCAGCGCCGCCAAATCTGAAACAAAGCGAAATCTGGTTAGTATACAAATACATAAGTGTTGAAAATATTCTGAGATCGGAATTTTCCAAATTTTACGCAAATACGGAAATTTAGTCAAAATCTCAGAGAGAAACTTATATAATTTATATAAACCAAAAATTTATTTGTTTTCTTGTGTAACATACATCGACACGTCCTATTTTACTGATAAATTAACATATTTTAATGTTAAATATTGTTTTATTCTCATCAAGTACTCAAATTCGGTTATAAAAATATCGAAATTAACCCATTATGTAATTATATTGATCTTGATGATTTTAGTAATTGACTAGCGGTCGACCTGGCTTCGCCAGGCCTTCACGCTACGCTCCGCAGACACTGAAATAGAATTCACTTCTGTAAGACAATTGACACTATATAAATCAAATTATTTTCGAAGTTTAAGTTTTCAATTCTGCATGTCTGTCATTTAAAATACATTTAACTGATTCCAGGAACGATAGGTTACGAAGCTCTGGCACTACAAAATTGACAATAAAAAAATCCAAATCAGCACACAAACTCTTTACAAAACTTTTCATTTGATACCAAACACGATATGTTTTGAAGCACGTTCACTAAAACAATTGCCGATCGAAAAAAATCGAATTCTGCACGTGAGCCCTTCAATAGACCTTTCATTTGATACCAAACACGATAGGTTTTGATGAATTTTTACTAAAACAATTGCCGATCGAATAATATTTAATTTTTTACGCGAGTCCTTTAAAAGATCTTTTATTTGATACCAAACACGATGTGTTTTGAAGCAGTTTCACTAAAACAATTGCCGATCAAACAAATTAGAATTCTGCACACGAGCCCTTCAAAAGATCTTTCATTTGATACCAAATATGATAGGTTTTTATGAACATTTACTAAAACAATTGCCGATCGAATAATATTCAATTTTGTACGCGAGCCCTTCAAAAGACCTTTCATTTGATACCAAACACGATATGTTTTGAAGTACTTTTACTAAAACAGTTGCCGATCGAACAAATTCGAATTCTGCACGCGAGTCCTTCAAAAGATCTTTCATTTGACACCAAACACGATAGGTTTTGATGCAATTTTACTAAAACCATTGCCGGTCTAATAATATTAAATTTTGTACGCGAGCCCTTCAATAGTCCTCTAATTTGATATCAAACACGATAGGTTTTGATATAGTTTTACTAAAACAATTGCAGAACGAATAATATTCAATTTAGTACGCGAGCCCTTCAATAAACATTTCATTTGATACCAAACACGATAGGTTCTGATCCAGTTTTACTAAAACAATTGCCGATCGAATAATATTCAATTTTGTACGCGAGATCTTCCAAAGACCTTTTATTTTATACTAAACACGAAAGGTTTTGAAGTACTTTCACTAAAACAATTGCTGATTGAAAAAAATCTTAATTCTACATGCGTGACCTTCAAAACTTTCATATTATACACTTTCAATGAAATAAATATCGATAATAAATTTAAATAAATAATAATAAAATTGTGTTTAATGCAGATTGCCGTCAACAAAATATGCTTAGTTTTACTGTATATTTTTACCGAGGACAAATTTGGTTTGGTTTACCGTATACTTTATATAATTAGTCAATTTGACGTTTAAACCAACTTCATAGTGAACTGTCAAAAATTTACTTTTTAAATACACATATTTGAAATGTGTAATTACAATAAAAACGTCCCCTCATTTCCCCAATATGTGTAAAATATTTCAAAACTACTCACAGAAATTTCATATTTCAGTAATTTATAATTAAAAATTGCGACATGTCCACTGTCAAATGTCAAATCGATCGTAGACGTTCTTCTTAAAAAATCCAAACCCACCACACTCTTAGCTGATTTTGCTCCAAAATTGCGTGTTTTTTGAGATTTTTCGCACATCATGCGTAATAAAATTATGAATTTATAAAAAGGTCATCGCCCAACTTGGACTCTATCAAATAAAAAAATTAATCGGACAAACAATTGCCGATCGAATATTATTCAATTTTGTACGCGAGTCCTTCAACAGACTTTTCATTTGATACCAAACACGATAGGTTTTGATGTATTTTTACAAAAACAATTGCCGATCGAATTATATTCAATGTTGTACGCGAGCCCCTCAACAGACTTTTCATTGATACCAAACACGATAGGCTTTGATGCACTCTTACTAAAACAATTGCCGATCGAATAATATTTAATTTTGTACGCGAGCCCTTCAAAAGACCTTTCATTTGATACCAAACACGATAAGTTTTGATGCATTTTTACTAAAACAATTACCGATTGAATAATATTAAATTTTGTACGCTAGCCCTTCAATAGACTTTTCATTTGATACCAAACACGATATGGTTTGAAGCACTTTAACTCAAACAATTGCCGATCGAAAAAAATCGAAGTCTGCATGCGAGCCCTTCAAAGGACCTTTTATTTGCTACCAAACACGATAGGTTTTGAAGGACTTTCACTAAAACAATTACTGATTGAAAAAATCTCATTTCTACATGCGTGACCTTCAAAACTGTCGTATTATACCATATACGATATATTTTGAATTTTGATAATAAATTTAAATAAATAATAAAAATGTACATTGCCGTGAACAATATTTGCTTAGTTTTACTATATATTTTTACCGAGGACAATTTTGGTTTGGTTTACCTGTATACTTTATAAAACTTGTCAATTTGACGTTTAAACCAACTTCATAATGAACTGTCAAAAATTTACTTTTTTAAATACACATGTTTTAAATTTGTAATTATAATAAAAACGTCCCCTCATTGCCCCAATATGTGTAAAATATTTCAAAACTACTCACAGAAATTTCATATTTAAGTAATTTATAATTAAAAATGCGACATGCCAACTGACAAATGTCAAATCGATCGTAGACGTTCTTCTTAAAAAATCCAAAGCCACCTCACACTTAGTTGATTTTCCCCGAAAAACGCAGGTTTTATCAAGTTTTCTCGCACATCATGCGTAATAAAATTATGAATTTATAAAAAAGTCATCTTTCAAGTTAAACTCTATCAAACAAAAAAAATTTCAAATTAATCGGACAAACCGTCTAGGCTGTAGAGGTGAGCAATTAACCGTGATGAATCCAAACAAATATATACGAGTATACTTCTTACGCTTTTAGTATATGGAATAGCGATCGGCCTGGCTTTGCCAGGCCTTCACGCTATGCTCTGCGGACACTGAAATAGGATTCAATTCTGTAAGACAATTGACACTATATAAATCAAATTATTAGGTTTTGATGCGTTTTTACTAAAACAATTGCCGATCGAATAATATTTAATTTTCTACGCGAGCCCTTCAATAGACCTTTCATTTGATACCAAACACGATAGGTTTTGATGCATTTTTACTAAAACAATTGCCGATCGAATAATATTTAATTTTCTATGCGAGCCCTTCAATAGACCTTTCATTTGATACCAAACACGATAGGTTTTGATGCATTTTTACTAAAACAATTGCCGATCGAATAATATTTAATTTTCTACGCGAGCCCTTCAATAGACCTTTCATTTGATACCAAACACGATAGGTTTTGATGCATTTTTACTAAAACAATTGCCGATCGAATAATATTTAATTTTCTGCGCGAGCCCTTCAATAGACCTTTCATTTGATACCAAACACGATAAGTTTTGATACATTTTTACTAAAACAATTGCCCATCGAAAAAAATTGAAATCTGCATGCGAGCCCTTCAAAGGACCTTTTGTTTGATACCAAACACGATAGGTTTTGAATCACTTTCACTAAAACAATTACTGATTGAAAAAATCTCATTTCTACATGCGTGACCTTCAAAACTTTGGTATTATACCATATACGATAAATTTCGAATTTTGATAATAAATTTAAATAAATACTAATAAAATTGTATTTAATGTACATTGCCGTGAACAATATTTGCTTAGTTCTACTATATATTATTACCGAGGACTATTTTGGTTTGGTTTACCTGTATACTTTATATAACTTGTCAATTTGACGTTTAAACCAACTTCACAGTGAACTGTCAAAAATTTACTTTTTAAATATACATATTTGAAATGTGTAATTATAATAAAAACGTCCCCTCATTTCCCCAATATGTGTAAAATATTTCAAAACTACTCACAGATATTTCATATTTACGTAATTTATAATTAAAAATGCGACATGTCCACTGACAAACGTCAAAGTGACGTTTGATCTTCTTCTTAAAAATTTCAAAGCCTCCACACTCTTAGTTGATTTTGCTCCAAAAACGCATGTTTTTTCAAGTTTTCTCGCACATCATGTGCACGAAAAATCTAAGACTAACAAAAGGCACCCCTATGATTGACCTCTATCAAATAAAAAAAGTTTTAAATTAATCGGACAAACCGTCTAGGCTGTAGAGGTGAGCAATTGAGCGTGATGAATCCCCACAAATATATATACCTCTTACGCTTTTAGTATATAGACTAGTGGTTGGCCTGGCTTCGCCAGGCCTTCACGCTACGCTCCGCGAACACTGAAATAGGATTCACTTCTGCAAGACAATTGACACTACATAAATCAAATTATTTCCGAAGTAAAAGTTTTCAATTTTGCATGTCTGTCCTTTGAAATACATTTAATTGATCCAAGCACGATAGGTTACGAAGCTCCGGCACTAGAAAATTGACAATAAAAAAAAGTCCAATTCAGCACACGAACTCTTTAAGCGACCTTTCATTTGATACCAAACACGATAGGTTTTGATACATTTTTACTAAAACAACTGCCGATCGAATAATATTTAGTTTTCTACGCGAGCTCTTCAATAGACCTTTCATTTGATACCAAACACGATAGGTTTCGATGCATTTTTACTAAAATAATTGCCGATCGAATAATATTTAATTTTCTACGCGAACCCTTCTACAGACCTTTCATTTGATACGAAACACGATAGGTTTTGATGCATTTTTACTAAAACAATTGCCGATCGAATAATATTCAATTTTGTACGCGAGCCCTTCTATAGACCTTTCATTTGATACCAAACACGATAGGTTTTGATGCACTCTTACTAAAACAATTGCCGATTGAATAATATTTAATTTTGTACGCGAGCCCTTTAAATGAACTTTCATTTGATTCCAAACACGATAGGTTTTGATGCACTCTTACTAAAACAATTGCGGATCGGATAATATTTAATTTTGTACGCGAGCTCTTCAAAAGACCTTTCATTTGATACCAAACACGATAAGTTTTGATGCACTCTTACTAAAACAATTGCCGATCGAATAATATTTAATTTTGCATGCGAGCCCTTCAAAAGACCTTTCATTTGATACCAAACACGATAGGTTTTGATGAATTTTTACTAAAACAATTGCCGATCGAATAATATTTAATTTTTCACGCGAGTCCTTCAATAGACCTTTCATTTGATACCAAACACGATAGGTTTTGATGCATTTTTACTAAAACAATTGCCAATCGAATAATATTCAATTTTGTACGCGAGACCATCTATAGACCTTTCATTTGATACCAAACATGATAGGTTTTGATGCATTTTTACTGAAACAATTGCCGATCGAATAATATTTAATTTTCTACGCGAGCCCTTCAATAGACCTTTCATTTGATACCAAACACGATAGGTTTTGATCCATTTTTACTAAAACAATTGCCGATCGAATAATATTTAATTTTCTACGCGAGCCCTTCAATAGACCTTTCATTTGATATCAAACACGATAAGTTTTGCTGCATTTTTACTAAAACAATTGGCGATCGAATAATATTTAATTTTCTACGCGAGCCCTTAAATAGACCTTTCATTTGATACCAAACACGATAGGTTTTGATGCATTTTTACTAAAACAATTGGCGATCGAATAATATTTAATTTTCTACGCGAGCCCTTAAATAGACCTTTCATTTGATACCAAACACGATAGGTTTTGATGCGTTTTTACTAAAACAATTGCCGATCGAATAATATTTAATTTTCTACGCAAGCCCTTCAATAGACCTTTTATTTGATACCAAACACGATAGGTTTTGATGCATTTTTACTAAAACAATTGCCGATCGAATAATATTCAATTTTGTACGCGAGCCCTTCTATAGATCTTTCATTTGATACGAAACACGATAGGTTTTGATGCATTTTTACTAAAACAATTGCCGATCGAATAATATTTCATTTTCTACGCGAACCCTTGTATAGACCTTTCATTTGAGACCAAACACGATAGGTTTTGATTCACTCTTACTAAAACAATTGTCGATTGAATAATATTTAATTTTGTACTCGAGCCCTTTAAAAGAACTTTCATTTGATACCAAACACGATAGGTTTTGATGCACTCATACTAAAACAATTGTCGATCGGATAATATTTAATTTTGTACGTGAGCTCTTCAAAAGACCTTTCATTTGATACCAAGCACGATAAGTTTTTGTTGCACTCTTACTAAAACAATTTCCGATCGAATAATATTCAATTTTGTACGTGGGCCCTTCAACATACCTTTCATTTGATACCAAACACGATAGGTTTTGATGCACTCTTACTAAAACAATTGCCGATCTATTAATATTCAATTTTGTACGTGAGCCCTTCAACAGACTTTTCATTTGATACCAAACACGATAGGTTTTGAAGCACATTCACTAAAACAATTGCCGATCGAAAACTATTTAATTTTACGTCAGCTCTTCAAAAGACCTTTCAGTTGATACCAAACACAATAGGTTTTGAAGTACTTTCGTTAAAACAATTGTCGATCTAAAAAATTTCATGCTGTACTTACACTAAAACAATTACCGATTGAAAAAAATCTAATTCTTTACGCCAGTCCTTCAAAAGACCTTTTATTTGATTCTAAACATATGAATTATGCACTTTCTTTTAAACAATTTGATACCAAACACGATAGGTTTTGAAGTACTTACACTAAAACAATTGCCAATCGAAAATATTTTAATTTTGCACGCGTGTCCTTTAAAAGAACTTTCATACTATACCAAATTCGATAGATTTTGTAGCATTTTCAATTAAATAATTACCTATAGAAAATTTGGGAGTTCTCAAATAATTCTAATTCTAGTTACCTAGTTTTTCTAAATTGTACTTTACCGTGGACAAAATTTGCTTGGTTTTACTATATATTTTTAACGAGAACAAATTTGGTTGGGTTTGTCTGTATACTTTTTAAAACTTGTCAATTTGACGTTTCGTAGTGGACTGTGAAAAATTTACTTTTTAAATACACATATTTGAAATATGTAATTATAATAAGAACGTTCACTCATTTTCACAATATGCGTAAAATATTTCAAAACTACTCATAAAAATTTAATATTGAAGTAATTTATAATTAAAAATGCGACATGTCCCTTGACAAATGTCAAAATGACAGCAGATGTTCTTAAAAATTTCAAAGCCTCCATGTTCTTTATACTTTATAAAACTTGTCAATTTGACGTTTTGCTTTAAAACCAACTTCATAGTGGAGTGTCAAAAATTTACTTTTTAAATACACATATTTGAAATGTATAATTATAATAAAAACGTCCCCTCATTTCCACAATATGCGTAAAGTATTACAAAACTACTCACAAAAGTTTCATTTTTAAGTAATGTATAATTAAAAATGCGACATGTCCACTGACAAATGTCACTTTTACTTAAACAATTGCCGATCGAATAATATTCAATTTTGTACGCGAGCTCTTACAAAGATCTTTCATTTTATACCAAATACGATAAGTTTTGAATACTTTCAATAAAATAAATATCGATAATAACATTAAATAAATAATAATAAAATTGTGTTTAATCTACATTGCCGTGAACAATATTTGCTTAGGTTTACTATATATTTTTACCGAGGACAATTTTGGTTTGGTTTACCTGTATACTTTATAAAACTTGTCAATTTGACGTTCAAACCAACTTTACAGTGAACTGTAAAAATTTTACTTTTTAAATACACATATTTGAAATGTGTAATTATAATAAAAACGTCCCCTCATTTCCCCAATATGCGTAAAATATTTCAAAACTACTCACAGAAATTTCATATTAAAGTAATTTATAATTAAAAATGCGACATTCTCAAATCTATGAATTTCAAAACCTGGATCTAGTATATGAGAGGTAATATTGTTCCTTAATTATAGATTCGTCAAATTGAACTTTTCTTTTAAAAAATTTTATACAAACATGAAATCAATTGAAAACAGACCAAAACATATAACCTCAATCCTATAAAACCTTAATATATTCACAAAATTGCTCTAATTTGTCTCGAAATTAATATAATTGTGTTAAAAAGTTTGATGTGTAACGTCAATGAATTTTTCTGCTTACTGTCAAATCGTCAGTAGATGTTCTTAAAAAATTCAAAGCCTCCACAATCTGAGTTAAAACAGTTTGTTTTTTTGTCAATTTCTCGCACATCATGCGTAATAAAATGATGAATTTATAAAAAGGCCTCTATCAAATAAAAAAAGTTTGAAATTAATCGGACAAACCGTCTAGGCTGTAGAGGTGAGCAATTGACCGTGATGAATGTATACTCATATACCCCCTTACGCTAATAGTAGATGGATATTTTTTATTATTGCATCTGAAAGTTCTTCTAACGCCCTTTCATATGATATCAAACAAGATATAATTCGGAATACTTTAAGTATAAAACAATTGACGATCGTAAAATATATTTTTTATTATTTCATCTGAAAGTTCTTCTAAAGTCCTTTCATATTATTTCAAACACGATATAATTCGAAACACTTTAAGTTTAAAACAATTGACGATCGTAAAATATATTTTTTATTATATTATCTGAAAGTTCTTCTAAAGCCCTTTCATATGATATCAAACACGATATAATTCGGAATACTTTAAGTTTGAAACAATTGACGATCGTCAAATTTCAATGAAATACATGTTTTATTACCGAAAACATTTCGCTAAACTGTTAAGAAACGTTATTTCGGACAGTTCCACATTTATATTTTTTAAAGATCAGCATTTAAAACACCTTTTCTTGTTTTTTTCAATCTATGAATTTCAAAACCTGGATCTAGTATATAAGAGGTAATTTTGATCTTTAATCATAGATTTGTCAAATTGAAGTTTTGTGTTAAAAAAACTTTTATACAAACATGAAATCAATGGACACGATAGGTTTTGATGCACTTTTACTAAAACAATTGCCGATCGAATAATATTCAATATTGTACGCGAGCCCTTCAAACGACCTTTTATTTGATATCAAACACGATGGCTGGTACCACGTGCAAGTTACTAAAACACTGTTTTTGGGTGTTTTAGTTAAAACCATGACGACATCTTAAAACACTCTTAAAATTATGCTTACCACGAGCACTGTTTTAAGGATGTTTTAGCTAATACCATGTAACCAAGAAAATATATATGACAACGTTGTAAAAGACGCAATACGCATGCGCGTTTCGTTAATATTTTTGACAGTAGTTTCACAGGTTATGATTTTTAAATGTCAGACACTTCGTTATACTCACGAAGGAATGCTAGTTGCTCCTTGAATGAACAGTAAACAGCGTTTATACATTTAAAACATAAGTATTTATCAGGAACATATTTTAATATTTTGTACTAAGCACATAGATTAATATATTATTATAATGTTATTGTTGTATTTTAGAAAGAGAATGGCCAGCTGAAAAGATTAAAACGGAAAATTGAACGTCCGAGGAAATGAATTTGCTTACTAAATTAAAGAAAAAATGTGATAGAAAACTGGCATTACTTGAAATTATGAATGTGTTTGAAACGATTCGGTACATGAGAGAACTAGGAAGAATTGTAATTTGTAGCACTTAACAAAAAAAATTAAACGAAAAATATGTACAATACAAATTTTATTTTATTAATAATAAAACTTTGTTATTAACAACATTCACTTATGTTACAATTAATTAATATTTATGAAGCAAATAGGAACGGAAAAAGGAAAGTTTTTATTTTAAAACTGCAAGATTTAACAAAAATTATTGTAAATATAATAATCATCTCATTCGATTATAGAGGGATTCTCTGATATACTGTAAAATTATTGTCTGGTTTGCGCTAAATTGTCCAATTTGATGAATATCCGATACCAGCATACATAGGTACAAATATCTTATAATTCTGCTGTCGTACTTTTGAGAAATGTCGTGTAGATCACCTGAAGACTATAAAATAAATTATTATACTATACATATCAATTTATGCATTTAATGTATTCTAGATTACATCGAAATACAAAACAGAATTGTGGTTATGTGTTGTGTCATATGACAGCTGTGAAGAACCAAAATATCACGCGATTTGAGACTGCGCGCAGATACTGTATGACTGGCGCTTATATTTAAATTAAATTTTACTTACCTTTTTCATCTTTAAACCTGCATTTTAATCGAAATAATTTTTCACTACATTTATTATATTTTCGTTTTTTCTTTTGGAAAACGGTATTTTACTATAAATACTCTCGCAGCCAACAAAATAAATGGATTCTTGCGTTCCTCAAATAAAATTACCCGTTTGTAATGCCTATTTACTTCAAGAACTAGGCGAATAGAAAATTTTTTATCATAGACGTCAGCCATGTTTGTCTTAAAACACTGCTTAAAACAACTTTAGGCAGTTTTAGAACAAGTTACTAAACAGTTGAATTCAAACATGCAAAAACAGCCAAAAACAGAGCTCGTGGTACGTATATTTAGAACACCCAAAAACAGCGCTCTTAAAACACCCAAAAACAGAGCTCGTGGTACCAGCCGATATGTTTTGAAGCATTTTTACTAAACCAGTTTCCGATCGAACAAATTCGAATTCGGCACGCGAGCCCTTCAAAAGATCTTTCATTGATACCAAACACGATAGGTTTTGATGCACTCTTACTAAAACAATTGCTGATCGAATGATATTTAATTTTGTACGCGAGCCCTTTAAAAGTACTTTCATTTGATACCAAACACGATAGGTTTTGATGCACTCTTACTAAAACAATTGCCAATCGGATAATATTTAATTTTGTACGCGAGCCCTTCAAAAGACCTTTCATTTGATACCAAACACGATAGATCTTGATGTACTGTTACTGAAACAATTGCCGATCGAATAATATTTAATTTTGTACGCGAGCCCTTCAAAAGACCTTTCATTAGATACCAAACACGATATGTTTTGAATTACTTTCACTAAAACAATTGCCGATCGAAAAAATTCGAATTCTGTACGCGCGCCCTTCAATAGACCTTTCAATTAATACCAAACACGACAGGTTTTGATGCACTTTTACAAAAACAATTTCCGATCGAATAATATTTAATTTTGTACGCGAGCCTTTCAAAAGACCTTTCATTTAATACCAAACACGATATATTTTGAAGCACTTTAACTAAAATAATTGCCGATCGAAAAAATCGAATTCTGTATGCGAGCCCTTCAAATGACCTTTTATTTGATACCAAACACGATAGGTTTTGAAGCACATTCACTAAAACAATTACTGATTGAAAAAAATCTCATTTCTACATGCGTGACCTTCTAAACTTTCGTATTATACCATATATAATAAATTTCGAATTTTCATAATAAATTTAAATGAATAATAACAAAATTGTATTTAATGTACATTGCCGTGAACAATATTTGCTTAGTTTTACTATATATTTTTACCGAGGATAATTTTGGTTTGGTTTACCTGTATACTCTATAAAACTTGTCAATTTGACGTTTAAACCAACTTCGTAGTGAACTGTCAAAAATTAACTTTTTAAATACACATATTTGAAATGTGTAATTATAATAAAAACGTCCCCTCATTTCCCCAATATGTGTAAAATATTTCGAAACTACTCACAGATATTTCATATTTAAGTAATTTATAATTAAAAATGCGATATGTCCACTGACAAACGTCAAAGTGACAGTAGATCTTCTTCTTAAAAATTTCAAAGCCACCACACTCTTAGTTGATTTTGCCCCAAAAACTCATGTTTTTTTAAGTTTTCTCGCACATCATGTGCACGAAAAACCTAAGACTAACAAAAGGCACTCCCCCTGATTAACCTCTATCAAATAAAAAAAGTTTCAAATTAATCGGACAAACCGTCTAGGCTGTAGAGGTGAGCAATTGACCGTGTTGAATCTATACAAATATACAAATATACCTCTTACCCTTTTAGTATATGGACTAGCGGTCGGCCTGGCTTGGCCAGGCCTCACGCTAGGCTCCGCGGACACTGAAGTAGGGTTCACTTTTGTATGACAAAATATAAACTGAATTAATTCCAATCTAAAACTTTTCAATTCTGTTCGTTTATTCATGCAAAGACCTATTAATTGATGCCAAACACAATACGTTTTAAATCTGTATCACTAAAACAATTGCCACAATTCGCGTGCCCTTTGAAAGACATTTCATTTGATACCAAACACGATAAGTATAAAATACTTTCACGAAAACAATTGAAGATCTGAAAGTATTTAATTTTGTACGCGAGCTTTTCAAAAGACCTTTCATTTTATATGAAACATGATTGGTTTTAAAGCATTTTCACTAAAACAATTCTCGGTCGAAAAAAATATCAATTTTATATTCGTGCCCAAATATGATAGGTTTTGAAAAACCTTTACTAAAACAATAGACGATCAAAAAAAAATTAATTTAACACGCGTGCTCTTTAAAAGACCTTTCATTTGAAAACAAACACGATAGATTTTGAAACATATCACTAAAACCACAGGAAAACAATAGCCGATCAAAAATATTTCAATTTTGCACGCGCGTTCCGTTCAGAAGAACAATCATATTATACCAAATACGATAGGTTTTGTAGTACTTTCAATTAAACAATTACCGATAGACAATTTAAGAATGCCCAAATGATTCCAATTCGAGTTATCTGGATTTTCTAAATTGTACTCTGCCGTGGATAAAATTTACTTGGTTTTACTGTAAATTATTTCTCAAAAAAAAATTGGTTGGGTTTACCTGTATACTTTATACAACTTCTCAATTGGACGTTTTGTTTTAAAACCAACTTCATAGTGGACTGTCAAAAATTTTCTTTTTAAATACACATACTTAAAATGCGAAATTATAATAAAAACGTTCCCTCATTCCCCCAATATGTGTAAAATATTTCAAAGTTCTATAAAAACTTTCATACAAAATAATTTTTAAATAAAAATATGATATGTCCACGATGTTCTTCTTAAAAATTTCAAAGCCTCCACACTCTTTGAGTTCGTCTATATACATTATAAAACTTGTCAATTTAAAAGACATTTTATTTGATACCAAACACGATAAGTTTCGATACACTTTCATTACAAAAATTGACGACCGAAAAGTATTAAATTTTGTAAGCGAGTTCTTCAAAAAAGCCTTCCATTCGATACCAAACAAAGATAGGATTTGAATCACTGTCACTAAAACAATTGCCGATCTAAAAGTATTTAATTTTGTACGCGAGCTCTTCAAAAGACTTTTCATTTTATATTCAACATGATTGGTTTTGAAGCACTTTTAATAAAACAATGGGCGATCAAAAAAAACAAAAATATATATCACGCGTGCCCTTTAGAAGATCTTTCATTTGAAACCAAACACGATGAGTTTTGAAACATTTTTACTAAAACAACTGACGATCGAAATGTATTAAGTTTTGCACGTAGGCCCTCCAAAAGACCTTTAATTTGATAGCAAACACGGGTTTGAAGCACTTTCAGTAAAACAATTGACGAACGAAAATATCTAAATTGTTCACGTAAGAATTTAAAAAGACTTTTCTTTAAAAAAAAAATTTATGCCGCACACGAGTCCTTCAAAAGATCTTCCATTTGATATCAAACACGATAGGTGTTGATGCACTTTCACTAAAACAATTCCCGAACGAAAATATTTAAATTTTTCCCGTCAGCCCTTTAAAAGACTTTTCATTTCAGACCAAACACGATATGTTTTAAAGTACTTTTATTAAAACAATTGCGGATCAAAAAAGTTAATTGTATATGCGAGGTCTTCAAAAGACCTTTTATTTGCTATCAAACGCGGCATGATTCGGAATACTTTAAATTTGGAACAATTGACATCGTAAAATTTTATTTTTTTCTTCTTTCAAGTACTTTTACTAAAACAATTGACGAACGAAAATATTTAAATTTTTCACGTAAGCCCTTTAAAAGACTTTTCATTTCATACCAAACACGATATGTTTTAAAGCACTTTCATTGAAACAATTGCGGATCGAAAAAGTCAATTTTGCATGCGAGCCCTTCAAAAGATCTTTTATTGATGATTCCATTATTCCGAATACTTGAAATTTAAAACAATTGACGGTCGCAAAGTTTAATTTTTTTTATTTCGTCTAAAAGTTCTTCTAAAGCCCTTTCATATGATATCAAACACGTTCTGATTTGAAACCCTTTAAGTTTAAAACAATTGTTGGTCGTAAAATATCAATAAAATATGTGTTTTATTTTCGAAAGCATTTTGCTAAACCAACTTTTTTTTATTTCACCATAAATCTCTTCTAAATCCCTTTCATATGACAGCAAATAAGGTATGAGTCGGAATAAAATATGTTTAAAACAGTTGAGGATCGTAAAATTTTACTTTTCTTTATTTCATCTGAAAGTTGTTTTAACACCCTTTAATACGACACTAAAGACGGTATAATTAGGAATACTTTAAGTATGAAACAATTGACAGTCGTATAATTTCAACTTTTTTTATTTTATCTGAAAGTTTTTCTAAACCCCATTCGTATGGTACTAACAGGGTATGATTAGGAATACTTTATGTTTAAAATAATTGACGATCGTAAAATATACAATTTTTAATTTCAGCTGAAAGTTCTTCTAAAGACTTTATAAATGATACCAAATAAGGTATGATTAAGAATACTTTAAATTTGAAATAATTGCCTATCGTAAAATTTCAGCTATTTTTTTTTAATTTCATCCGAAACATACTAAAGCCCTTTCATGACACCGATCATGGCATACTTAAAGTTTGAAACAATTGACAGTCGTAAAATTTCAAACATATACGTGTTTTATTTCCGAATACATTTTGCTACATATCAAAAATCCTTCGGACGTCATTTCTGATGTCGTTCCACATTTATATTTTTTATGTACATGAAATCAATTGAAATTTTTCTTCCAACTTTTTTGAAAAACTGTTTGAAATCGCTGGAATATTATATTTAACATCGTTTTTTCGAGTTATCTTTTTTGCATTATAGAATGCTGCGATCTTTTTTTTTATTTTACTGTATATTATTACCGCTGTCAAATTTTGCTTTGTTCACTATATATATATACTTTTAAAAATTATTTATCAAACTGACGTTATGTCTTAATTTTTTTAAATGAGCATGAAATCAGTTGAAAACAGTTTAAAACATATATTCTCAATCATCTAATGCCTAAATCAATTTTAAAAATTTCTGTAACATGTTAAGAAATTGAAATATTTCTAACAGAAAATTCCATGCGTACCAAACCGGATTAGTTTTGATGGACTTTCACTAAAACAATTACCTATCGAAAAAAATCAATTTTTCACGCGAGCCCTTCAGAATACCTTTCAGTTGATACTAAACACAATATGTTTTTGAGCTCTTTCACTAAAACAATTGACGATCGAAAATGATAAAATTTTGTACGCAAGCCCTTCAAAAGACCATTCATTTGATATCAAACACGATAGGTTTTGAAGCACTGTCACTAAAACAATTGCCGAACAAAAAATTTCAATTATGTACGTGAGCCTTTCAAAAGACCATTTATTTGATACCAATTCGAGGTAACTGGTTTTTCTAAATTGTACTTTGCCGTAGATAAAATTTGCTTGGTTTTACTGTATATTATTATCGAGTTCAAATTTGGTTGAATTCACCTGTTTAAATTATAAAACTTGTCAATTTGACGTTTTGTTTCCAAACCAACTTCATTGTGGACTATCAAAAATTTACTTTTTAAATACACGTATTTGAAATGTGTAATTATAAAAAAAACGTTCCCTCATTACCACAATATGCGTAAAAAATTTCAAAACTACTCAAAAAAATTCAATTTTTAAGTAATTTATAATTAAAAGTGCGATATGTTCCCTGACAAATGTCAAAATGACGTTAGATGTTCTTCTTAAAAATTTCAAAGCCTCCATATTCTTTATACTTTATAAAACTTGTCAATTTGACGTTTTGCTTTAAAACCAACTTCATAGTGCAGTGTCAAAAATTTTCTTTTTAAATACACATATTTAAAATGCGTAATTATAATAAAAATGTCGACTCATTCCCCCAATATATGTAAAATACTTCAAAAGTACTCTAAAACATTTATTATTTTAATAATTTATAATTAAAAATGCGACATGTCCACTGACAAATGTCAAAATGACGTTTGATGTTCTTCTTAAAAATTTCAAAGCCTCCACACTCTTAGTTGATTTTGCCCCAAAAACGCATGTTTTTTCAAGTTTTCTCGCACATCATGTGCACGAAAAATCTGAGACTATCAAAAGGCACTCCCCGTGATTGACCTCTATCAAATAAAAAAAGTTTGAAATAAATCGGATAAACCGTCTAGGCTGTAGCGATTTACAAATGGGCGTGATGAATCCATATATATATAAATATACCTCACTTATCAAAATAGTATATAGGACTAGCGGTAAATTATTTCCGAAGTAAAAAGTTTTCAATTCTACAAGTCTGTCCTTTAAAATTCATTTAATTGATACCAAGCACGAAAGGTTACGAAGCTCTGGCACTACAAAATTGACAATAAAAAAACATGAACTCTTTAAACGACTTTTCATTTGATACCATTGACGACATGTTTTGAAGGACTTTCACTAAAACAATTGCCGATCGAAAAAAATCGAATTCTGCACGTGAGCCCTTCAATACATCATTCATTTGATACCAAACACGATAGGTTTTAAAGCATTTTTACTAAAACAATTGCCGATCGAATAATATTCAATTTTGTACGCGAGCCCTTCAATAGATCTTTCATTTGATACCAAACATGAAAGGTTTTGATGCATTTTTACTAAAACAATTGCCGATCGAATAATATTCAATTTTGTTGAGGCCCTTCAACATACCTTTCCTTTGATACCAAACACGATAGGTTTTGATGCACTCTTACTAAAACAATTGCCGATCGAATAATATTCAATTTTGTACGCGAGCCCTTCAACAGACTTTTCATTTTATATCAAACACGATAGGTTTTGATGCACTTTTACTAAAACAATTGCCGATCGAATAATATTCAATTTTGTGCGCGAGCCCTTCAACAGACTTTTCATTTGATACCAAACACGATAGGTTTTGATGCACTTTTACTAAAACAATCGTCGATCGAATAATATTTAATTTATACAAAGAAATAACAAATTAATATATATATATATATATATATATATACAAATTCAGATAAGAAACTACATATTATAGACACATCAAAAATGATTTAATTATCTTAAGCTACTATAACTTATCATAATATCATCATTCATAAATACAGTAGAACTATAGGCAAAATCAAGTTTAAATAGTGTTAAATACCCGACACATTGAATTTATTGGCGAATTGTAGTGAAAATTTGTTCGTGAAAAGTTGCACTGAAATGCAGTTGTATTTCGTGTATTACAAGGTCTGACATAGAAGTTTAAACATTGTACAAGAGATATATCATCAATCAAATTATTTACAATCTTATATAATAAAGTAACTTGTTTGTAATAAGACAAGTTGATATTGAAGTAACAGATCTTTATATTCAATGTTACTAGGCCATTGGTGATTTATTCTAAAGTGGCACACTTTACAGAATTTTGTTTGTACATTCTCAATTAAATTTATTTGATACAAATAGTAGGGATTCCAAATAATGCAACCATACTCAAGTTTACTTCGTACAAACGATATGAATAAAGACTGCAAACTACTTACGTTACGGAAGTTATGAGTTATGCGAATTATAAATCCCATGGTTTTACAAGCATCAGCTAATATTCGCTCAATATAATAATTAAATAAAAAATTACTTTCAAAATAAATTCCTAGGTCTTTAATAGAAATTACTCGATCCAGAGAGATATTGTTCATAGTGAAGCTAAAACTTAACACTTCCCTTTTTTTGAAAAACTCATTACATGGCATTTATTAACATTGAAATACAGTTTATTAGCAAGGGACCAAAGGTATATAGCATAAATATCAGATTGTATTTGCAAGCTGTCATCTATAGAATGAAATACAGTGAAATAGTTTGAAATCATCAGCAAATAACAAACACTTGGAATATTTGACAGTTGAGACAATATCATTAACAAACAACAAAAATAACATAGGACCTAGGACACTGCCTTGTGGCACACCTGACTCGGCCAAAAAGACACTAGAGTGAAATCCGTTTATTTTAACGAACTGAATTCTATTATGTAAGTAAGATGTGATAAGAATTACCAGTTCAGTAGCAAAACCAATTAGTTGCAATTTTTGAATTAATAAAGCGTGCGAGACAGTATCGAATGCCTTCGAAAAATCAGTGTAGATTACATCGACTTGCGTTTTATGTTCGAGGGCATTGCTAGTGAACTCACAGAAATTCAGTAAATTAGTAGATGTTGATCGATTGCGAATAAATCCATGTTGTAATGGGCTAATATAATTTTGCGTTTGATTTTGAATATTGCGAAACAAGATATTTTCAAATATTTTTGCAAAACAATTCAAGCACGAAATTGGTCTATAATTGCGCAATTCATGCCTTTTTCCTGACTTAAAAATAGGACAAATTTTCGCTACTTTCCATAAGTCGGGGAACGACATAGACTTAAGACAAAGATTGAACAAATATAGAACTGGTTCAACAAATGCCTCAGAACAACCCTTGATTATATATATATATATTGGAATGTTATCTGGGCCAGTGGACTAACTGTTTTTTTGATTATTAATTGCTACCAATATTTCTTCAGGTGTTATAGAGCAAATCTGAACTATATTATTTACATTTAGAGGAGCATCAGTAGTTGGAATATTGTTTGAATATTCGTTTGTATCGTATACACTTTTAAAAAGATTAGCAAAGGCCTCAGCAATGTTTTCACCGCCAGTATAAGATATATCATTGTCAGTTAAAGTTGACGGGATACCATTATTATTTCTTTTGTTATTTACATACGACCAGAAATGTTTAGGATTGGCTGACAAATCATTTTCAATATTCGCAACGTAATTGTCATGCAATGTTTTGGTAAGTTTTTTAACTTTCGCCCTTAATTCTTTAAATTTATTATAATAGCATGAAAGTTTACGTTTTTTATATAAATTGTGATAATGATTTTTTGTTTTAATAAGGCTAATTAATTCAGCATTAAACCATACTAGATATTTACCAATTTTACGCCGTTTCAATACTTTAGGTATGCATTTATAAAGAATATCAAATAATAGTAGATAAAAATTATCGACAGCAATGTTAACATCCGTACTATCAGTTACTAAGCTCCAATCAATATTTAACATTAAATTGTAGAGTAAATCATAATTGCCCTTGTTAAATTGATAACAGTACTCTGATTTCGAACAATATTTGGTGTTGTTATTAGATACTTTATAACTAATTGTCAGTGTTGGATGGTGCAGATCTTCGGAGACTAAAGTATCAAAACATTGAGAAACGTTGCATTCAATGTTAGAAATAACTAGATCAAGTATTCTACCATTAGCATTAATTACATTGTTTGACTGAGTTATAAGGAAGCTTGCATTAAACATGGTTTTAGAAATGTATGGACTAGTGATGGTGTTATTTTTGCAAAAATTTATGGGCGTGTTAAGAGACTCTCATTTTCTAATTTAAATTAGACAATAATTAAATTCAAATTTTATACATTTAAAAAATGGTTGTTTAACAATTTAGTGATCCTTTTTTCTTATTAATTTTATCTTTTGATACTTTCAATTGGATTTTGTTTTGTTGGTGTTGGTCGCCATTTTTGATCTGTTCGAAGTTGACTTCCGTTTCTTTTGCTTCAGAACTGTTCCAACCTCTATGGAATGCCGTTTTACTTTTTATTGAAATAATTTTCTTTATTAATATTAGAGAAAACCAGCGAAAATGTATGAAATTATTTTAAATATTCTTATAGATGCAAATGACAATTTATCAACATTCAATTTTAATCATATTCAATTTAATCATCTTCTGCAATGATTCATATAAAAGCAGGAAAAAATTTGTAAGTTGATCTATTAACTTACATTTTAAATATACTTCCATAAGTTACAACATTACAACATAAATTCTTTTAAGGTATCACTTTTATATTGTAAATTAAAATGTAATAGCAAAATATAAAACATGCAATTTTTATGAATCATTAGTATGAATTCTGTAGATCAAAAATAAATGTAAGTTGAAACTTGTAAACCTACATAATATTTAAAATGGAAATATTAAACCTACATAATATGTAAGTTGAAATTTTTAAACCTACAAAATATGTGAGTTGGAAATATTAGACCTACATAATACGTAAGTTGAAATTTTTAAACCTACAAAATATGTGAGTTGGAAATATTATACTCTCATAATATGGAAGTTGATAATTCCAAACTTACATAAAATTATCTAATGTCAGTTCAGTAGTGGGGGAATAGAAATTAATTTATAAGCCAGATAATAGATGGCAGGGCATGTCTAGACAGGACTGAATTTCGAAGGTGTAATAAATATGAATTATAAAACAAGTACAAATTAAAGGTTGGAAATTGATTAAATTGCAATGTACACCTACTTTCCGGCTTTATAATAACAGGAGCTAGGGTCTTATACTTAATTGTATTTATTAATTATAAATAAATTGTATTTGTCACTCTGCGTTCAGCGCAATCTAGCGGTGAAACCCGAAAGGACAATCACAATATTATGATAGTCTAATATTTTCAACTTACATATTATGGATGTTTAAAATCATGAACTTACATTTTATGAGAGTCTAAAGTTTTATATTTACATTTTTTGTCAAGTAACAAATTTTGTTTCAGTTGAATAGACAGATATGTATAAATATTTGTGATTACGTTTTATACATGGGATTTGAATTTTAATAGTATAATATAAGTTAGACTTGTATTATTGTACTAACAAAATTTGTTATTTTAAATAATATGACACATGAAAATATTTTGTACTTAGGTACCATTCCACGTACACATTCGTTTTATATTTATATTTTATTTGCTTAATATATTCAACATTCGAATTTAATATTACAGTATACAATTGTACAACACTTCCAGCACCATACTTGCATATTATGTAACTTCAAACTTTAGAGTTACATTATATTCAAGACCAAGTTTCTTTAAATATATTAAATATTGCAGATATAAATGATATAATAACATACATGGAATTGAAAGATGTTAGTGGTAGAGCTTCAAAATAAAAAGTTCTTGACACTTTTCATATTTAAACACAATGCTTGATGTAAAATTCATCTTAGTAAGATTTGATATGTAGTTTCAAAGTATCATAAATTTATATATAAAATATTTTGAGTTACACAATTTTAAAGTAAGACATTATTTTCAAGTAACAAAATTTGATAAGTATTATTTTATAAAAACCTATGAGCTCTTGTAGCAATATTGTACATACATAAATTGAAGGCATACAATTTTAATCTAAATTTGATTTTAAGATGCAAAAAGTATCGTGTTAAATGTTTAAGCAGCATTTTTGACATCACATTAAATCCATGTTGAATATTACAAGAAAGAGACAAGTATACATTCGATATAGTAGGCATATATTTTCTATCTTCGTTCATATTCTATTTTTGTGATATTGAAATATATTATGTTTCATATTTTGTAATGTTAGGTTTGTGAAAACCACAAGTAGAAAAACATTAATAACATAGTAAGTTATTTCGAAATATTTGACTTTCATTTACAACTCAGTTTAACAAATTTAACACAAACATTTTTACTTTCATATTACAATATAAGCATATTTTTATATTGAGATAATATTTATTAAAACAAAAATGACTAAAGTCAATTTGATGATTTGCTTTAAATTCAATCTTGAGAAATGTTAATAATATGTAAATCTGCAATTTTGTGTAAATAAAAAGTAAAACGGCATTCCATAAACCTCCATTTGGAGATGTTGTTTCCATTTTATATTCTGACATGTTTTTGTTGACTTTTGTTTTAATGAGTTTTACTCATATTACAATGATATCTACGTTGAGCTTATTTTTTAAATTGAATATGGTGAGTTTCATTGTTTTCGAATTGTTCATATTTAAATTTGTAACTTGTTCTGTACAAAGAAATTATCTTTTCCAGCTGATGATGACTCACGTGGTGAGTCGAAATGTCCAAATATATGTAAATATGAAATCAATCTAGTATTTATTCATTTACAACCATAACTAAGGATCCCTAAGGCCATTTTGCAACTTATACGTGAATTCTAGATCCATCTTAACCTCAATATTAATGTACAAATAGTTACTTCCTGTTTCAATGCCTGTCATACCAAGATGTATGTATCGATTGACTTCAAATTTTATCTGTATATTAACAACACACTAGTATATATCTCATTAAAATTTAATTCAATTCTCTTGCATACTACACGAGATATAAAACTGCAAAATAAAAAATCAAACGAAAAGAGTAGATTCGGTTGAACTGATTTGAGGCAGGGCTCGTATAATCGTCCTGTAATTGGGATCTAGTATCCTGTTGGTAAGATTAAAATTAAATATATACATAAATAAATAAATAAACACCAACAGCAGATAAACCATTTGAAAAATTACATATAGACCTTCTGTCATTAGAACAAAATAAAATATTAACTATTGTAGACGCTTTCACTAAATTTGCAGTAGCATACGTAATTAAAGATAAAAATGTAATTACAATTCTGAACAAATTAATTAAATATTTCACACACATTATGATACCTAAAGAAATAACAGCCGATAATGCCTAGAATTTAATAATAAAACAATCCAAAAATATTTAGCTCTTAGGAAAATTGATATACATCTCAATAGACAACCCAGAGTAATGGAATAGTCAAAAGATTCCATTCATCCATAGTAGAACATATGAGAGTTATTAAGCAAAATCCAATAATAAAAATATTACAATTAAAAGAAAGATTAAATTACGCCTTAATAGCCTACAATAATAGTATCCATTCTACTGCGAAAAGAACACCCCTAGAAACTATATTTGGACGAATATCAGAACCAAGCCTAAAACAATTACAAATTGACGAAAGGTGCGTGAAGTTGGCAGTCACTATATATATATACACATTAATCGTTTCTGCTTCGTTTGTGATTGTTTGTGATTTATATAAAAACACAGCATCCCCTACAGGCCGGAGGTTATTGAACTTTGAAAAGTGGTTGCCAACTTCACGCCCAGCAAACACTTATGAAGCACAAATGATTTGTTGTATACCAAACGATTGTGCTTCGTTTGTGACTGTTTGTGATCCATGTAAAAACACTGCATCCCCTACAGGCCGGAAATTATTGAACTTTGAAAAGTGGTTGTCCACGCTACCGAAATTACATTTTTCCAAATGTCCACGTGCTTATACTATAAAATCGTTCCGCATATAATATCCATGGCATTCACAAGTCCTCAAATTATTCATCATTACATACATTTATTTAATATACGAGTATATCGTGTTTTGGCAAGGCTCGCTTCATCCATATTTTATACAAACAAACCTCAAACCCATAGAACGCACGCATCACACACGCAAACCTTTATATTAGTTTTTGCATATTGGTCTCGACGAACTTTTTCTTTTCGTTACGCCAATGTACTCACGCATATTTAAATTTAACTAAGGCTCACGCTCACGCTCTTGAATTTAAAAATTTGACCAATCGAACTGAAAAATGTTGAAGTTATGTTACTATAAATTTCGATTTCGTTACGGTTTCGGTATTTTGCGACGATTTTAGTTAAGAATAAACAAATGTATATATATATATATATATATATATATATATATATATATATATATATATATATATATATATATATATATATATATATTTATTTATTTATTTATTTAACTCTATACCTTACAGACTACAGTCCAAAAAAAAAAAAAACAGGCACAGTTACAACAAGAAACAGAAAATTAAAAATAAACCGCATGTACATACAATTTAAATTTTATGATAACATACATTACGCAAACTGGTTATTGTACAATTAAAAATGTCACAACAGTTACAAATTTCATTGTAATTAGAGCACATTCTGAAAACTGGAGACTTTTCTAATATGTTAGTGTTTGCTACTGGTTTATAAAATGTATTTATGGTACGGGACACAATACGAGGCAATGAAAAATTTAATTTAGATACTAAATAAGAACAATCAATATCATTATGGAGTAGTTTATAACGGAAAGATAAGCTTTGTTCAAATTGCCTGGTTTCAAGAGCAGAAAATTCAAAAGTATGAAGCAATTCATCATGATTATATCCTCTAGCTGGATAATTTTTATAGGCTCTGAACCACATGTACTTGAGAAATTTTCGCTGCACTTCTCCAGGTTAACCTGGACCTATTAGAACGTGGATACCAAACTAAAGAGCAATATTCTAAACTGGATCGCACAAGTGCGAAAAAGAGGGATTTCAAAGCATTAATGTTTTTAAATGCTTTGGTATTGCGTATAATAAAACTAACTGTCTTATTAGCATTATTTATTACATTGGTTACATGGTAATCAAATGTCAATTTTGAATCAAAAGTTACACCCAGATCTTTGACAGTATTTTGGTGTTTCAAATGCTCGTTATTTATAGGATAATTGTACTCTATAACTTGACGCTTCCGTGCGTACGTCATAACCTGACACTTTTTTTATGTTTAAGTCCAACCTATTTGAAACACACCAATCATTAATGTTATTTAAATTCGCCTGAAGATGAGCACAATCCTCAAGAGATGTGATTGAATTAAATAATTTCACGTCATCAGCAAACATTAGAATATGACAATTGTTTACTGCATTTGGTAGGTTATTTATAAATAAAACAAATAATAATGGAACAAGAACTGACCCGTGAGGTACACCAAACTTTGCTATAAAAAAATCAGAATTATATCCATTGAATGCAAGACATTGTGGTCTACAATTTAAATAGGATATACATTTTTTTACCAGGTTGTCTGTAAAACCAAAACATTATAGCTTTTGAATTAAAATGTAGTGATCAATGCGATCAAACGCTTTAGAGAAGTCGGTGTAGACAACATCAACTTGTCCTTTATTGTCTAAAATTTCAGATGTATATTGAGAAAAGGAACTTAAATTTGTAAGGGTTGATCTTTTTGTCATAAAGCCATGTTGGAAACGTGAAATATAACTTCTAATTTGGGGTAATATACTGTTATATAAAGTAATTTCAAACACTTTTGCGAAGTTAGAGAGAAGAACAATGGGTCTATAATTTTCAGCAATGTCACCGGATTTTAAAACGGGACATATTTTAGTTACTTTCCACTTGTCAGGTAAAGAGCTTGATTTTAAACACAAATTGAAAATTTTCAATAGTGGACCTACTAATATGCTGGAACAGTCCTTTATAACGAAAGATGGAATTTGATCTAATCCAGATGATAATTTGTTATTTACAGATTTTATAGCTACACGGATGTCTTCTTCAGTAAAGAGTAGGGTTGATACAGAAGGAAGGTTATTATAAAAGTCATTGTTATTTACGACATTGTTATTACAAAATATGTTAGGTTCAGTATAAATGTTACTAAAAAATTCCTTAAACAAATTAAGTATATCTTGGGGATTCTTTTTAACGGAATCATTTAAGTATATTGTGCCAGGTACCCTGCTTTTATTATTTTTGTTATTAATGTAGGACTAAAATGTTTTTGGATCCGTAGTTACTGATTGCTCGATAGTTAGTAAGTACGCATCATATGCAGATCTTAGTCGATATTTTGTTAACGCTCTGTAACGTTTATATTCTGAAAAGGATAAGTCGTTGTTATTTTGCTTATACAATAAATGAAACTTATTTTTCTGTTTGATATTGTAAATAATCTCTTTGTTAAACCAAGGAGGATATTTCTGGGTTTTATTTTTGCATTTAGGGACAAGCTTATCAATAATTGTGTATAATATATTGTAGAATTTGTCACACATAGAATTAATATCTATACACTTATCTAATTCTTCCCATGATGCATTTAAAAAATCTGCATACAGATCGTGAAAATTTGCTTTTTTGAAGTTGTATGGTTGGTCAACTTAGATTTTTGGGAATTTTAAAATACCCGAGACAGACACACGTAGTTCAATTTTTAATGGTGGGTGATGTAAGTCCTCATCAACAAAGGGATGCGTATCTCGAGAAGTAATACATTTTATGTTTGCAAAAAGAAGATCTAATAATCTCCCGTTAACATTAACAATATTATTACACTGCGTTAAATCTAGCATACTTGAGAAATTAATTAAAGTGTTCGTTAGTTGATCTCTTCGTGTACTATTGTTAAAAGAAGGAATATTAAAATCACCTTTATAACAACATGCTTATTAAACTGTAATAAATCCTCAAGAAAGTCTAGCAAATATTCTAGGTTGTGAATAGTTGGTGTATGCGGAATATAAATAACAAATATATATATATATATATATATATATATATATATATATATATATATATATATATATATATATATATATATATATATATATATAGAATATATGAATTTAGTAAACATTTGCAACTTAGAATATGCAAAACAGTTATTAACTGACTGAGATCTAGCATTTCTACAGTTATATTAATTTTAGTGGCTAAGAGAACACCCCTGCCTCTTGTTAAGTTTAATAATAGAAATTTTCGATCATTCCTAAATACATTGTACTGTTTTAAGTTAATAAATTCTGAATTATTAATATCAGGAGAAAGCCATGTCTCAGTTAATATAATTATATCAAATTCATTATCTAATGTACATAAATAAAATTGATTCATTTTGCTTTTTAACCTACGGACATTCTGGTAGTAACAATTTATACTTTTAGTTATACTACTTGTTTTATTAGAAACAATATTAGGGACTATGTTGACTTCTGGGATGCTGACGGAATGCCTAAAAAATTATTCCCATGACTTCTATTTTGCTGAAAAAATTTATTAAGAATAACGCCATATGGCCAGTTTGAAGCATTCATTACAATATCTTTGAAATTGTCGGGAATACTTATTTTACACGAGCTATAAGAGTCATATTACGTCTTTAGTTTCACACAGGAATAGTTCATTGTAGACAAATTGTCCAAATGTTGGTTAATTGATTCCACATTAGTGTCAGGAGATAGTCTTGATACAAAAACATGGAAATATTTATCCACTGCTATTAAGTTAGGGCTTAATCCTGTGCCTGTGGCTGTTGTCATAGAACTGCGCTTTATAATATTTCTAATTTTCTTACTTGTAACTTCGGTGAAATCATCTTCATCTGTATCTTGATTGTAAATATCTTTGTCTGTAACTTTGCTGGAAATATTCGTTACAGATTGTTGTGTTGGGCCTAAAACCAAAGTAGGTCTTGAATTCGATGTAATTGTATTTACACATTTGCTTTCATATTGAGTTTGGGATCTTGTTTTAATATTATTAATTGTGGGTTGTTTATTGTTTAGTGTTGTAGCATATAATTTTTTGTTGTGATTTAAATTGGTAGTGTCACCTGTATTATTATTTTGAAGTAACTCGTGTTGGCTTGGAGTTGATAAGTTAGGAGGTGATTGACCGTGGTTTGTAAATTGATTAATGATTGGTTCATGCATGATTTTTAAATCTTGAAGGTTACTGTTTATATCATGAATATTTAATTTTAAATTTGGCACATCTTCTTTTAAGTGATTTATTATTATTTCTTGATTCTTAATAATATCAAAACACTTTAGCAGTAGGGTATGTAAATTTTCCATTTTATTTGATTCAACTATAATTTTAGCATCACAGGTTTTCACACACGTTTCACAAAACCACATTATTTGAATATTACTCGATATCAATGATAATTCGGTTTTTTTAAGAGAAGCACATGCTAGGTGGAAACTTTCTTTACAATTTCCATAACACTGCACAATTGCTTTATCTTTAGAATCGAAAAATTCTTTACAAAAACTGCATTACTCGACTATCACTTTCAGCCATTTTTATATATATATATATATATATATATATATATATATATATATATATATATATATATATTATTCATCCAATTTACGCTTCAGTGTGTACGATTTTAGAATCCAAAAAACACCGGTTCGCTTACAGGATCAATTTAATTTTCGTATCGGTTTTCGGTTTCAATATTTCACGATAAATAAATGTGTTTAAGTTTTCGGTTACGGTTTCATGAAAAGGTAAATATCGATGCGGTTTTTAGTTACGATTTCGTTAAGCACCGCTTTACTAATTTATACTATTAGTTAGTACTTCTATGTGCTTTCATTATTTTTTAATTTCATTTATCAGTTTACGAAATCATTTACTTTTTTTAGAGACGTGTCACCTTCATACCTAGCGCAACAATATTAAAATTATAAAATATTTAAAATATCATTTGTTAATTAGTACAGCGTTTCATTGAAGTAGTTGCATACATAATTTTTTCTACGATCGAATTTTAACTAATTATGTTAGTTATGTTTATTTCGTTGCCACTATTTAATTATATTTTTTTTGCATAATGGAAACGTACAAAAAATAGAATTAGAATATAGAAAAATAAAAAGTAATTAAAAATGACATGTTTTCAACATTAATGGTAGAAAATAGTTATTTATATACCTAGGGTATTATGAAGATGTTTATGCTCGAGGGGTATAAATATCCAGTAATGCCCATGATGCATACAATTTTTTATGTCTCATTAGTATTTTGTTAATAACCTAAATAATAAATGTATTATCTGGCAACAATGAATGGGTGAACCGTCCAGAGAAAACTCGCGTTGCTGTTGACAATAACAACTAAAACGCAGATCAGGGCGTAATGGCGGCATATGACCTGAGTAGTTGGTCCGCCAAAGAAGCCAGAAAAAAAATAAAAATGTATTATCTGGCAACAATATATAGAAGAAATGTCAGTTTTAACAGTATTACCAAAGTAACGTCACTCTTAATGCCCTAGGGCATATCAAAATCATATATTGTCCTAGGGTATTATGAGCTAATGTACCTTGTACCCACTGTATTAATAAACAATAATGAACTTGGAAGAAAACAATTAACTTATTTTAGTATGAAAGTGCCTTATAAGATTATTCATCTCTCGATCATATCTATTTCTGATATTTCATTTATTAATACTCGTATACATACATAACATCACGCTATATCCCATCAAATGGGATAGCACGAACCCTAGAATCATTCACAAAACATTCACTCATCAGATTCATCACATAATCAGTCCTCGTCGAACATCATATATTACGTGTACTTGTACGTATATATCACCAATAAAGTGTGAAATTCAGGCAAATTGTGAAATGCAGTATTCAATAATAAATTTTACCAAATATAAATGCTTGGATATATGGAGCACGCATTCTTATAGACTTGAGGTTTGTTTGTTTAAAATTCTAGCGAAGCGAGCTTCGACAAGTACACATTCAATATTTAAGTAAATGTTCGAAACTCAAAATAATTACAGTTAAAATCGAACTTAACGGCTTACATGTGTGGGCCATGTGTCCTACGGATTTAGGATTAGTTTATAAGAAGTGCGATTGAAGCGAGTTTCGCCAGAGGTCGACCTAATATACAAAGATAATAAAAAAAATTATTTGGAATTTTGTAGAATAACATTGCCGGGGGCCTGATTGATTGTTATTTAGATGCAGAATTTAAATTTCTGCAACATTTATTTGATGTAATTTGGGATTTAAATGGAAAACTGCTTTCTCATGTTAAACACCTATTACCAGTTTTCTAATTAAGACCCTGTATATCTTACCTCTTATTATAATCTACTTTTTTTTAATTAGGTGTTTCATTAATTTTTGTTAACATTGTTTTAATATTTAATTTCGTTCATATATCAACAAATCATTGTGACATATTTATCTTGTTATTATTCAGAATTATATTATATTCGCATGAGTTACGATATCTGCATCCCTTGATCTATGTAACCCACTATCAGGCCAGGGCTGCACTAAGCAACGTTCTTTTATTATGGCAAACGTTTCTACAGAAAGATCAATCATTAAAGTATATCTCACATAAGCATAGTGATAAAATTTTTATCATTGTAATGAGTATTATGGCTAATCATTTATAGTTAATTAAGTTATCTAAATTATACAGAAATTATAACAATATTCTATTTTTGTATTTATTATACCTATACACGTGCGAGTATATCAATAAATGAAATATCAAACAACAATTATATTTTCTACTTCCGTTTGGTAAAAGGCAGTTTATTTTACTTATTTGATGTAGACAATAAACATTATTATTTCTCTCAGTATAATAATGATATCATTGTTACAATATAACTTTCGTTAGTAGAATAAAACTTTATTTTGTTTATTTTTTAATATATAAAAGTATTTGTTTTAACAGTAGATATTCTGACTTTTGCATACTGATAATGTAATTAAATAGAAAAAAAATTAAATAAATTTCAAATCTTTATTATCATTTTATAATAATTATTATCTCGTTTGCAAGTATTTTATTTAAAATTCCGTAGCTTTTAATAAAAACTCCAAAATATAGGTCTATATTTAATAACAGTTCACAAAATATTGAAAAATTAAGAGTGAAATTAGATTTAATACATAAATATAATCAATAAAAACTATGCTTTCTTGTATTTAACAAATATTATACTCGTATAGTAAAAAAATTATACAAAAAATTCCTAAAAGGACCAAATTTTAATAAGTATATAATTCAGTAATTATATTATCGTAGTATCAATGGTGAACTAAGATATAGTATATCATAATCAGTCCTCTCATGTGAAATAGATATTTTTAACGAGCGATATAAAATAATATGCATTAGTTGTTACGAAACGGCTTAGTTTGCAGTGCGAGAAGTTTTTTTCTTTTCCGCCGAAGCGAATTTAGCTTTTCGTTAATGGTATTTAGCAAAGAAAATTTTTTTTTATAGCAATATACAGATTATATTTCTAATTATATGGTAATGGCAAAAATTCTACGACCAGTAAAAAAGCAGCCTTTTTATCATCATTCGGTGACAAAAAGTGAATAATTGCAGGCCAAAACTCTTTGCAGACCGTTGTAGTTGGCAAGGAGCTTTTTGTAGACATTTGTGTTTAATAAATTATTGTTAGCCGTGATTTTGGTAACGATTATCCAAAATTAAATAATTTTCGACCTATTAAGCTTGCTATGCTAAGCACAATCATTTGGTATATCACAAATCATTGTGTGCTTCATAGGTATTTGCTGGACGTGCAGTTGACAACCCCTTTTCAAAGTACAATAACTTCCGGCCTGTAAAAGATGCTTTGTTTTTACATAGATCACAAACAATCACAAACGCAGCACAAACGGTTAATGTATATATATATATATATATATATATATATATATATATATATATATATATATATATATATATATATATATATATATATATATATATATATATAAATATATATATATATATATATATATATATATATATATATATATATAAATATATATATATATATATATATATATATATATATATATATATATATATATATATATATATATATATATATATATCTTATATATATATATATATATATATATATATATATATATATATATATATATATATATATATATATATATATATATATATATATATATATTTGTGCTTCGCAGTGGCTGCCAACTTCACGCACCATCCAACTGCTGGTGATTAAATTATGAACTATCGTAAAAGTTTAACTCTAAATAAAAGCTTCGTTTTTATTATAGACATAATTATTTAAACATTGCATCGAAAACGTTACATAATTGTAATGTAATGTCAAAAACCAGTAGATCGTAATAATCGAAACAATCAACCTTTAATGTATTATAAATAATTGAAAACTATCAGTTCAAAAGAAAATCAACATGTACATTTTGGGATAAAGAATTTGTTTCTTTTTAATATTGGTGTCATATAATAAAATCGTAACAATTTTTTATATAATTATATATTTCTAAATGCTTGCAAAATATATTTTGTATATAGAACTTGTAGAAGTAAAAATTTAATTAAAAAATATGACCGTCAATAATTCAATTTAAATTCACGCTAAATATTTGTTTAATAATATTTTTGCCGTGGTTAGTTGTGTTCCTGCATTGGAAAATACTCGTACTTCATAAAAAACAGTGTTGCCAAGTGTGCGAGAGAGACGCGAAGAAAGAGACAGAAAATAAATATTTTAGAAAGAAACTATATATACGTAATAATGAGCTCAATTCTGTTAACTTTCTTGTTCTATTATTCGCACAATAATTGTTCAGTAACAAGTATTCTGTTGGTATCCATTACAATTTATTAAAAAAAAATTGTTGTCGGTTTTGTAAAATTGAAAGACAACAAGAAAATAGACCTATCAAAAAATTAAAAGTAATTATTTGCCAAAAATTTGCTAGTTCTATTTTGTAAAATTTCAACAAAATTACGTTTTACAGTAATAGTAAACATAAGTTGAGTTTATAAGTGATAATACGTGCATAACCAAAGGAAAATTATTAATAATTTTAATTTCCATCAGTTGTTGAACATCGAAGTTTATTTTTATTACAAATTCTTGTACCGAGGTCATTTAAATTTTTGCTGTGTGTCTAATAAAATATGCAATGAAATAATGTACACTCACAAAAAACAAAAAAATCTTTATGATATAAGAATACTCAAGCACTAAATGGTGGGCTTTGAATCGAGAACCTGAGACTATATGTTCTAAAAGTGCTATTTTAAACAGAAGGTAATTATTCCTTAATCATGTAGGACAAAAATTAGCATCACATATCAGTATCCTTTAATCGCAATGTAATTGACATTTCTACATATTTTATATTTTGTTCTGCAATTTGTCATTCAAAACATAAATCAATATTATTTTGATGTTTTAGTTGAAATTTTTAGCTTTAAATATAAAATTGTTACGCCTTACAAGATCTATCCGGTTTCTGTTATAATTGGAACAAGAATATTGTATAATAACAATTATTATTCAAAATTAAAGATAGAGAATACTATTTCAAAAAATGTTTACAATTCTTGTATCGTAGCAATTTCTTATTTGTGAAAAGTGAGTCACAGAATAGGTATCAGTGTCTGTTAAAACTACACAAAATCTAAATCAAAAATATAATTATAATAATAGGAAACCATGGCAATGAAATTGAATTCAATGAAAACATTATTTGTCAAATAAATTAAATCGAAAAATAGTGCAACTCTGAATTGAATGTTGCCAAATATTAAAGATAAGATGAGAGATATCCTATTTTATTTAAATTTCAATTAAGATGAATACTTTTGAAAAACATATATATTTGTCAGTTACATGGTAGAATTATTTGTAGATATATCCGCATATTGTTTCTCTTCTATGGCGAACTATTTGAAAATATACCTATTTTAGGCAATTTTAAAGGAAAATTTTATAGTAACTAATCATGTCAAGTGAAGCAAAATATTTCCGATGTAGATTTATACATAAGCATAATATGGACCGGCAACGAATATGTGATATCTGATTTTCCAAAAAGTTTATATTTTCCCTTATAAAATTTATAAAAGTTGAAATCATATCACTAATCGAGATCAGCTGCGATGGAGTGTCAGTCAGTTATGAATCAAATAACGTAATGACATTATATTTATTTTATAATAATTATTCTGATATAAAAACAAATCAAAGCATTTTTTCACTAATTTCAGGTTTCAATAGTATTAAATAAAATTTTATAAACTTACCTTGAATGAACACCAAAAGTATAGCAACGATGTATGTTGAGAATAACATTATTATTGAAGAAAACTAAATTTACTGACTCAAGAACAAACACTACGACACATGAAAGTTCTGTTCGCGAAATCGAACATCGAACTGATTCAGTGATTCAAATTTTCGAGTATGTTTACCTCCCTCCAAATTTGTTCTTGTTGAGTTATAAATAGTTACAGTGGTTAGCCGCGCACAATAACATCAGCAGGATATTGAAATATTATCAACAAGTGTGGTTTCACGAACAACATGCTGTCGTCATCCATTTGTCTTATACTGGTTAATTCGTACATAAATAATTATTTTAGTTGTATCGTTTTTGAGGAAATGAAAATTTATACTTTTTCCTACAACTGTGCGATTTCTTTGTTATTACGTAACTATTATTGCCTATTATTGATTATGGGTGGAAAGAAGACAAACGCAGAACAAGGGCGTTTCTGTAAGCGAAGAAGCCCTAGTGCTGAAAGTAATTTATGTTATACGCAACTGTCAAGAGAAAATATAATTTAGAGCGATTTAAATTTTGCGCCGAGCGCGGAAATTCATATTTTAGTCACATACGCTTATGGAAGAAGAAGGTACGCGAGCAAACGAACGGTAAATGTTGTTGTATATTTTGACGTTTAAAAACATAACTGCAGTATATCTAATCCGTACACATCACATTGAGCAGACAAGAGCTCCAGTATATTTTGATAAGCCAAATGATATTATTTTAAACTTTTATAAAAGTTAAATTTTGCACTTTATTGTACCGAAACGTTGTACAATAATAATTATTTCCTTCATAAGGACTAACAATACAAGTTTTCGGGTCGAGTAATAATGGTTGTTGGACAACACGTTGTCAGGCAATATTACGAGACTCAAAAACAAGCGCCGGGCGACACTCCCTTCCTTTCTTATCTTTTTGTTTCATTTTCAGTTACTGCATTGTGTGGAATTTTCTTTTTTATACAAGTGCAGGCTATCGCTTTAATATTTTCTAATCTTTGTAGATTCGTTGTTAGGTTCGTTATTAGATTCGTTGTTAGGAGTAAGCGTGAGTAATTTGAGATGTTTTATGCATATGTTATGTATGTCGAAGAAAGAAGATGAATGATAAGTGAATAGGAATGATGTGATTGAAGATTTGTTGAGTGATAAATGATTTCGAGTGTAATAAATGAATGAGTTTATATGGAGTGATCTATGAATGTGGTTAAAGTGAGGGCGGTGTGTTCGGATGATAATAATTGACGAGGGCTGATTGTTTGATGAATGTAATGAGTGAATATTTTATGAGTGATTTTAGGGTTCGTGCTACCCCATTTGTTGGGATATAGCAGGAAGATATGTACGTAAAATATATATATATCATTACGCCTTCTACCCATTACTGGGTGTGGCACTCTGCCGAAGCAGATCTCGGTAAGTGATATATTTTGCGCGTGAAGTGCGGTTACCATTCGTCAAATCACGGCCCTCAAAGATGTTAGTGGTGGAGGAGCAACAGGGGTAGCTTTTGAAATTATGAAAATTGTTTGTCGCCTGTGGGAATCGAACCAGAGTTCTCAGGATCCACAGGCCGACTTCATACCACTGAGCTAGCTAGATATGTATGTAAAATAGTATTTCCAGTCCGATTGAAACATATTTTTTTGTTATCTACTTATTTAAAAAATTTCGCAGATTTATTTAAATTAAAATGAAACAAATTGACCAAATTATTTTAATATCATGACAACTGTAATAAAAATGTTATTTTTGATCTTAGGATAAAAAAACGATGACGTATCCATAGTAACCTACATATTCCTGAAATAGCATTCTTTTACTATTGAAAAAGTTAAAATAATAGTGTCATATTCTAGTAGATGAAAAAAAATAAATATTTTTTACCTACAGCCTGAAATCCGATTATAAAAATTAAAATGAAGAATGATTAATAAATGAATAAATGTTAGAAACAAATTGACTTACTTCTCTATCTCTGGCTTTTTCCCTGGCCAACTCCTGTCGTTCCCTTTCCCTCTGCTGCTGTTGTTGTCCAATCCTTTTATTCCTTAACCGTCGTTCATCCTGAAGACGATCTAACCGTTTTAACCTTTCCCGTTCTAAAGCCTTTCTCCTTTCTTCAACAGCTGCTTCTTTCGCAGCCTTTTCCTCTTGCCTTTTCTTCCTGTCTTCATGTAACCCTTGCAGTCTTCCAGTTTGTTCTCTGCAGAGTGCAAGAAAAGCATGTCGTTTATTTTCTACATTATTCTAAACAACGAGAAATATATATATATATATAATAAAATAAATATAAATATATCATCACGCCTTTTACCCATTACTGGGTGTGGCACTCTGCCGAAGCATATCTCGGTCACATTAAAACTTCAAACTAACAGAATAGGTATCTCCTTCAAAATCATCCCCACCTCCAGTTATACACTTGTTCCATTTATTTTTCCACTGTTCAAAACACTTTTTGTAAATCAACGATATGAATAAATATATATATATATATATATATATATATATATATATATATATATATATATATATATATATATATATATATATATATATATATATATATATTGTAACGGGACGGAATTATATTTAAATTTTTTTTTTGTAAATAAATAAATTCTATTTCAAATACATAATTGTAAATAAGAAAATGCAAGAATATTGTGAGATTTCACGGAAATATCGTTCCGAAACTAGAGTCAGAAGTTACGCGGAGCAGGTACTCGGATGTGAGACAATACGTCAGCCACCGGCTATCTTTAGAAATTTTAGGGTCATTTTTGTAGAAGAAACACTTGAGTCGGGCTCCGATTGTGGAAAAATTGTCAAGTGAGATATTTATCGTTACCATCTGTAGGAAGACATTTGAAACCGTTGTAAGTAAATTCGCAGTCTAGAAGGTTGTAAATTATGAAATCTTTGTATAAAACGTCACTAGAGAATGCAAACAGATCAGAGCAATGAGGGAAACAGAGAAACCGAACACATGTTTCTAGGAAAAGAATATGAAATGAGCTGCATTGTTCTTCTAAATTCTTCATGTCCAAGTAGTGTAACAATTTGTGTGTTTGATCGATCAATAGATCGATACAACTTCTAATTACTTAGATCCCGATTAATTGTAGATGATTAAAGTAAAATCATTGAAAATGGATTCCTGTACTAAAAATAATTGCGCGGTGATGAAAAGACCACAAATGAACAAACGATGTTTCACAAAAGTCTACTGAGTGAAATTCCTCAAATACGCATACGTTTATAAAGTGATGATAAATTCAAGTTAGAGTAAATACATAAATTAATACAAGAAAGAATCGAATTCAAAAAGGTAGCAAAGTATTGAGGGTTGGTTGGCTATCTCCGTCTAGCTAAGGGTAGGAAGGCTCGCGCGCTCTCACTCTAACTGAGACTGACCTGCGATTGGGGCGCTCGGGGTCCGGCTTGAGTAAACGGACGAATCTTCGCTAAGCATATTCAGGAAAGAACGATGTGGGTGGCTGTGACGTAACAGCGTCACACTTTTGGTTTAGTTACAGATGCGCGATTTGTTGATTTCGTTAGGGGTGTTGGTTTTAGTAGAGGTGGTAGTTTTAATTTGGAGAGGGTAGGAACATCGGTGGGGTAATTAGGTTAAATATGCATGCTTGAGAGCAAATCGAGGGACTTGATTCCGATCTCGTTCCGTTTGGCTATCTTTGCTCTGTCGAAAAGTGTGTGATCGCGATCGGCTACGCCGACCCCGTTGAAGCCTACTTTTAGTATTATTCGCAGAACTTTGATTCCAAACATTTCGTCCTGGGGTATGTGTTCGCGACCAGTTTATTCTGGCACCGTTGAGCCTACTCAGATATTTTGTATTACGTTCTGACTTTGAGTCTGAACACCTGCCGAGTGTTGGTCTCTGACTATTTTTATTGTGTGTGATCGCGATCGGCCACGCCGACCCCGTTGAAGCCTACATTAGAAAGAAATCAGAGTAACTCGCATTCGCACTGAATTATTAAACACATCAGCTGTCTTCTGCCTTGTGCTGAAGTTGGTTATATGAGCTGTTGTGGGAAGGTAATTGGTTACATAATTTTGTTGTATCGTCTGATCGCGACCGCCGAGGCGCCCGCCGACTCCGTTAGAGCCTGTACAACAAGTGCCAATTATTGTTATATTTAAAATCCAACGAATTCATTATTTCGATTTCGCTGGTGACACGGAAGCTATTTCTGACTGACATCAGAATTGTATTATCTAGCTAAAGTGTTGTAATAGAGAACTTCGGTTCTCCGCAATATAAAATCCAACGAATTCATTATTTCGATTTCATTGGTGACACAGAAGCTAGTTCTGACTAACGTCGGAATCGTATTATCTAGCCCAAGTGTTGTAATAGAGAACTTCGGTTTTCGGTAATATTAAATCCAACTAATTCATTATTACGAATTTGTTGCTAATACACATAAACTATTTCTGGCTTACGCTGGAAACTGTATTATAATAGTTAATGTGTATGTGTCGTGTGATTCTCCCCGAGAATTCCCGACCGTGAAAACCATCACTGACGTGCGTCAAGGAGGACATCAAAATCCGTGGTATTGTATCGTTCATAATTTATTTATAACAAACAGCTTTTTAAGACGGCCGTTTGTGGCCGCACTGTGTGATTTCAGTTTGCTGTGACCGACCGCGCCGAGTTTGGGTCCAGTACCTGAACCAGCCCGCCGCTGGCCGCCAGGCTGTACGAGGATCCCCCGTGAAGCCTTCCAATTGTTCATTCCTCTTTTGTACAGAGACCGCATAATATTGTAATGTCTTTTAATTTCATTATTATTTATTTATTTTTTGTTTAATACTGGTTTAATTCTTACGTCGAGTTGGTTGTTGGAGCGCGAGTGTTGTGTCCGCGGTTTGATTGAGGACCGTGTCAGTGGATTACGTTTGCTAAACTTCTGCAGTTCCTACACACTCGCTGATCATGTGGGGAAGTGAACGTAGCGCCATAGCCCAAACCTAACATTATTAATTTCAACTCGTTCGGCACCGGGGTCCGGTGTAGTTCAATAGTCCCGCTCGGCTGAGGTCCGGTGTAGTTAAATAGTCCCGCTCAGAGTCGATCGACGAGAGGGCGAGTTACGGCTATCTAATAGCGTCACCAGCCACTGATCTAGCATACCTGTCACTAACCAAATAGCAGTGACGGCACTTGTATTACATTGATGCGTACCGCGAACAAATGGTGGATGCGCACTGTGTTTCAGCGACCGACTGTTCGTCTGAGTTAAACCAGCTCGTTTCTAATATTTTTGACTGTTTAATAAATAATTTGGTGATTTTATTTCATGACAACACTATCACATCCTAAATGACGACTTCAAATTACGAATCCTGAGCAATGGTAGTTCTTTTAATTCAATAAAACACAACGTAGGAAATAAATGGACGATCACAAAGCTTATTATATAATTAAGATATTAATTTCAATGAGATTATTAAATAGTTAAATAACTGCCGCGTTACAATATATATATATATATATATATATATATATATATATATATATATATATTTTGCTTGTAAACAAAGAAAATATATGTAACATAAAAGAAGCGGAATTAACAAATATTAAAAGTCGTGGTTTTTTAATCCACCCAAATAAAAACATATTTTAGATTATCCAAATATATTCAAGATAAATTAATATTATATAGATAAACCTTGTGTATATGAAAAAACAGTGCATTCTGTAATTGAAAATTATGCATTCTCTTTCTCTTGTAGAGATCACAAGAAAGAAATAATTTCTGTTTTTGTCCATGAATTTATTTTAATGCGCTTGAAGCAATATTTTAAACATAAACAAAATAACGTCAAATCTCAATGCAAGAAAGATCGAAAAATCTAAATTAAGAAAGAATAGAAATATTCAGTTCGATCTATTTTTATTATTATAAAATTATAATTGTATAAAGTATAAAAATATTAATTAAGAAAAAATTTAAATATTCGGTTCTATCTATTTTCTTTATTATTTTTTTAATAAGATGTCCTATTTACATTGTATAAATTTATAACATTTTGTATTTTAAAATTAAAATATTTATGCCAATTTTACATTTGTGTAATTTGTCATGGTGTAATTAAATAGCAAAAATGTACTACAAGAGAAGTGTGTATTTATTGTTATACATATTTATATTTGTCAAGCTAAACCTGATATAATTATAGAAAAATGTGTCTTTAATTTTAAATAATTGCAAATAACATTTTTTAAAGTAATTAGTTCTATAAAGTAAAAAAAAAACATGAATAGACTCGTAAGTACCATGTATTCGTCAGACTCTTCTTCCTATCGCACTCACTTTTTTGTCGCTCTCTTTCTGCTTCATTTCTGTGGATGCTTTACCCGCAAGACTCGCCCGCCCTTCAGTATACTAGTTCGTATTAAGGCATTTATCGTATCGTACAACTAGCTGTTGAATACCAACCTTGTAGAAATCTGCCGCCTCATTAGACAAGTATTGCAACACGGTCGCTTTGATATCTTCACCGTCGTCGTGGCGCTGACCGCCCAGATGGTTCTTCAAATGCAGGTATATGTGGTAGTCACTGTGCGCTAGATCGGGGCTGTATGAAGGGTGATCGCCCACTTCGTTCCACATCATGCACATTAGTTCAGCCATCTTTAAAAGCTCTCACCCATTTCAGTACCATCCCATCGTTTATAATGTTTCCTCCATACACTTCTCTGATCTGACGATGAATTTCAGCCGCTTTCACACCTTTAGCACTAGGAAAACGAATCACAGCGCGTATTTCACAGTCGGTGGGATTCTCAATCGGAATAGGCACTTCAAATATTCACAAAAGACTCGTAAACACGCCGAATGACTCTGTAATGACATCTATGGCTTACCAACAGAGTGCGGTACACAGTATGCATGTGTCAAATGCCGACCGCGGCGCTGCAGCGGCGGAATTTCTAAACAGTACTTTCTTTAAAAACACGCCTCGTAGGAGGACAGAAAATTGCATAAAACTAATATTCCATGTCAAATCTATATATTCGGCTTTACCAACCACCACCCGGTATATAAATCATTGGAAACAGCAAAATTGTGAATCAAAACATAAATCAGTAAAAAATACAAAAAACAAAGAATCATTCACGATTAAAAACTGAAAATGTAAAAACATAAGCTCTGAATTAGCGACAGTAGAATTACAATACAGACCCATCCAGAACAATAAATGTCATTGATAAAAATCGCTGCATTTTGAATACATTCAATTACACGTCTGTATATATTTAGTCTATGGTTTCACAGTTTAAAAGCTACTCGTATATAAAATTGTAATTAAAGAGATCGTTTTTGTTTGGTTCGTCTGTAGACGGAGAAACTGTATTATTTTTGTTTGTTTTCAGGAGCAGAAAAAGGAGAAAATGAAATAAATAATTTCAGTGTTACATGTAAATATAATGTATCATATGATAAGAATTTAAAATTGTTTTTATTAAAAAGAAAATATTAATGATTTTATTAAGTAAAAATTGTGAATTTTTTTTAATTATAGAAGTTCTTTGAAATATATATTTTTTAAATCTTTGTCTGATTCTGACGGTTAATTTTTTATTAAATTTTCTGTATGGAAGGAAGCGATAGAGAGTTTTCCAATACTCCTCCAGAATTAAAAGAAGAATATTAAATTGTTAATTAAATTTATCTGCAACATTAAAATGCTGTTTCTAAATATTATTCCCACAGATTGCACAACAGTACGTAACGTCAAATTTTTAGAATTTTTTAGAATAAAAATAACTTGTATTAGCAATTTTATAAATAATAGGAATTACGTTCGTACTTACTTGAATTTGAACAAATAATTACATTTGTCCAATTTTATTGAAGTTATATTTGTTGTGTAAGTCAAATTATTTTTATTTCAAATTCTTGCGGTTAGATGTCGCGTCCTACGCATGAACGTGAAAAACCCACGTATGTTCATTACGTCCCGCGTTTTCTTAGTTATCCGCCCTTGTTAACCACAAATGAGGTAAACAATTCGTTAATTACGTATCATGAATACGAAAAAATATATTTTCGATTAACTTAAAATAAATTTAAAAAATATTTATTTCTTTACATTGTCTTTAGTTTTCAAAACGCTAAAAATTAACCGCAGAGCTGTTTTACTAATCTAAAATTACACATGTTCTTTTTTACATGATAAGATGCAGAAATTACCGTAATGGTTTTGTTAAATCATGGGAACTTAGCTAATGTAAGTTCGCACGATGTTGTGAAATACTGGGTTGGCCTGTTATATTTCTCTTCCACTCTTAAGAAAAAAAGTGAGTGATAAAAGAGTATATAATTGCGTAATGAATTTGGTTATTATTAGAATTATATAAATTGAATCTAAGTTTCTGTCGTTCAATACTTAAATTTGAAATATTGTTAATAATATTTTCCAAATGTTTAATTTGTTAATTTTTTATATTTTGATTTATATCAATTAAGTTGCCAAAATTATTAGATACTTCTATTTGATTATTTACTTCGTAATTTTCAGTAATATAAATTCCTTTTCAAACAACCACTTATGAAAGTAACCAGAACAACATCATAAATTACTACGGAAACTTCAATATAACATACACTGATATGTTATTATAACGCACACTTCTAATATATCAGGTGAAGTTCCACAGATTGACAACAGATGGCGTTACGATTAAAGAAAATAATAAAATAAATGAAAAGGATTTGTGCTATTATTTAAATCGCAGTTGTGACAGATTTGCACAGATAAATCCTATTTCTTAAAATTAATCATTACTTATTTACTAATATTTTTGTAGTATTTAATATTTTGACATTACGGTTAGTACAGTTGGTATCACCACACCTAACCGCAAACGTCAACGCTTTCAAGAACGCATCAGCTGTCAAAGTGCAACAATATTGCTCTTATAAACTGTTTTTAGAAATATTTTGTGGTCGTTTGAAAAATAGTGTACATAACTCGTTCGAAAGTGTGATAACACTGCTCGTGTACTTAAATCACATGGCGCTGTGCGCCTCGTTTTTCAATTTGTACACTCGCACGTTATCTTTAACTTTCGATGCTTGTTATGTAATATACTATTACGTTTCTGGACGTTAAAATTATTATTACAAGTTAATTAGATTTTTCATTTGTTGGGTAAATATAAATATTTATCTTTTTAATTTTTAATATTTATTTTAGAAATTATTTGTGATAATTTTGTGTATTCGCAATGTTCGAACTCTTTGTAACATAATATTGTAACGAATATACTCAAGGGATGAGCAATGCGGTCGGGAACGTTCCAGAACCTTCTCGAGAACCAGAGTGTTGCGTTGCAGCGAGGTCTGCCGGACGCATGGAGTGACTGCGCGCTTATCCGAACGTACAGCTGCTGGGGGAATTCTGGGACGGTCTGGAAAGATCGAGATGTCGGACTTGGGTATAAAAGAAGTCGCGAGACTGCTCGAATGTTAGTTGACAGTTGACTTCAGACGCGGTTACATGACTATATCGCAATATAAATAGTAGTTGTTATGAACTTGATATGAATAATTATTTTTATGCACAACCTGGCCGAAAAGCATGTTTTTAACCCATGGACCAAAAAGTAATAATTCCTATGGATACATAAATAAAATGACAATTTTTGTTTATTTTTGAATACTTGATTCTGCAAAATAGACATATAACCTATTTACATATTTTAATCTTTTGGACATATAAATAAATGTTATTTTGTTGTGCGATAAAGAGAAGACAGTTTGTCCAGTAGCGTAGTTAAAAATGTTTTGCACAGTTTGTATTTAGCAATGAATTGTTTCAATATTACGGATCCTCGCCTGATTAGTAAAAAGTTTTTAATGGAATTTATAGAACATGAGACCTATTCTAATTCATTGGCGACTGGATTTAGCGACCGTTTGACGTCATATTTGACGACTTTGAGACTGGCGCCATCTGATGGTATAGTTAAAAAGTACAGCCCTAACGTCATTGTTGGCGACTTGTCGCTTAGGAAGTCGCGTATGCTGGCGACTAGAACAAGGCAGTTGCGAAGTGCCATGGCGTCAGTCGCTTAGCATTTTTTGGTTTATAAGTTTTGAAAAATTTTATATGTTTTGTGCACGGTATATTATTATAAAATGTTTATTATTTATTTATTTATGACTGGTAACCGCACTTCACGCGCAAAGTATATCACTTACCGAGATCTGCTTCAGCAGAGTGCCACATCCAGTAATGGGTAGAAGGCGTGATGATATATTTATTTATTTATTTATATTACTAAATTAATAATTATAATTATTGCCCAAAATCAAACTGCAGATGCTCATTACTGTCAATTAGGATAACAACATTGTCGTTTACACATTAATAATAATTGTTAATGTAATAATGTATATTTGAGATTTTGTTAAAATTTATATTTTTTTTATATATATATGTTACTAATTGCTTGAAAATTACTAAAAATTACATCAATTTGCGATTTGTCAAGTATAAGCAACAACATACAAATGTTTGAGTTTAACAAAGAAAAACAAATATAAACAAGTTGCCGTCAGAAATTATAAGTACCAAAACAAAATACTCCGTCGTTCCTATTAATACCAATGTAAGAAATTAAAATCCCCATGATATTGACTGTACTGTGACGTCGCCAAGCAGTCGCCAAGAATTAGAATAGGTCTCCAGTATCACAGTCTTCCATGTTTATGGAAAATAAAATATCGCGAGTACAGTATTAAGAAAGACAAAGCATATGAACGGCTAAAATAGTACAATAAGTATTGTAATCCATTCTAAAATAATTAAACCAATCTCCAGGTTCCAGTTTAAAATAACAAGTTAATTGTTACACTTTCGTTCCAACTCAACCTTTTTCCGTCTTTATTTCCTATTTGCTTCTTTCGCCACTAGTTGCCTAAAATTTATTTTTCAAACTTCAGTTACTTATGTTACACTCACCTTGTTTAGTCATTTCAGTTTTCCTTATTTCAATCATTCTGCTCTATTTTTCAAAAATTAGGTTATCACGTGTACTTTTGTTTTAGTATTTAGTTTTGTGAAGTTGCAGAATATTTGTTCGAGTCATGTTGATGTTTTGTTTATTTTATTTCACATTTTTTTGGTAAAGTTTAGATTAGGTTGAGTATTAATTTAGCTTTTTAAAAATTTTCAATCGGTAGATTTATTTTTAATTTAGTTTCTGTCAAGTAAAAGTTAAGCCGGTAACGCGACATCCTAATTTTAATGTTTATTTCTTTCACTCTTTTTCTTATGTGTAGATGTCGTCTTGAGCTAGCGTCTTTGTCGCCTGTTGGGCCGTTTACCGTTCCGACAGGGATGTTCTGCGAGGGAATTGCGGTTTGGAATCATGGCGAAATCATTAAAACGATTCCTGTCATTGCGGATGAATCAATTAGGCACTAATTAGTGGATGCGCGAAAAATTATAGAATTATACTGCTTCCGACTTACCTTTTCTACGGCATTAGAAAACCAGAGTTCGTATTGAGAAGTCGTGGATTGCTGATTTTATTTGATTTTGCGTTTTTGCGATTTTTGTGTGTTTTAACGTTAAAGTCATACCGATATATTTCGGGATTTTTGAGAATCGTGCGACCGTAAGGAATAGTGTATTCCGCGGAGTTACTCCGGATTTTATTTTTCACTATCGAAGTTTTCTGTTTTCTTACAACTTCAAAGCCGCCTACCAACTCAGTTAAATGTATAATTAAGTAATTTTTCCGCGTCTGTGTTTTTTTGTTGTCATTGATTGATTCATTCCCAAATACAGTATTGTTCCGCTTGCGCTATGATTCTAATCGTAAATTCTCATTCAGGCTTTTGTTTTTCGCTTTTTCGTCCTTGTCGTCTTTCGTTTTCGTTTCTTCACTCTCGGTCCGTTGGCCGATTGCTGTTTCATCTCTATTACGTATTACGTGTGACGTTTGACGCTGTGCTGCCGAACGTGGGTTTTTGGTGACGAGGCCGTAGTTTAGAGTTTTTGAAGTTTGCGCTTCCTAATCCGATTCTACGCCTCGCCCAAAAATTTATGCTGACGTCACGCCACCGCCATCTTCTCGTCGACCGCACGCTTTTGGCGCCATTTTGATTTTCGAATCTTCGGGAGCTGCCGCCATAATTCGCCAACAAGCCAAGCTGCATCAGTGCTGCCGCCTGCAAGGAGACAGCTAAGCGAAACATTTTGTTTTATTTTTGTTATTTATTTATATTTTTCATTCATTTAACACTGGGATTTATTTTTTATTTACCCATAATTTATTTTATGTATTTTGTAAAATCTGATCAAACATTATTTAGTCGTTTTGTTTTATCGTAAGACAGCTTGTCAGATTTGATAGTGTGTAGCTCGTGCGCCGGATAGGCATAGGTCTGCGCCACGAACTAGTATACTGAAGGACGGGCGAGTCTTGCGGGTAAAGCATCCACAGAAATGAAGCAGAAAGAGAGCGACAAAAAAGTGAGTGCGATAGGAAGAAGAGTCTGACGAATACATGGTACTTACGAGTCTATTCATGTTTTTTTTTTACTTTATAGAACTAATTACTTTAAAAAATGTTATTTGCAATTATTTAAAATTAAAGACACTTTTTTCTATAATTATATCATGTTTAGCTTGACAAATATAAATATGTAAAACAATAAATACACACTTCTCTTGTAGTACATTTTTGCTATTTAATTACACCATGACAAATTACACAAATGTAAAATTGGCATAAATATTTTAATTTTAAAATACAAAATGTTATAAATTTATACAATGTAAATAGGACATCTTATTAAAAAAATAATAAAGAAAATAGATAGAACCGAATATTTAAATTTTTTCTTAATTAATATTTTTGTACTTTATACAATTATAATTTTATAATAATAAAAATAGATCGAACTGAATATTTCTATTATATATATATATTGGGATTAATTGTGTACAAGTCAAATATATACAGCAATTATACAACAAGGTGTTGTCTTCCCAATCTCAACCTCCATTCCTCTCTATCATACACCATATTTTCTTCTAGGTCTCGGTCTCTCATTGCCTGTCGTATTCCCTCTTTCCATGATTTACGAGGTCGTCCTCTCTTGTTTCTTCCGGGTGGTTTCCAGTTGAATACTTATTGTGGCCATCTGTTTTCTTCCATACGGAGGAGATGTCCAAACCACTTTAGACCTCTTTTCTCGATTCTTTGAATAACCGTTTCCTGCGCTTTCATTCTATTTCTAATAACTTCATTACGGACTTTATCTCTCCTTGATGTCCGAGAACTCCTACGTAGGTAGTCCATCTCTACCGCTAACAGTCGGCGTTTCTCATTTTCTTTTATCGCCCAAATCTCACTGCCATAACACAGTACTGTTTCCACCATAGTTTGACCAATTCTCTTCTTATTTTTGTCGCTAATGTTTTTATCCCACCAGACCGAGTTCAGTGCTCCTATAATTTTCTTGGATTTTTGAATTCTGTTATTTATTTCCTGTTTCTATTCTTTCTTAATTTAGATTTTTCGATCTTTCTTGCATTGAGATTTGACGTTATTTTGTTTATGTTTAAAATATTGCTTCAAGCGCATTAAAATAAATTCATGGACAAAAACAGAAATTATTTCTTTCTTGTGATCTCTACAAGAGAAAGAGAATGCATAATTTTCAATTACAGAATGCACTGTTTTTTCATATACACAACGTTTATCTATATAATATTAATTTATCTTGAATATATTTGGATAATCTAAAATATGTTTTTATTTGGGTGGATTAAAAAACCACGACTTTTAATATTTGTTAATTCCGCTTCTTTTATGTTACATATATTTTTTTTGTTTACAAGCAAAATATATATATATATATATATATATATATATATATATATATATATATATATATATATATATATATATATATATATATATATATATATATCTGCTCATATTACTACTTTTTTCCAAATTTCCAACTGCTCCTTTGGAGCACGAAACAAAGATATTTTGTCATGTTTTGAGTTATACCCGCTGGTACAATTGGGCGCAAAACACTTACGACCCATTGCAAACTAATTGTTTATAACTATTTATCACCAAACTACACTACTGACTGAAAAAACTAACCTGCGTTCATATGGCGTTGAGTAAATATCAGCCTCTTTATACTATCTCTCTCTTTCAAAGTCATGCGCGCGAATGACATAAAGCTGGACGTTTACTAACTGCGCTTATATACGAAGTTGCATAGGGCTCGTCTGCGCTAAGCTTCATTTACGCGAGTTCACGAGACCGAGCAACACTGGTACCACCGCGGCTTCGACTCCGTGTTTTATTATCTTCTTGAGGTGTTTGACCACGAAACGCAGCCCTCAGCACTATTGGGGAAATCACGGCGACCCACTGTTTTGTGATTTAATTTTTTTTTGCTTTGTATTTATGTTCCCCCGTCAATTTCTCCCTTGATTAGATTCACTTTTGTTTTATTTAAATTCTTTTTGTTGTAATTTAGATTCATTTTTTTATTGTGTAGTTTAAATTCCTTTTTTGTAAATTTCACTTGTTATCATTTTTTTTGTATTCATATTTTCTTTTAGTTCAATATAATTCCCCGTGTTAACTACGAACGACTTTTATTTCGGCATCATTCCCCCTTACCCCGCCGTAGGCCGTAGCTCATTATTTTGTCGGCCAAGTAGCGTCGAACCATTCTCGGCCCAGACCGACTGGCGCCCTGGTTTTATTTTATTTTGCGGCTCAACCTCCTCCCGTCTTCACTGGGCTAGCCGAGTTTCGAGAAGAGCTACCCCGGATCGTTTCCTGGGACCGCTCGTGCTGGTGTTGTAATATAATTTGTGAAAACTTGCTTCTCTTCAAAAACCATTCTTTTGCCCAATTTGTCTATTTCTCTTTATTTTTTTATTTAAGGGCAAATGCCGCCGCCACTGCATATAAATATATTGTCGTCATATTTATTCAGTTACTAAATAAAACAGAAGTTTAATAAGAACGAAGTGTGTGGGCTTCTTAATACGAGGGTCGTTCAATAAGTCCTTAGAAAATCCAAGAGATGGTGCTCTTAGTATCGAAAATGAATTTTTTCCAGTAAGCAGCACTCCTAACTAGTCAACTATTAGAGTTTTAGCTTTAGCCGTCACGTAGTTTCATTGTTGTTGTCAATTGTAGTGAAAAACTTTTGATAGTTTATAATAATGGATAAAAGTGAGTTTCGAGCGGTGATTAAACATTTGTATTTAAAAGGCTTAACGCCGAAAGAAATTAAAGCTGAGTTGGATGAAGTTCATGGCACATCTACTCCTGTGTTTGCAACTGTTTACAATTGGTTGAATGAGTTTAAACGTGGCCGTACATCCACAAAAGATGAACATCATTCCGGACGCCCTGTAGAAGTGTCTACCCCCGAAATGATTGACCAAATCCACGATATGGTTTTAAGTGACCGACGAATCAAAGTGCGCGAAATAGTTGAGGCTACAGGCATATCACAAGGCACAGTCGCTTTAATTTTGCACGAAAAATTAGGTGTGAAAAAAATCTCGGCAAGATGGGTGCCGCGTTTGCTCACAGTGGAGAATAAACGCAATCGTGTGGTGGACTCTGAGGCTGTTTTGGCGCTTTTCCGTCGTAATCCTGAAGATTTTCTGCGTCGATACATAACTGTGGATGAGACTTGGATACGTTACTACACTCCAGAGACAAAAAAACAGTCAAAACAGTGTATTTTTGAAGGCGAACGGGCTCCGAAGAAGGCGAAGACGACGAAATCGGCTAGCAAGGTTATGGCAACGGTCTTTTGGGATGCACGCGGAATCATCTTCATCGACTATTTGGAAAAGGGAAAAACGATAACAGGAGCGTATTATGCGTCGTTATTGGACCGGCTGAGCGAAGAAATAAAAGAAAAACGTCCTCATTTGAAACGCAAAAAGGTCCTTTTTCATCAAGACAATGCACGTGTGCACACCTGCGCAGTTGCGATGGCCAAAATTACGGAATTAAAGTTCCAATTATTGCAACATCCACCGTATTCACCAGATTTGGCCCCCAGTGACTTTTTCTTATTTCCAAATTTAAAGAAATGGCTTGGCGGATGAAGGTTTACGACCAATGAGGAGGTCATCGCCCAAACGGAGGCATATTTTGAGGAGCATCCGAAATCCTACTTTTTGGACGGCTTAAAAAATTTGGGAAAACGATTAGAGAAGTGTATAGAGCTAAAAGGAGATTATGTAGAAAAATAAAAAAAATCTACCCAAAAAAGTGTTTTTTTCTACTTTTTTCTAAGGACTTATTGAACGACCCTCGTATTTGATCATATCTTAGATGGGGTAATGGTCCAGTGGTATCGAGTCGGCTTGTGAATCCTGAGAACCTCGGTTCGGTTCCTACAGCCGACAAACAATTTTCACCAAATTAAAATTACCTCTGTGGCTCTCCCTCCACTAAAATTTTTGATTTGACGACTGGTAATCGTACTTCACGCGCAAAATATATCACATACCGAGATCTATTACAGCAGAGCTCCACACCACACTGTTTTTGAAAATTTCACACTGTCAACGCGATATAGGAAAAATAATTTATATGGCCTGTCTTTAATTAAAATTTTGAAATTTAGGATTGTCCAAACAAATTTTTTTTAAATATTGTATCACAATTTTATTTTTTATAGTGAAGGTGGCTCACTGGTATCAAGTCTGCCTGTAGATTTGAGAACGCGGATTCGATTCCCATTGCCGATAAACAATTTTCACCATATTAAAATTACACATGTGGCTTCCCCTCAACTGACATCCTTAAGAGCTGTGATTTGAAGCGGAAAGTATATCATCAAGATCTGCTACGACAAAGTGCCACATCAGTAATGGGTACACGGCGTGATTATATATTTATTACATAATTTTATTTATTAATTTTAATTAATTCTTTTAAACATTTTAAAATTGTTCATATGTATAATTACAAATATTTTATCACAAAAGTTAACCTGAACAACTATATATAATTACATGGTTGCAGTTCAGTTAAAATTACCAGTAATACAGCGTTGCAAAATGTGTTGCATATACAGGGAAAATAGTCAACATAAATATAAAATAAAGAAATAAATATATCATCACCCTTTCTTCCCATTACTGGGTGTGGTATTCTGCAGTAGCAGATCACGGTAAATGATATATTTTGTGCGATTACCAGCAGTCAAATCACGGCTTTTAGAGATGTTACTGTAGAGGGAACCACAGGGGTAGTTTTAATTAGGGATGGCAATTGACTGGTCAAATAGTCTTTGTTCAATTGACCTATTTTTTGACTGGTCATTTGTCAAATTTTTGTAGCCTCTTTGGACAGGTCGACGCGTGTCTCGTATTCGGCGAGATGCAGTAATTGCAGTATGAAGTTCGCAATTTTTGAGGGTTGGTGTGTTAATAATACAGCTATAATAATCACACACATGTTTCGTGTTTATTTCTTATAATCTTATTATGTATCTATTTACATTAGCACTAGTTTTTGTTTTTCTTTTTGCCAAAGAAGTATTTTTTATTTTATTTTTTATTCAATAAACTGTTATTTTGCAATCAATTTTTTTTTTAATTGGTCAAATTGATTAGGTCAAATATTACAACATCGACAAATTGACCCTCTATTGACAACTTTTGATCGGTCATTTGTCCGAGCTGCCATTCATATTTTTAATATGGTGAAAATTATTTGTCGGCTGTGCGAAACGAACCCGGGTTTTCAAATCCAAAAGCCAATTCGATACCACTGAGCCACCTACCCCATAACTTATGTAATCATACCTTAATTTAAAGATGAAGTAAATAAATTCACATAAATTAAATATCAAATCGATTAAAAATACATGAGAATTCATGACTGCATCAAAATTTTATGATTTTGATAACAACTGACATGAATAAATATAAACAATAATAAATAACTGCAAAATTAATTAAAAATATGCTTCATTTAATCAATAAACTCTGATTCGAGAAATTTTCTTTACAAGTACACCTCTACCTTCAGTTCATTATCGTATATTGTTCAATTTAGTTGTGCCACCATTCTTGCCTCGAGAACTATAAGAGCTACAAGGTTGTTTAAATTTGCAAAGAAATACCATTTTGCAAAGCTATTACAACACAGTTGTTCTCAAAATAGAGAGTGCAACTTTCTTATTTTAAATAGGAATCAATTTTTATTCGCTTATTCGATTCAGTTTCTTTTTAATTCATCGAATACAAAGTTCAGTACCCTCAACCTACAAAATTTTTGAAAAAAATCATATTAAATTGACATTAATTTAATTTAAATCGCATATAAATCGGCGTGCTATGTGAGAAAAAGAATGACCATTATTTGGTGGTATCGCGTATACGTTTGGATAAATGTTGGCGGATGAGGGTGAAAGGTATCGAAAAAATGTTTCGTGTGAAATCCAGTGTACTGCAGAATGAGGATGTAAGAGATAGGTTTGTTGAGAAAATTAATGAATCTTTGCCTGTATGCGAGCTTAATTTTGAATGCAGCATAAATGATGTGTGGTTGAAATTTAAGGATACAGTTCTTAATTGTGCAAAAGAAGTTTGTGGTGAATGCAGATTAGGCTCTTGTCCAAAGAATGCATGGTGGAATGATGAAGTAAAAGAGGCGATTGAAGAGAAAAAGAGAGCATATTTGCGTTTTCTAAATGTAAAAGATGTACCTGGAAGTTTACGAGATGAATGCTTACTAGAATACAAGGGGTTAAATAAATGTGTTAAGAGAATTGTGAGAGAGTAAGGCACGTTTTGATGACTTGATGAGTGAAAGATTGACAAATGATTTTAGTATGAATAAAAGAATGTTTTGGTTGAGTGTGAAGAGATTGAGAGGTGGTAATTTAAGGGCAGTGAAAGCGATTAAAAGTGCTGATGGCGAGTTATTGTGGAATGAGTCAGATGTTAGGAATAGATGGTGTGAGTATTTTAGGGCTTTATATGGTAGCATAAATGGAGGGAATGGTAGTAGTGAAAATGTTAGAGAAAATGTTAGTGGTGATGATTGGGATATAGATGAGAGTGATGTTAGTTTTGCATTGATGCGTCTGAAGAATGGTAAGGCTCCTGGTTTGGATGGTATATCGAATGAGATGTTGAAATATGGAGGTGAAAGGTTATTTGACTGGTTAGTTTATTTGTTTAGATTTTGTTTAAAACGGTGTGTGGCTCCTGATGATTGAAAACGTGCTGTCATTTGTCCTTTATTTAAAAACAAAGGTAGTTCGAGTGAATGTACTAATTTTCGTGCGATAAGTTTGCTGAGTGTGGTAGGGAAGTTGTACGGGAAGATTCTTATTCATAAGGTACGAACCTTAACCATTTCCAAGATAAGCGATATGCAAGGTGGTTTTTTGCCTGAGAGAGGGTGTGTGGATCAATTATTTTCTCTTCGTATGATTGTTGAGAAGTCACTTGCTAAGAACAAAAAGGTGTTCTGTGGCTTTCTCGATCTTAAAAAAGCATATGATAGTGTTCATCGCGAGACTTTGTGGGATGTACTTCTACAGTACGGTATAAACGGGAATTTATTGGGGGCAATTCGTGCGTTGTATGGTGGTAGCGAGGCTGCGGTGAGAATTGATGGTAGATTGAGTGATTGGTTTTGTATAGATGTTGGTGTGAAACAAGGTTGTGGGATGTCTCCGTGGCTGTTTAATTTGTATATGGATGTGTTGTTACGAACGGCGCTGAATGGGGTGGATGGTGTACATATTGGTGGTAGTGTAGTGCCTGCGTTAGCGTATGCGGATGATGTTGTTGTTATGGGTGAATCTGAAGAGCAATTGAGAAGAATGATTCTAAGTATAAATGAAGTAGGAAAAGGTTTAAATCTGTTATTAAATGTTGATAAGTGTAAAGTGTTAGTGTTTGAGAAGAGTGATTTGGTGACCAACTGCAATGTTTCGGTGAATGGTGTGAGATTGGGTCAAGTGAATGAGTTTTTATATTTGGGTAGTGTGTTTTCGAGGGATGGACGTATTGATTGTGAGATTGAAAGAAGAGTATCTGCGGGATGCAAGGTATTGGGTGCTCTGGGAACCTTTGCTAGAAATGTGAATGTATCCAGAGATGCTCGATTGAGTGTGTATAATGGTGTTTTAGTGCCTTCATTGATGTATGGTAGTGAATGTTGGGTGTGGATGAAGAAACATGAACGTCGTATAACTGCTGTGGAAATGAGGTATTTGCGGGGTGTGTGTAGTTATACTAGAAGAGATCGTGTCCGGAATACATTGGTGTATGATGAGTGTGAAATTGAGAAGAATGTAGTTAGAAAAGTAGGTATAAGTCAGTTGAGATGGTTTGGGCATGTTGAACGTATGTCGAATGAGAGATTAGTGAAACAGGTATATGTTGGGGAAATTGAGGGTGAACGATTGCGTGGGCGACCTATGAATAAATGGATGAATATGATAGAAAAATTGTTGCGTGAACGAAAGTTTCCGAGTACGAGGAACAAACGTGCTTGTATGAAAGGAATTATGAATGTGGATGAATCAAAAGTGGTGTGTCAGGATAGGAACGTTTGGCGAAGATTAATTGCGGAATGAATCTGATAATTTCAGAAAAGCGCAGGGTTTTTGATTTTAGTTTCGTTGTTTAGTAATTTCATTAGAGTGTTTACCTGTAATTGTGTGAAATTCACTTTCAAAACAAGCTCAGGGACGACACTCCCTTCGTTTCTTATCTTTTTTATTCGTTTTCTGATCTTACATTGAGTGTTTAACTGCAATTGTGTGGAATTCACTTCCAAAAACAAGCGTAGAGCGACACTCCCTTCCTTTCTTATCTTTTAATTCGTTTTCAGTTATTACGTAGAGTGTTTAACTGCAATTGTGTGAAATTCACTTTCAAAAACATGCGCAGGGCGACGCTCCCTCCCTTTCTTATCTTTTTGTTTCATTTTCTATGACTTCAATGTGTGGTCTTTTCTTTCATATACAAGTGCAGGCTATCGCTTTCATCTTTTCTAATCTTGTAGATTCGTTGTTAGTTTCGTTATTAGATTCGTTGTTAGGAGTAAATGTGAGTAATTTGAGATTATTTTTTTTTATGCATATGTTATGTACGTTGAGGAAGGAAAATGAATGGTAAGAGAATAGGAATGATGTGATTGAAGGTTTGTTGTGTGATAATGTTTTCGAGTGTAATAAATGAATGAGTTTATATGGAGTGATCTATTAATGTGGTTGAAGTGAGGGTGGTGTGTTTGGATGAAAATGTTTGGTGATGGCTGGTTGTTTGATGGGTGTGATGAGTGAATGTTTTATGAGTGATTTTAGGGTTCGTGCTACCCCATTTGTTGGGATATAGCGTGAAGATATGTATGTATGTATGTATGTATTTGAACCGAAGTTTTGATAGATTTTTCAACAGATAAATTTTATTTTTTTATATTAAAAATTACTTATTTACTAATATTTCAGCATTATTTAATATTTCGACATTACGGTTAGTACGGTTAGTAGATATCACTATAGCTAACCGTAAACGTCAAACGTCAACGCTACCTTCAAAAACGCATCCACTGTCAAAGTGTAACAATATTGCTCTTACAAACTTCTTTTAGAAATATTTTGTGGTCGTCTGAAAAAAAGTGTCCAAAACTCGCTCGAAAGTGGGATAACTGTGCTCGTTTACTTAAATCACTCGGCGCTACGCGCCTCGTTTTTCAATTGCTTGTTATGTAATATACTATTTTTAATTTCTGTGTTCTTATAGCTCTATAAACGCACTGTAAACATGTCGCACTGTTTTTGGCGCTTTTTATTTTGTGGGAGCAGAATGAATGCTTTTCAATCTGAGAGATAAATGACATATAAAGTGTCCTTTGTATTCGCCACGGTACGGCTCATCTTCCAAATTTTGACTCTTTGCGTGAACATGGTACTTCTTCAGTGGTTAACAGATTGCCTTATCTTTAATATAATATTTATGTATTCATTTATTAAAAATTAAATATTATATTTTCTACAACTGTCAAAAATAACATGACATTAATACATTGCTACAATTTTGTTGACGCTTTTTAAAAATTTATTTATCATTTCCTTCAAATCATCAAATCATATTATTTTTAAATTTTTCTCTACAGTATAATAATACTACTCTTGTGGCTCTCCCTCCACTAACATCTTTGGGGCCGTAATTTGACGGCTGGTAACCGCAGTTTTACATACCGAGATGTGCTACGGCAGAGTGCCACACCCAGTACTGTGTAGAAGGCGTGATGATATATTTATTTTATTTATACTTGCGCCCCATTAGTCTCGGCTGACGAGCCGGCACTGGTTAGAATACTAGACACGTGTTTTATAGTAAAATCAACTTAATAATGCAAATTAGAAGCAAGTAATTAATTTTGTGTATAATAATATTTTTATTAATTTATTCATTAATAATATTACTTAAAATATTGATGAAAATATATGACTATTCAGTTTTATTGCTCTTACTGACGTAAAATGCATATTTCTGGAAGCTAAAATCTAATTCATAGTCAATCAATTATTATTTATTTCTATTAATTATTTAAATAATACCAATGCATTTCGTAACATAATATTAAATATAAAATAAATATATCATCACGCCTTTTATCCAATACTGGGTGTGGCACTCTGCCGTAGCTGATCTCAGTAAGTGATATATTTATGCGCGTGAAGTGCAATTACCAGCCGTCAAATTACGGTCCCCAAAGATATAAGTGGAGGAAGAGCCAAAAGGATAAATTTAATGTGCTGAATATTATTTGTCTGCTGGGAAACTTTGTATGCGAGCCTTTCAAACTACCTTCCATTTCATACCAAACACGATAGGTTTTGAAGCACTTTCGCTAAAACAACTGCAGATCGAAAAAATCAATTTTGCATGCTAGCACTTCAAAAAACCTTTTATTTCATATCAAACGCGGTATGATTCGGAATACTTTAAGTTTGACACAATTGACAGTCGTAAAATTTAATTTTTTTCTCTATTTCTTATAAATAAACTCTTTCAAAACTCCTTCATATGACACTAAACACGGCTTTTTTCCGAATACATGAAATTTAAAACAATTGACGGTCGCAAAGTTTAACACATTTTATTTTGTCTGAAAGTTCTTCTAAAGCCATTTCAAATGACACCAAACACGGCATGATTCGGAATACTTTAAGTTTGAAACAATTGACAGTTGTAAATTTCAATCAAATACGTGTTTTAATTCCGAATACATTTTGCTAAACTACTAAAAATCCTTTAAACGTCATTTCTGTTGACATTCTACATTTATATTTTATTTGAACATGAAATCAATTGAAATTTTTATCTAAACTTTTTTGAAAAACTGAAATCGCTGGTCTATTATTTCTGATATTGTTTATTTAAGTTACCTTTTTTGCATTGTAGCAAATAATTGCTGATCGAATAATATTAAATTTTGTATGCGAGCCCTTCAAAAGACCTTTAATTTGATAACAAACAAGATTGGTTTTTAAGCACTCTCACTAAACAAATGGTCGATCAAAAAAAAGTTTAAAAGGCTTTAGGTTTTAAAGCAATATCATAAAAACAATTGTCAATTGAAAATTTAGGTGTTTTTTATTTTTATATATTGTACATTACCGTGAACGAAATTTGCTTGGTCTTACTGTATATTACTAAGAAAGACAAATTTGGTTGGGTTTACCTGTATACTTTATATAACTTGGCAATTTGATGTTTCGTTTTAGTGAACTGCCAAAAATTTTCTTTTTAAATACACATATTTAAAATGCGTAATTATAATAAAAAGTTGCCTCATTCTCCCAATATGTGTAAGATAGTTCATTAAAAAATTTAATACTTAAATAAATTTCAATTAAAAATGTGATATGTCCACATACAAATGTCAAAATTAGAGTAGATATTCTTTTTAAAAATTTCAAAGCCTAATCTTATTAAGGCAGTGTCCACTTCAAACCTGTTAAATAAAAACTTTAATATTAATAAATAAACACTTATAAATACAAACCTACTTACCTTACAGACATTTCACGTTTGAGGTTAAAACCATGTCCAATAATTTTATTATTACTTTATTATTTTGTAAACAACACACAATATATATATATATATATATATATATATATATATATATATATATATATATATATATATATATATATATATATATATTCATTATTGTTATCATTATTAGTCAATTATTTTTATATATCTGTCAGCCAAATTTAATTTTGAATAAAACTTCGATACTTGAGTGTACATCATACGTCATCAAAAATCCGAATCACACACCGAAAACTCAAGATTCAAGAGCACCACCAATAAATCTATGCAAATTTGAATTTCAACATTTAATTTCTTACAAATGTCATTATATAGATAAATATAAAGCAGTGTATTACTTTCTTATAACATTGTAGTTCATGAATAAATACTATTCAAGAGCAAATAAATCATGAAAATATATGAAAAAAATTATATAAATGAAGGAGCCAAATTCACAATTTTGAGTCAGATTTTCTCAAAATTGGGCCCTACGTTTTTAATAAAAAAAAATGTATATTTAAAATTAAGATAGTCTATAACACAAAGAAAACAATCAGCCAAATTAAACACAACACTTTTGAGAAAAAAAAAGAAAAACACTGTTTTTCATGGTATTTTTGCCTATTTAATTTTTTTGCTAAAAATTGTCGTGTTTAATTTGGCTGAAAATTTCATCAGGTTTAGTCTGTCGTAATTATAATTTACTGTATTTTTGATATTGATATCGTAGAGCCCATTTTTAAATAAATTTAAATTAAATTTGGTGTAATATATAATTTATTTTCTTTTATTATATGAAAGATATTTCAAATTAGTAATATTATTACAAAACTTTAAACCTTTGACTACAAGAATATGTACAATAAATAATATGTTTCATTTATAATAAAAAAGATGTCCACATACAAATGTCAAACTTAGAGTAGATATTCTTTTTAAAAATCTCAAAGCCTCTACATTCTTTGGGTTTGTCTATATACTTTATATAACTCGTTAATTTGACGTGTTGTTTTAAAACCAACTTCATATTGGACTGTCAAAAATTTAATTTTTAAATACATATATTGAAATGTGTAATTATAATCAAAACGTTCCTTCATTCCCCTAATATGCGTAAAATATTTCAAAAGTACTCTAAGAAAATTAATATTTAAATAATTTATAATTAAAAATGTGACACTCTACTGACAAATGTCAAAATGACAGTAGATGTTCTTCTTAAAAATTTCAAAGCCTCCACATTCTTAGTTGATTTTGCCCCAAAAACGCATGTTTTTTCAAGTTTGTCGCACATCATGTGCACAAAAATCTGAGACTATCAAAACGCACTCCCCACCTCTTTCTGTTTCTTACCTTAATTTTATTATTTTGTTTTTTTGGTAATATGAAATATTGTACAAATAATTTAAAATCATTCAGTTTCTCTTCTAATTTTAATTTCAGGTTAAACACGTAGCTTTGTTTTGATTCTTTAATTAGTAACAGCATGCCGTGAATTTAGCGTCTGTTTAGTTCCTCTTTAGCTCACCTTGTTTATTGCTATTACTAAGATTAATAATTTAGTTATCTTTAAATTTATTTATTTTGTAATCTTTTCCTTTGCCCTTTATTTTTTTTAATCGGTAAATATTTTTGTAAATTATTATCTTAACTTCACTCTGTCGGTAAACTAGTGTCCTTTGCTTTCTTGTGTTGTTGTGGACTAGATGTTGCCAGAAGGTGGTATGTTTAGCGGCTGAGACTGAAATATTTGGATGTAATTGAAGAATGCACGAATTTACCTGACTAGTTTTAAAGTAACGACTTTTAACAAATTGTTCGAGTCGCGAATTTGAATTAAATAGTGATCTTCAAGTCGAACGGTTGAGCTATTCGTTATATTATTGTTGCGTATGGGAATTTAGTTTGTGTTGACGCAAAATAATACAGTGTAACTGAATTGGAGAATAGTGTCGACCACTTTTGAATATTTGAGTATTCAGCGGTTTATTCGGATTTGTTTTCGACAGGAATTTCATAATTTTTTCTACCTTAAAGCCGCCTAAGAACTCAGGTAATTCATGCATTCATTATGGAAAAGTAAAACTAGTTCATTTTTGGAAATTCTTTTGTTTGAGAATTATTTTGCAATTCAGTTTTGTCTCGCCGCCAGACACGAACCTAATTGAGATTTCTATTTCAGGCTTTTTAGTTTTATTGTACTTGCCTTCCTTCGTATACTGTTCGTCGTTTACGTTTTGGCCAGTTTGCCTTTCGGTGACCTGTCGTGAGATCCTAGTTATAGTCCTGGATAGAGTATTGGGAATTATTGAGGAAAGAAATCATAATACCATATGGAACGGATGTGACGTCACGAGCACACATGTGACGCCTGCCATTTTGAATTAGATGTTTTGCCGCCAATATTCCGATTGAAGTTATCCAGCTACTGGACCGTAGTCACAGCTAAGCCCAAAATCTTTATTATAGTTTTTGTCAATTTTTTTGTATTTAGAGTCATATTTAAAATTATTTTGTATTAGAATTTACGGCATTTCAGCTCATATATTTTACCGTAGTTTACATAATTTACGTTTGACTAATACTCATAGTATATTGTACAAATCCGGTTAAGGTTTTGTTTTGATTTATTCACTTAGTATTGACATTGTTGACGCAAGTTGTGTAGCTTGTGTGTGATGAAATTGTTAGGTCTGCAAGTGGTTTACGTTAATTTGGTGTTGCGCCGCGTATCGCGTTTCGTTGGCCATCGGATCGTAATACGTCGTTTCGCGCTACATTGTCGTGTTTTCTGCCAGGTTTTTACCTTTTTTTCTTTCGCAGTCCTAGTTGCTCCGGTAAAACACAGCAACCCAGCTTTCTTTTTTTGTTAACTTTATTGCTGATAATTATGTACTACTTCAGTCTTAATTGGATTTATGTCTTAATTTAGTTTGTCTTTAATTTAATCGAATATTTAGTATAATTTTCATTTGTATTTTAATATCAGTTTTGAATATAGCCGTTAATTCTATTATTAATTATTTAGTATTTCTTTTCTTTATAAATTTGACACCCACACGTGATAAAATTGACATCCTTACGTACCTGGCGTAGGAGGTTATAAAATTGACACGCTTACGTACCTTGCGAGCCTCCCCTCTTCCTGAACGCCTAGTATTTTCTAGTTCCAGTACCTTCGTGGTTGGTTATCGCTGGCAACACAAAAACAACCACGTGGCACCCTTAATATTTATTTTAGTTTTGTTTTGATTTCGATATTCATTTTTTTTGTGAATCGAACCAACCCCCCCCCCCCCCCCCCGTCACCACTGAGACATTCTCTTATGGAGCAGAATTGTACGTTATAACAGTTAACATGTAAGATCAGTCTCTTGTAAATAAAAGGTGTTCGGCAAAAAATCTTGGGACCAAATTATATTAGTTAGAGAGCAAGGGTGCAAAATGATGTCTCATTTATTCCAGTGATAGAAATGGATTTTTTAATAGATTATGTCATGATATACATGAAAAAAAGAAAATTAGATTTGGGAACGGGTGGCAACTATAGATGGCGCCGATGTAAATGCGCCGATTTTAAGGGTGGTTGTTGACATATTTATTACAGGCTAATTTTCAGTTTAAATTATAAATTTTGGTATAATTAAGTAATAAAAATGATAGACAGAAGTTTCGGCTGATGACGTATGTGCGACAAAACCGGTCAAAGTAAGCAATTTTTATGGTGTCGTGTGACATATTACTACTTGTTCACGACGAATACATGACAAAAAAATTATTATCAGAAATTATTGCTGGTTGTTCGTTGGTGACAGAAGCTCTAAAGTGGACTGAGATCAACAACCACCCTTAAAATCGGCGCATTCACATCGGCGCCATCTATAGTTGCCTCACGTTCCCAAATCTAATTTTCTTGTTTTCATGTTTATCATGACATAATCTATTGAAAAATCCATTTCTGTCACTGGAATAAATGAGACATCATTTTGCACCCTAGCTCTCTAACTATATATCACAATACTGTCAATACTCCTATTCTATTCTATTTTGATAGCACAAATTAATGAAATTAATAAAAATAATTCCAAATTTTTCGCCTGTTCTTTATTGCTTCTGACAAAGTGCTTGCAATTTGTTTTAAATATTTTAATTTGTCATTTTCATCTCGAATTTTTTTAAAGTCGAAAATTTCGTAAGTATTATTAGAATAGGTATTATTACAATACCGAGGGCGCAGTACAAGATACATATCTGAATACTGCACAAGAAACTATTAAAAAAAATTAAACATTCATAATGACACTGACAGATTAAAATATGTAAAACAAATTGCAAGCACTTAACGTCAATAACAATAAAAGAGTAGGCGAAAAATGAATAATTATTTTAATTAACATTATTAAATTATGCTATCAAAATGAAATAATTTGTATTAAATAAGATGTAGGAATATTGGCAGTATTGTGATACAAAATTTGGTCCCATAATTTTTTGCCGGACACTTTTATTTACAAAAATCGTTTTTACATGTTAACTGCCTATGCCAACATTAACGTGGGACACCGTATATACCTTATCCAAATAATATATACGATAAAACAATTATTTTATGCTCAATCGGGTCGAAATTAATGTGTTTTAGCCCTAAATAGCGGGCTTAAACACTTCTTTTTGGCCTAGGGTCATAAAAATTAATGCCTATGGATACATAAATAAAATGACAATATTTGTTTATTGTGAATACTTGATTCTGTAAAATGTCATTTTGACGTATAACTTATGTACATATTTTAATCTTTTGAACCTATAATTAAATGTTATTTTGTTGTGTATAAAATATTGTATGTACCACGGGTGAAATTAGCGTTTCTGACACTGAGCATGTTATTAGCCCTCGGCGCTATACGCCTCGTGCTAATAATCATGCCGCAAGCCAGAAACGCCTATTTTCAATCTTGATACATAGATAACTATTATCACTTGCTATATTAGTTATGATAATAATTAAAATGGCTTTATTTTGTTTACAGCTGAAAATTTTGGAAATATTTTCGTTTACGCCTGTTAATAAAACAGTAATTAAAATGCGGAAATATCGCGACCATAATGTAAATAATATCTTATAAATAAAAATTAACTCAGGAATTTTGACGAACTAACATGACCAATTTTCGTTAAATATGTCTTTATCGAAATGTTAATGAATATTTGGTAATCAAGTATTCTTCTAACAGTAAACAACCGCTTAATGCCAATGGCACACTGGTCGAGGAGCATGAATGAGCGTCGAGGAACTCATCGATGAAACAACAGAACGCATCCTGACTGATAAAATAAACAAACACGAAAGATTAGCACAAAGCAAAACCAAAATGACAGCCGACGCTAACATGAAATGAGACACAATCGTTTTATCGAGGAACTCCTCTATGGAAATAGAGGAGCCTCTATTTTTCATCGATGACGGGTGCGTTCTGTTGTTTTATCGATGAGCTCCTCGACGCTCATTTATGCTCCTCGACCAGTGTGCCATTGGCATAAGAGTGGGGAACGGCAGTTTAAATTGGTAATAATATTAGTAGTTGTTACCAGTAGTTCATGAGAAGTAAAGAAAACAGGTTCTATAATTATAATTTCAAACATGTAAGTTACAAGTTTCATTTTAAAACAAGATTTTTTTTTTTGTATTTACAATAAATATTTGATATTTACTTAATTTATTTTGGACTAAATGGCATTCGATTATAATATTACATTGTATTTAAATAAGTGTTAGTTTATATTAAATAATAAAAACAATTTAAAATTAGAGTCATTTTCCCAAAATGTCCTTCAATACGTCGTCAAGGAGATTATAAGCGCACTGTTTTTGGCGCTTTTTATTTTATAGGACTGGTATAACTGCTGACAGAAATATTACTAAAAGAATATGCTATAATCATGCAAAATACACAACATTGATAATACAGAAAAAAACACCACTTTTTGCTCCAGGTACATAAATAACAATAATTGTCTACAACTGTCAAAAAAAAGGAAAACAAGACATTTTTACATCGCTATCGATACGCGAAGTTTGTGGTTTTTTTTTCACTTGTGAAACAATAACATTATTTCTTCACGTATGTTTAAAATATTTTTTTTCCTAATGTGGACAATTTTTTTTTATTCTTTCTTCAAATATGCGAACATCAAATTCATATTACTTTTACCTTTTTCCTTCAATTTACTTAAATAAACCTATAATTATAGTATTATTCTTTTTTAACAGTTGTAGAGAAAAATGTTTGTATTTCGTGGCTGAAATTCATGTTTTTTGCGCGTTCGAATGACATTTTTGTCTCGACCTCACGGTCTCGACCAAAAGTGACATTCTCAGGCGCAACAAAAAAACACTCATTTCGCGCACTTCAAACAGAAATAACTATTTTCTACTACCAACGTTAAAAACACGTCATTTTAAAATCAGTATTTAATATAACGTCCTCTTGACACTATTTATTTTTTGCAAGCCGTACAAAAATATATATTTTTGTACGTTGCCTTTAGTTACGTTCAAAAAAGTAATTAAATAATTACTGCGAAACAAACTTAACTACATAACCTACAAAATAAATATTTTTACGTTTGAAATGTCATTAGTTAGATTAGCATAATTAGCTGAAATTCGATCGTAGAATAATTATGTATTTAACTCGTGTTAAAAGTGTCTTTATTGAAAGCTTCCCACTCGTGTAATAAAATGAAACTTTCAACACTAGTTGCATAATTAATTATTATATTATGTGCTTGATAGTTCATCAAAATTTTAGATATATTTTTTTAAATATATTTATTAAATTAGCAAAGTAATACAATTTTCAAAATGTATTACAAAATTATTAACAAAATTTGTTTTTAATCAGTGGTTCTCAAAATACGGGATGCAACTTTTTGATTTTAATTAAGAACCTATTTTTTTATTAGCTTATTCGATTCAGTATTTTTTCTGAATTGAATAACTATAAAGTTCTCTACCCTCACATTACAAATTTTTTGACAAAAATGCAAATTAAATTCACATTAAATTAATTAAAATCGCATAGGAATCAGCATGCTATGCCGGAAAAAAATAACAAATTATAATATTTTTGTTTGTTTGATTCATTATTACATGTAAATACAACCATTTTGTAAAAAAATAAATAAAAAATTTGATTAGTCACTTGATTCCTATTGCGGTTTGAATTAAAATAATATTAATTTAAAATGCATTTTTGTCAAAAAAAATTGTAATGGGAGTGTACTGAATATATGTACAGAGTGTTCCATTTAAATGTGTTACCATTGCTATCTCGAGAACTATAAGAGCTACGAGGTTGGTTAAAGCCACCATTATAAAAGAATATTGCAATGAGTAAAAAAAAATTTTGACCAGTGGTTCTCAAAATACGGGACACAACTTTCTTATTTTAAATTCGACATATGTTTTTTTTTTAGATTATTCAATAGGGTAGTTTTTTCTGAATCCAACGATATAAACATATCATATTCTAATATAACAAAAAAACAGAAAAATGCATGTTAAATTTATATGTATTTTATTTATATCTGGCTGAAACAAGAGTGCTTTGGATATAAAATAATTGAAAAATAAACAAATCAAACAATAGTGTAACTAAAATATTATTAAAAATTAATAATATTTAACAACAAACAATGAACAATATATTCAATTACATTCGAGTACATAAAAATGTAACATGTATTTTTTCCAGTTATTTTGTTGTATTAAGATATGAAATGTTTATATCGTTAAATTCAGAAAGAAATCATCTATCGAATAACCTAAACAGAACATATGTTTCCATTTAGAATAAGAAAGTTGTGTCCCGTACTTTGAGAACCACTGGTCGAAAAAAATATTTTTTTTCGCTCATTGTAATAGTCTTGTAAAATGACCGTTCTTTGCTACTTTAACCAACCTCGTAGCTCTTATAGTTCTCGAGATAGCAATGGTGGTACACTTAAATGAAACAACCTATATATATATATATATATATATATATATATATATATATATATATATATATATATATATATTTATATATATATATATATATATATATATATATATATATATATATATATATATATATATATATATATTTATATATATATATATATATATATATATGTATATATTTATATATATATATATATATATATATATATATATATATATATATATATATATATATATATATATATATATTTATATATATATATATATATATATTTATATATATATATATATATATATATATATATATATATATATATATATATATGTATATATATATATATATATATATATATATATATATATATAGGTTTTTTATATATATAGGTTTTTTATATATATATATATATATATATATATATATATATATACATATATATATATATATATTTATATATATATATATATATATATATATATTTATATATATATATATATATATATATATATATATATATATATATATATATATATATATATATATATATATATATATATAGATATATATATATATATATATAGATATATATATATATATATATATATATATAGATATATATATATATATATATATATATATATATATATATATATATATATATATATATATATTTAACAAATATGTTAACACACAAGTTTGCATTACACCCCGTAAGAAATAACATTCATATCTCACGTTGCTTTCGGTACTTCGTAACACTAAATCTGACACTTTTTTTGCCCAATTAATAACAAATAACTGTTCTTAAATCTAATGTTATTTTTGTTCGTTGCAGATATTTCACCATGGATATATTCCTAGTATTAACAGACCATTACAATTACTTTATGACTGAACTAGCAGGTAAGACCCATTACTACCTCTCTGATTAAAATTTAGAGTAGGTGGCACAGTGGTATCGAGTCGACCTGTGGACCCTGAGAACTCTGGTTCGATTCCCACGACTGACAAACATTTTCTCTACATAAATACTACTGCTGTGACTCCCCCTCCACTAACATCTTTGGGGGCTGTAATTTAACGGCTGGTAACCGCACTTCACGCACATAAATATATCACTTACCGTGATCTGTTTCGGTAGAGCGCCACACCCAGTAATGGGTATAGGATATATTTGTTTAATTTTATTTAAATTCTGCATCTAAATTAGTCTGGATATTACATTTTACTTATTTAGTTACAGTTAAAATCAAATTTTATTGTGGATGTGTGTACTTAAATAAAACTTGGTTTTGACTGGTTTCATCCTCACGACTAATAACTGCTATTACATGCTTGTTGAATAATATACGATTTTGTTTATAAATGATAACAGTGTGGTACTGTTGCTCTTTAAATTATATTTTATTAATAATTTCATCCTCATGAGTAGTAACTGTTATTACTTGTCCGTTGAACAATATACTGTTTTCATTTGTAAATGTCAGAAGTATTGCATTCTTATTATATTAATTTATATTTGAATAATACTTTTATCGTCATGTGTAATAGTTGTTAATACAAGCACATTGAATAATATACTATTTTCTATAAAATGTCATGTTTGGGAGAGTTTAAATTCCTCCTTGCTATTTTTCTAGGTACACTACTGCTTTTAAACCATCATTAGCTTACCTTGAATATTAGATTTATAGTGCATATCAAATGACTTGGTAATTACTTCATCTATGACTATTATTACTTTCACTATTAAAACGGGGTAGGTGGATCAGTAGTATCGAGTCGGCCTGTGAATTCTGAGAACTCTGGTTCGATTCCCACGACCGACAAACATTTTCACCACATTAAAATTACCCCTGTGACTCCCCCACCACCAATATCTTTGGGGCCGTGATTTGACTGCCGATAACCACACTTCACTCGTATAAATATATCACTTACTGAGATCTGTTTCGGCAGAGTTCCACACCCAGTAATGGGTAAAAGGCGTGATATGTACGAGTGTATATATATATATAGAGAGAGAACTACAAGAAGCCTTTGATAAATTAGAAAAATCAGCAAAGAAGATGGGACTCAATATAAATGAGAATAAATCAAAAATAATGACAACGAGTAGACAGACAAACAATCTCAATACCAATCTAGATACCACGATTAGAATCAATAATTACACACTTGGGAAAACTACTAACTTCATATACCTAGGGGTGAGCGTTAGTAGTGTTAATAACAATGCAGATGAAATCAAGAGAAGAATAACACTGGGAAATAGAAGCTTGTTTGCACACTCCCACCTACTAAGAGCCCGATCCCTCTCAAGAGGTATAAAACTAAATATATACAGAACCATTATACGGCCTATTGTGCTGTACGGGTCAGAGGTGTGGGTACTTAGAAAAGAAGACGAAAACACTCTTCTAAGATTCGAAAGAAAGGTACTGAGAAAAATTTACGGTCCAGTAAGAGAAGCACAGGATCAATGGAGAATCCGGATGAACCATGAACTGGACCAATTATACGACGCACCGAATATCTTAGCAGCGGCAAGACAACAAAGATTAAGATGGCTAGGCCATGTAGAGCGCATGGAAGAAAGTAAACTTGTTAAAAAGGCTCTAAAAACACAACCTCACACAACAAGGCCCAGAGGAAGACCGAAAACAAGGTGGAGAGACCAGGCCCTCAACGACGTAAAGAAAGCGAAAATAAGCAACTGGAGAGAGAAAGCGATAGATAGACAGGAGTGGAGGCGTATTACTAAGGAAGCTAGTATCCTACTAGGATAGTGGAGCTGAATATATATATATATATATATATATATATATATATATATATATATATATGTCGCAGGGATATGATAATCAAATCCCTAAGAGAGTTGATCATATCATGGGAGAATTCAGTTTAATTAATGATATCATTTGAATCAGTCACCGCCTCATCATCATATGTTAAATTACGAGGTCAATATCGTTATAATTCCGCATAACAATTAAATGTGTATTTTGCACATAATTGATACGGGAAAAAACCATATGTCAACTTTGAACTGAAATATTTTTACAACAATCAAATAATCCATACCGGATTTTTTACTAAAAAAAACTTTGGTTTCTCCTCTACAATTTAGCTAAATTTGAAAAAAATCTGAGATGGAGTATTTGAGAAATGAATTTTTGAAAAAAAAATTACATTTTTACATTTTACCACATAACTCTTTTTATTTCTGACCAAAATCGCTGTTATTGGCTGAAATCGATAGCTGAGACTCTATTCTTTCAGAATATCATAAACTGATTTCGAATGGTATCGTTTTAGAATAATTATATATTTATTATTCAAGTGCTCTGTAAGCGAGCGCAAAAATGACCATATATGAATATATGGAATATAATGGAACATACAATACAATAAGCCAAACGAGCAACTTCCTACTTGATTTTCGATGAAAATGAATCAGTATAAGCAGCTATATATATATATATATATATATATATATATATAAATTTTGATTTTGAGTTTGATTTTCAATAAAAAAAATGAAATCAAACAACTGATTTTAGTTTTAAAACTTGGTTTATTTGTTTACAACAGTAAGCTAGACCGACGTGGTCTATCTTAGACAAGTGATACAAGAAGTGCTCTAATTACATTTCTTACTCCTATTTATGTATTTTTATTACGTGTTTTTCTTACATTCCTAAGATAGAGATAACGTTGTTTCTGGTATCAAATAATGAAACTTCAGCGTTTCGGGATTCATAATTCCTCCCCATCAAGAAATAACGTTATTCACAAGGATTTATTTCTATATCTTTATTCTGATTAATCGTAACATTTCTTTGCTTATATTTTGTAACACAACTATATATTCTATTTTTACATAATACTAAAATAATAATAATAATAAACATAAAGAAAAGGGTTACATAAAGTATGGGTATATGTTGATTGTTGATTTGTTTAATGGATTCAATTTGTTTCAAGTGTGTAGTATTTAGTTTTATTTCATTTATTTTACGAATTTGGGGTACTTTTTTTATCTCTATAGTTTTTAAATCATCAAAGATATATTCTTGATACAGGGGTTTATATTTTTGAAATTGCCAGTTTTTAATAACACACGTATCTTGTTCATTAAGGAAGATGCCTTGTAATTGTTTATATTTATAATTATTTCCACAGTTGAATTCTAGTTTCTGCAAGTTTGGTGAAAAGATTATTATTTTATTTGTGAACGGTATTTGAGAAATATAATTTTTTTCTGTTATTTGTTTACTTAAACAATCATCATATACTTGCTTATCTAATATATTATTAATACAGCTATTTATAGGGTTATAATTTGAGATACAATATTTATTATTAATAAACTTAGAAATACGTATATTTTTATTATCATATTTAACATATATAGTATTGTCTTCCAATATTTGTTTATATACAGAGTCGTAGTATGGTGTAGGTGTGAATTGTTGCAGTTTGTATAGATTGTTTGTGTAATTTGGGACGGCTAAAAGAATGTGTATTTTATTATTCTGTAGTGTGCATGAGACGTGTATTGTTTCAATCATTTGAAGGATGTTCGGGTTTTGAGTAATATTCAGGAGGCTGTTAGGATCTATGATGGTGATGTCTAATTGATTCAATGAACAAAATTCTAATGATTTTATAACATTGTCCACTGTATTTTTAAGTCGTTGGATGTAAATTAATATTTTATTAATCTGTATTTCTACGTGTATAAATGTTTTCCAATTTCCTTCCTTTTTTAATGTATTTATAATTTCGTTAAGCGATTCTTGTAATTTGTTTTCGTTAAGGTTTATACTTTGTAGATTTTTATTAAATTTTTCTGTGAGTGTTTGTTGTTGGTGTACTATTTCATTTGTCTGTGTTTGTAGTGTTTTTTGGTTATTACTGAGTTGTTCTAGTATTAGCTTGTATCGCTCTTCGTCGGAGGCGTCGAGGTTTCCGGTTATAGATTTTATTATCGTTCCTAGTCCGTTAATTACTCCTCTTTTGGCTCTTTTATTAAATAACTTAATTATGTTTTGTTCTAATTCGTTGAACATGTAATTTATAATTTGACCGCTTTCAAAGAAGAATGTCTCATTTGTTAGTTGTTTTATTTCTCTGTCGATGATTTGTTTTAGTTTTAGGTATTCATCGTATATGGGGCTTATGTCGTTATAAAAGTAGTGTAGTTGTTCGTTTTCTCTTAGGTGGCATTCGCCGATAGTGTGTAACAAGAATCCGGGGTTGATAGTGATATTTTTAACATCTGCGAATCCAAGAGGGATTCTGAAACAGTTAAATTTTAATTTTATCAATTTTTACTTTTCGTTCTCTTGTTTTATCTTTCGCGTATATTGTTCTATATTTATCATCATAATTTCTAATTTTTGTTTTTACATATAATGGTTTCTTAAATTTGGTTATTAAACGGGGATTTTGTTTTATATATGCTTCTGTGAGATTTTTTAATTTATCGATTTTATCATCTTCTTTAGGATTTTTATACCGTTTTTGTTTTTCTTTGTTAATATTAATTTTTACTTGTTCTATTTCTTCTTGTCGTCTTTCCACGTAATTCTGTAATTTGTTTTGAGTATTTTCTTTTGGTCTTAAGTTTGTGTAATCTTTACCATAAAGTATTTCGTTTGGTGTCATATTTGTGGTTGATTGAATTGAGTTATTGTATGCGAAGATACAGTCATTTATTAATTCTTTTAAGGGTTTTGATTCTTAAATGTTCGATTAGTGTTGAGTGAAATCTTTCTATGGCATTTGATTTTGGATTTTGGGCTGATGTTACGTGTAACTCGATCTGATTATTATGACAAAATGTTCGCAGGGTTATATTGTTGAATTCGCAACCTTGGTCACATATTAATTTTCTAGGGGGTATTTTTATTCTAATAAATGTTTCTAAAATTTTCACAATGCCTTTACTTTCTTTTGTCTTAACTAAGTATATTTGTGCGTATTTTGAGAACTGGTCGTATATCGTTAAGTAATGTTGTCCGTCGAGGGTTAGTAAGTCGATATTAATTATTTCGAAGGGTCGTTCGGGTGTTTCGGTAAGGTTATCGGTGAGTTGTATGGGTTTTCTGTCGTATTTACATTCTTTGCATATTTGGCAGTTATTTATAAATGAAGTGATGGTATTTATCATTTTGGGCCAGTAATATTTTGCTTTTAATTTATTATACGTTTCCATAATTCCGCGGTGGTTTGTCTTTCCTATGTGGTATGAGTATACTATTTCATTTTGTTCATCTAATTGTTCTATGTCATCTACTTCTTTATTAACTTTAATAATATTGATGCTATTTATTTCAAAGTCCTTTTGAATAATTTGATTTAAGAATTTAGAGATTTTGTCATTACATATACAGTAATATCTAATTTTTGGTATAACATAATTTTTTATAAATTCTTGTAATTGTTTTTCTACTTTATTTTCTTCAAGGGTAACAATTAATCGTTGTTTTTTATTTCCGAAGAGTCGTATAATTTTTACATCATATTTCGAATCGAAAGAAAATATGATTTGGTTATCGGCTACGTTTATTCTATTGTCCAGAATTTTTAGACCGTTGACAGGGTGTTCTTGAGCGCTATGTATGGTGTCAGTGTCATTTTGTGTGTCAATTATTGTCTTTATTGAGTCATCGTCTTGTTCTATAATTTTTTCTAATTCAATTCTCGATTCTAATTCGTCGCTTAATGCAAAATTTTCGGGTAATGAGTAAATATTAATTTGTATGCAGGTGTTCTCGAATATTGAAATTAAGATTTTATTCAATTCTTCTTTTGGTAGTCTGTCGCAACCACATGATAGGTAAGGGATGTTAATTTCGTATATATCGTTTTTTATTAAATAGTCGCGTAATTGAACTAGTGATTGTTTTAGTAATTTTTTATTGCATTCTTCATTGTATAATTCTTTTGAAAATAAATGAAAAATTTGTTTATTATATTCATTTTGGATTATAATTTTATTTGATAATTTATTTATACAGAAACTTTTACTATTAAATTGAACATCAATTTGTTTTGCTAATCCTTTGCCGAATTTGTAATCTTTCGAGATACAATGTGCGAAAACGGGGGTTGTTGTTACATCGCCTATTTTGTGATTAATTTTGAATTTATTTCTGATTCTACTTAAAAAGTCTGCGATTTTATTTGTTTTTCCTGAGATATATTCTATTTCAAAATTATATTCACTGAGTTCAATTTTCCAACGCATTAATTTCTGGTTCGCGTTTTTCATATTAAAAAGCCAGACGAGCGGCCTGTGGTCTGTTCGTATGACGAATTTTCTCCCGTATAGGTAAGGTTTGAAATTTTGAATAGCCCATACTATCGCTTTCAATTCTTTTTCTATGGTGGCATAGTTTTGTTCGTGGGAATTAAAAGTTTTTGATGCGTAAGCAAGAGGTTTTTCTTGTAGGTCATGGTTTTGAGATAACACCGCGCCCATGGCATAGTCAGAGGCGTCCGTGGTTAGTATAAAATTTTTATTAAAGTCGGGAAATGTGAGTATTGGTGGATTCGTGATCAGTCTTTTTGCTTGTATAAAACATTCTTTATATTCGTTATTATGAATATCTATTATTGATCCTTTTCGTAAACAGTTTGTGAAGGGTTTGGTTAATTTTGAGAAATTTGGAATAAATCTTCGATACCAGGAATGTTTGCCTAAAAATGATTTTATTTCTTTTACGGTTTTTGGAATCTGAAGGTTTTGTATTACATCTATTTTTTTTATATTTGGTTTAAGACCTTCATTTGAAATTACGAAACCTAAATATTCAACTTCTGTTTTAAAAAATTCTGACTTATCTAATTGTATTTTTAGCTTGGCTAGGTAGGAAACACGGCGAAATAAATTTTCACATCGCACAGTTTGTAAGTGGGCATGGATGCTACCAGAATTACCTAAAAAGGATTCAGAAAGCTGAATCAGATAGGTGCCATTATTGTGCGGAGAGCGATACTCCGGAGCATACCTTCTTTCGCTGTAGGAACTGGGGAGCAAGAAGGGAGGAATTGGAAAAAGAACTGCAAATGACAATAAACCCCAGTAACGTAGTTCAGGTGATGACGGATAGTGAGGAAGGATGGGAGCTCGTGAGTAGCTGGATAGTGGGACTAATCAGACGCAAAGAAGAGGATGAGCGTTGAAGAGAGAGGGGCGAGGATGCCCAATAAGCAAGTAAGTAAGTAAGGCAACAACGGAAACAGCTGATAATGCAGACGTGAGGAGGCGGGCTCTGATTCCTGTTTGGGCGGTAAAGGGAGGGGTTTTTTAGCTGGTCCCCGTGGCGGCGACCAGATGATTTCTGACGGGAACCCAGCACTACCTTGTGTTCGGATGGCGCAAGGTGATCGCAGATTTTCCTTCTACCAAAATTAAAAAAAAAAAAGGTTACGATAGGTTAGGTTAAGTTAGGTTACGTTACGTTAAATTAGGTTAGGTTAAGTTAGGTTAAGTTAGGTTAGGTTAGGTTACGTTAATAAATACCCAAAGAGCTTCACCTGCAGGACAGACAACAAGCACAGAACGGGTACCATGGCCTGCTCTATTTTCAGGCAAAAAAATAAGAAACACCAGGGAGAGCAGAGAGAACGAACGGAGGCCATCAATAAGGACAACCAACAATGCTCCTCAAAATCCTGCAGACAAACCTGAACAGGAGTAAGGATGCCCATAATTCCGCGGAGTGCGTAGTAGGGGAAAGAGGGATAGATGTCGTCTTAGCTTCGGAACCAAGCTTGAAAATAGTAAGGAACTAAACATACCACCTGGGAAGACATAAAGGGGACTAAAATGATAGTCTGCTACATGTCACCGAACTGCAATGATGAACAGTACGAGATGTTCCTACACGAACTGCAGGAGATCATACAACAAAGCAAACTACAAATCTTACTTACCGGACACTTCAATGCCAAACACGGCGAATGGGGTTCACCGGTCATGGGCAAAAGAGGGAGATGGCTTTCAGAACTGCTATTTCAGCATGACCTGTGTGTCAACAATGTGGGCAGCATCCCAACATTCAGTAACGCGAATGGGACATCGTTCATCGAAGTTACGGCCAGCTCGGAATCTGTGACAGGCATACTAAAGAACTGGCTGGTAGACGCCGAAGATGAGCACTTCAGCCCACATAGACACATAAGGTTCGAGCTTGCGGATGGGAAAGGAAGGGAGGATAACAGGATGTCCAAATACAGGTGAAATGTCAAAAGCCTGGACGTTGAAAAAGGGAAGGAACTCCAAGAGGAAATGGAGGTACATGGGACACCAAGAGAGCTAAATGCCCAGATAAGGTACCTCTGTGATGAAGTAATGCGGAAGGCCACATACAATTCTAAGAGACCAATGGTATATATCGCAAATGTACTGTCGACGAGGCTAGACGTGATTTGTGTGCTCTGGCGACATTTATCTTTTTGCTAAAATTTAAAATTTTGAAGTGTGATTTACTCTGTACAAGATGCTTACCCGCGATGATAAAGATTCGATAAAACAAATGATCAGTGAATCATTGTTGCAACTAGGATCTAATAAAGAGTTTGTAATGTTAATCGTAAAGGAAGTAACTAGTGCAGTGAGCAAAGTATTTGATGCAAAATTTGACGCTTTAAGTAAGGAAATTGCATCAGTGAAAGGAGAAAATAATAAATTAAAGAAAGTTTGTATGAGTGCTAGTAAAGGTGTGGACAATCTGGAACAATACACGCGAAGAAATAACATTCGTATTTTTGGACTGTCCGAAGATCGAGAAGAAAATATGGACGAGCGTGTGGTTAAACTGTGTCATGAGAAATTACATGTGGATATATCAGTGAACGATATAGATCGATGCCATAGGATTGGCAAATTTAAAAGTAGTGTAAATCGCCCAGTTATCGTCAAATTTGTCAGCTATCGTTCACGGAATAAAGTTTTCATCAAGAAAAAGGAACTTAGGGACACTGGTATAACTATTAGAGAAGACCTCACCAAAACAAGATTAGCCCTCCTGAAATCTGCCTCAGATAAGTTTTCTTTTAATAATGTTTGGACTCATGATGGCCGAATTATTGTTAAACGTAATTCAAACGGCAAAGATAAAAAATATGTTATTACTAACACTGAGGAACTGAACAGCATAATATAATACCTATTGTAATTATTATTTCACTTATATGTCAGTATGATATTTATTTAAAAACTTAAAACTTAAATTTAAATTTACCTACTTCAATAATTTCATTTACTTACTAAAATATTGTCTTAAATATATTGCCAGACCATTTTAAAATCAGTCACTCAATTTTACAGTCTTGAATTGTTTAATTAACTTCTATTAAAATTATTGTTCAATTTCGCTATTTTTGTCAATATTTGTTTCATGTCGATATCAGCTGTTTCTAATATAGAAGTCATTGAACTCGATAATAGTAAATTTACATTTGGTCAGATTAATGTCAGATCGCTTAATTCATGTTTTCTAAAATTTAAAGAATTTTTGAATGAATGTAATTTTGATATCATTGCGATTACAGAAACATGGATTAGCGACACTGCTCCTTCATCATTATTTCACATTGATGGTTATAATTTTGTAAGTTTAGAAACATGTCACAAACGTGGTGGTGGTGTTGCATTCTATGTCCGTAACAGTATTTTGTTTAAAATCTTAGACACTAGCTTTGTAAATGCAAATAATGTTGAACACTTATGGATTCAGTGTACTATTCATAAGCGTAAATTAGGTCTTGGAGTCATTTACAACCCTCATGCAGATTTATACAGAGATATGGAAGTACTGGATGCAATATTTGCTCAATTTAATCCGTTAGTTGATTATCTGATATGCGCAGGGGACGTAAACATTAATATGTTGTCTAATGATTTTCGTACCAAGTTCTTGTCTAATATCATATCACTTAATGGAATGCATCAGATAATTGAACAGTACACTCAGAGCTGGGCAAAATCACGAACAAAGGGAATTAAATCACAATTCACAAATCAAACAAATATTTTTTTGTGACAATTCACAAATCCACTTCATTTTCGAAGTGAATTAATTCACAAAACAAAGTGATTTGTGATTTATTTATGTGAATTATAAATCACAAGCCTTTTTGTGAATTGGGGCTTGAGGCTTGGGGCTTGGAGCTTAAATCATATTTACAAGTACTACATATTATCAATTTATTTAATATTTATTTTTTTTAAATATTGGGTGCATTATTATTTGCACAACCGAATGAAAACAGATGTAAGTAGATACGAGATGTGGCTATTAAATAGCGAGACTGACGGTGTTTTAACATTTCATTTTGATTTCATACCTATTTACTTATTATCACCTTCAATATACACCCCTCCTCTATCCCTACAACGCTCCATGCGAATCTTCCATTGTTCGAGAAAGTGCTGGAAGTCTTTTTCTGTCAGCTCCTTCAGAACGCGTGCCGATTTCTCTTTCAAAGCTCAAATCTTGTTGCAATTAAGGCAAATTTCACCTTAGGACACAGATAGAAGTCGCACGGTGCAAGATCCGGCGAATAAGGCATATGGTTCAACACTGCAATGCTGTACTTGGCTATAAACCTCTTGACAGACATTGCGGAATGAGCCAACGCATTGTCTTGATGGAGAACCCATGACTTGTAGCAGTTTTGCCAAGAGAAATGATTTAAGCCTTTTTTTAGCTCTAAAACAATTCACAAGCCCAAATCAATTTCTTTAAAGGTCTTAAGTCACAAGCCTGATTTGCGAATTTTTTTTAAAGGCTTAATTCACTTGATTTAAATCAAGAAATATGATTTAAATCAATTTATAATTCCTTTTGATTTAAATCATGCCCAGCTCTGAGTACACTAGACCGTCTTCTAAATCTCTGATAGATATAATTCTAGTATCAGATACAAATATATGCACAAATTCTGGTGTTCTGGATACTAGCAATATCTCGGACCATAATTGTGTGTACTGTGAATTAAACATACCTAAGACTAGTATTTTACATAAAACTGTTACATATAGAGATTTTAAAAATTTCAACTCAGACATGTTTTTTGCAGACTGTACCTTAGTTGACTGGATTCAGGTTATAAAACTTAATGACATTAATGATAAAATAGATTTTCTTAATAGTAATATAACTGCATTATTTGATATACATGCCCCAACTAAAACTGTTAAAATCACTAAACAATATTGTCCCTGGATTACTCCTGTTATTAAAATAATGCAGAGAAAAAGAGATAAGGCCTTGCTCGATTTCAAAAAATATAAAACTGAAGCAACATTTTTATATTATAAACAGCTAAGAAACTTAACTACAGCTGCTATTCGTAAAGAAAAACAAGCATTTCTTCAATATAACATTAATAATAACCTTAATTCTAGTCAACTATGGAATAATTTAAAACGTTTAGGTGTTAATGATGATCCGATTAAAAATATTCCTGATACTCTTGCAAATTCCCAAGATTATGGAAATTATTTACTTGACAAGGTGGGTACTACTAATATAAATCCTAATACCATTAATTATTATCTTGATAACAGGAATTCTAAACAGACAGATGATTACTTTTGCTTCAAATGTATAGACCAAGATACAGTCATGAAAATTATAAATAAACTTAAATCTAATGCAATTGGTGTTGATGGGATATCATTGAAAATGATCCGTATAATTTTACCAGTAATAATAGATTACATTACGCATATTATAAACTGTTGCATATTAGAATGTGTGGTACCGGATGTTTGGAAATTTGCAATAGTTAAACCAATTCCCAAAAACTTAAATTTAGTAGCATTCGATGATTTGCGGCCAATTAGTATCTTACCAACAATGTCTAAAGTCCTTGAAATAGTTTGTAGTGATCAAATAATGAATTTTGCTATTGAAAATAGAATCCTGCCAAGCACCCAATCAGGATTTAGAAATGGTTACAGCACAAATACCTGTCTGTTAAATGTTTTTGATTCAATTCTTAAAAATTATGACAACTCACAGGTTTCTGTACTAGTACAAATCGATTTTCAAGAGCTTTTGACTTAGTTGATCACAGTTTGTTGTTAGCAAAACTGAAATATTTTAATTTCGGTGACAACGCTATAAACTGGTGTAAAAGCTATTTAACTAGTAGATTTTTTCACGTGAACATGTCTACTAATACAACTACTTCACTATCTGCTCCATTTTCTCTAAAGCGTGGCGTGCCACAGGGATCAATTCTGGGGCCTTTATTTTTCTTAATCTATATTGCAGACATGCCAACAGTTCTGAATTTATGTACTTCACATTCATATGCTGATGACACTCAGATTTTAGCTGCAGTCAATAGTTCAGAAATTAATGAAACAAGCACAGTAATAAATAAAGATCTCGACAATCTTGTTCAGTGGATTACCAACAACGGCCTCAAAATTAATGCTGACAAGTTGTAGTACGGAAAACTCCTATGCCTTGGATTACTGATGTAATTAAAATAATGATTAAGTTCAGAAATAATGCTTTCGCTGACTTTAAGAGAACAAGAACACAGGCACACTGGGACTATTATAAATCTTTGTGCAATCTTGTAACTAAATCTATTAGATTAGACAAAAAGGCTTATTTAGAATCTAAAATAAAAGAAAATCCATCTAATTTATGGAAAATTTTTCAAGAATTTAGTTTACACGTTAAAAACAGTAATGATCTTTCTAGTATTATTTCTGATGTAAATGTTCTTAATTCTCACTTCTCTGGGTCCTCCTATACTTCATACCCTGACCCTGAAACTCTGTCGTTTTATAACAGTAATTTTCTTGACTCGAACACAGACAAATTTTCCCTCCATATAGTGGAACCAGAAGAAATCCTCAAAATTTTCCAAGCTCTTCGTTCCAATTCAATGGGGGTTGATGGCATAAATTTGAAAATGCTTAAACTGGTAATGCCAATTCTTTTACCACAAATTACTCATTTAATAAACTCATGTATTTTGTCATCAACTTACCCTGATATGTGGAAAATAGCATATATAAAACCAATTCCTAAATGTAAAAATCCCTCTTCTCATAGTGACCTCAGACCTATTAGTATTCTTCCCACCCTCTCCAAAATCCTTGAAAAAACAGTTTGCAATCAGATTTTAGAGTATGTTAATACTCATAAAATTCTTCCTGACATACAATCTGGTTTCAGGTCTGGTTTTAGCACAACTACGACTCTGTTAAAAATTACTGATGATATTTTCCGTTACATTGATAATAAAAAAATGGTCCTTCTTGTTCTCTTGGATTTTAGTCGTGCATTTGACACTATTTCACATGAACTACTTTTAGCTAAATTAAAATTCCTTGGTTTTGACGAGCATAGTTTGCAATTTGTTGAAAGTTACTTCATTGATCGTTATCAAAAAGTCGTGAGCAATGATAGAATCTCTGATTGTTTAAATATATTAAAAGGTGTACCGCAAGGTTCTATCTGTGGCCCTTTGTTTTTTTCTCTGTACACTTTTGATCTCAGCAAATGTGTTCATAAATGCAATGTGCATGTTTACGCAGATGACGCAAATTTATGCTCCATTTTTTCCAGAAGAGTATGATACTGCTATGTCTGCTATCAATAAAGATTTAGCAAATTTGGCGAATTACGCTAAAAACAACTGTTTATTTATCAATGAGAGCAAGTCTGCAGTGATGCTGTTTGGCAATAAAAACGTTCGTCAACATCTTCTGGACAATAATATTATAAATATTCACTTGAATAATATTAAATTAAAAATTAAAGGTTCATATAAAAACTTGGGTCTTATAATGGATAGTGAGCTGAGATTTTCTGAATATGTCACACTTCTAATTAAAAAGGCATATTTGGCATTAAAAAATTAGTTTATGAATCGTTTTGTTCTATCGAGAAAACATAAATTGATTTTAGCCGATTCTCTTGTACTCTCTGTATTCAATTATTGTGATACTGTTTATGGACCATGTTTATCAACCTATGATATAAAGCGAATACAGAGAGTACAAAATATGTGTGTTAGATTTTCTTTAAGCCGGAGAAGATTTGAATATGTTTCCTCGCTGATTTCCGACTTAGGTTGGTTAAATATGCATCAGCGTAGAATTCATCACTTTGCCTGCTTAATTCATCGTATCATGTCGTCTAATGTTCCTTTTTACTTATCCAGTAAATTGTCATATCGTACTACATTACACAAACGAGATTTAAGAAATGCAACTGACATTCACATTCCCTTTCATAGTACTGTTCTATTTAAGCGTTGTTTCAGTTACAATTGTTCTTCCATCTACAATCAAGTACCTAAACAATTAAAGTTGCTAAATAATAAATCATTTTCTACACATCTAAAATACTATTTTATCTCAAATTCTATGTTTTCTATTTAACCGATTTGCTTTGGTTTGATAATGAAATTTGTATGATTTTTCTGTTTTACAAATGCTAAAATGTATAGTTTTCAATTTTATTTTATATGCTTGCTGTATACCTTTATATGATCTGTTTGTACCACATCGAACAAATGTAAAAGTTACGTGTAAGATCAGCATCGGCTGAACGGTTGCTAAATAAAATTGATATTATTATTATTATTATTATCATTGTTAATATTGGGTAAGTTAGATAACAGATCCTCTGGTAACACACCATTTCTCACACTCGTATTTCATTGTATCAGCAGTATGTCTGCGAAGCCACGTTATCAGTTCTCTTGAACCATAGATGTAGTTAGATTGTACTTAGCACTAGAACAGAGTAGTTGTATCTTGTTTTGACTTTGAAATAAATTTTTAAAAAAGCTTTTATTGATTGATTAAATATAATTGGCGCAGTCGGTAGGATTGTTAAGAGATCGATACACCGAAATTCTGAAAGAATCAATTCGTTAAAGTGTAAAAAATCGTTGGTGTTAACCATTTACTTAACAATTATAAATACACACGTTCCGACGGCAAGTGCGACACCCGCAATCCCGACGAACAAAACCTACGAGTACATCAGTCAATAATCAAAGAAGATACAAGCAGATTGGCGATCATCCGAGAACTTCCAGAAGTACAACTCGTTGAAGGTGATCATCTGTCCGCTCTGTTCCCGTCCGTGCAGTCTCCTGGCCGGCAGACCAACGTCTCCACCAGCATCACCGCTGAGCGCAAATCAGCACACTCAACCTGTCGAGCGCAGATCGACAAAGAAATCTACTAATGAAGATTTTACTGTTGTTACTATTGTAAGTAAGAACAATTTTTAATTATAAAAATAGTGTATTATTAGTGAAGTCAAAATTGACGCTCTAATTAATTTATTAAATAATTTAAATATTGAACAGTCAAATATGCCAGACACTCAGTCAAACGCATCTGGTGTGCTAGCAAACCTTGACACCAGTGTTTTAAAAATTGTGGATTTAATTCCAGAATATAATGGAGATAAGAAAGCATTATCTCATTTCATAAAAGCTAACGATGAAATTTTAGATATTATAAATCAGAGTAATCCATCTGAAATAACTAAAGCGTTAACTTTAATTACAATAAAAAAGAAAATTACTGGTAAAGCTAGTGAATTTTTAACTACATGTCCCAATGTAAAAAAATGGAAAGATTTAAAACAATTCTTAATATCTCAATACCAAGATAAAAGAAATGAATGTACTTTAATGATTGAATTATGTCAGTTGCAACAAACTAGAGAAACAATCTTTGATTTCCTCAAGAAATATAATGAGCTATTTCTCTTATATATTAATAATATTGAAAATCAGTATAATGCTGAATCTTTACAAGATTTTAAAACTTTTGGACATAAATTCGCTACTCAGTGTTTTATTAGAAATTGTAAAGAACCGTTTAAATCACAATTAGCCGCGAGAAATCCTTCTACTCTAGACGAAATTAATATATTGATAACTAACGATTTTCAACATTATAAAATTAACGCTAACACAAATCAATCTTACACGAACGTGACTAACACTCAAACCAGACAACATGCATCTCCGATGACAAAATTCCCGCAACCTAAACCAGTGGCGTACCAATATCACCAGCCTGGTCCATCATCCAAGTTCCCGTCGCAACCGATAAGACTACAACGCACACAACCTCAACCTACACCGATGTCAATTTCCACCCGTACATTTAAAACATATAAAACAAATCCAAATAACTATAATTCTTATGGTAGGCAAAATTTTATTTCTGAAGAATTAAATAATATTGAAAATAATGAGGACGCTACTGATTCCGAAAATCAAGACGCGTTATTACAAGAACAATTAGAAACAGTCGAAACCGAAAATTTTAATGAATTAAATGAGTTAACTCATGACGAAAATTTTCCCTTAACCCATCACTTAGATTTGAATCCCTAGCTATTAACATGATATCAAAATTACCGTATATTAAATTACAAAATTTATTTATACTAATTGATACGGGATCATCTCAAAATTTCATTAATAAAAACTATGTCTATAAAAATAACGAAAAATTTAAAATATTTAAAGAACAATTCAAAATTCAGACTATGAATGGAGAATCTGAAGGTTCTGAATATACTTTCATAAAATATAAAGGTAAAAATATTAAATGTTACTTGTATAATTTTCATAAATCATTTCATATTCTACTCGGTTTTAATGCTTTAAAATTATTACAAGCTCAAATTAACTTAAATAAAGAAGAAATTAAATTATTAAATAATAAACATAAATTTAATTATTTTAATGATAAATCTAAACCAGTATATAACACGGAAATAATAAAAAAATTAAATATTAGACATGAACATTTGAACTCTGAAGAATTAAATGAACTTTCTAAAATTTTAAATCAATATAAAGATTTAACTATAACAAAAAATGAAAATCTTACTTTTACCTCTAAAATAAAACATCAAATTAAAACAACCGATGACATCCCCATTTACACAAGAAATTACAAATTCCCTGAAATTTATAAAAACCAAGTAAATGACGAAATTGATAAATTACTAAAAAACGGAATAATACAACCAAGTTATTCTCCTTGGAATAGTTCTATTTGGGTAGTAGAAAAGAAACCAGATGCTTCCGGTTTAAAGAAAATTCGCGTAGTCAATGATTTTAGAAAATTAAATGAAAAAACTGTTGATGATCGATTTCCTATACCCGATATAACAGAAATTTTAAATAAACTTGGTACTTCTACATATTTTACGACTCTTGATCTCACTAGCGGTTTCCATCAAATTGAAATGGATCCCAAAGATATCGATAAAACAGCTTTTTCGACTGAAAATGGACACTTTGAATATAAACGTATGCCCTTTGGTCTGAAGAACGCGCCTGCGACGTTCCAGCGACTCATGAACTATGTTTTGAAAGATGTAATTAATACGGCTTGTTTCGTTTATCTAGATGATATCATTATTCTTGGTTCATCATTACAGGAGCATACACAAAATTTAAAATCAGTTTTAGATAAATTGCGTGAGGCTAACTTGAAAATCCAGTTAGACAAATGTGAGTTCCTAAGAAAAGAAGTGGCATATCTGGGTCATGTCATAACAACTGATGGCATAAAACCAAACCCCGAAAAATTAAAAACTATTCAAAATTTTCCGATACCAAAAACCACTAAAGAAATTAAATCATTTTTAGGCCTTCTTGGATATTACAGAAGATTTATTAAGGACTTTGCAGCATTAACAAAACCTTTCACAAATTGCTTGAAAAAAAATAGTCAAATTAATTATGAAAATAAAGAATATCAGCAATGTTTCGAAAAATGTAAATTATTACTTACAAATAACCCAATACTGCAATATCCTAATTTTAATCATGAATTTATTTTAACCACTGACGCGAGCAACTATGCTCTCGGCGCTGTTTTGTCTCAGAATATAAAAGGTAACGATTTACCAGTCGCTTATGCTTCTAGAACTCTAAACAACCACGAACAAAATTATTCTACGATTGAGAAAGAACTGTTGGCAATTGTATGGGCTGTAAAAAACTTTAGAACTTATTTATATGGCAGACGATTTAAAATTATAACTGACCACAGACCCCTAGTTTGGCTTAATTCACTAAAAGAACCCAACCAAAAATTAATTCGTTGGAAATTAAAATTAAAAGAATATCACTTTTATATAGAGTATAAAAAAGGAAAACAAAATTACGTAGCTGATGCTCTCTCGAGAATCAAACCCACATTTGAAATTAATTATAAGACAGAAAATATTTTTGAAAATAAATTGCCTTAGTACATTGCATATCAAAAGATTTTCATATGAAACTAGGATTTGCTTCTCAAGTAGACGAATTATATAAAACTAGACAGTTAAAAGATAAAATAAAAATTATTGATGATAAAATAGCTATCCAAAATTTTGATAATAGAATTATAATTCACCTTTTAACGAAAAATAATTATTTTAACGAACTAACATTATTAAACATAAAATCATGTTTAAATAAATTATTACAATATCTCATACAAAATGATATTAACGAAATTAAAATGCCAAAAATAGGCTCGGGACTAGATAAGAAAAACTGGTTAAAAATTGAAAATTTAATAAAGGAAGTATTTCAAAATTCTCATATTAAAATAAATATTCATGAACTGCCCGAAACGTCAGAAGTAATGCACAACGAAGACGATAAAAACAATGATAGCCAGTCACTGCAAGTAGAATGCTCTGAAACTGACACCGCTTCTATGCACTCAGACGAGGAAAGCCCGGTCAACGGTCTCACTTACTTGGAATCTGCGATAAATTATGGTAATAATCAAATAGTCGTAAAGAAATCGAATCAAAATTCTGTTAAAATAGAAAAATTATTCGGCGTAAAACAGCGAATATACTTTTTTTTAAATAAAATCAATTGTAATAAAACTATCTTAGATTTTATAAAAAGTTATTGTGTTCCTCATGTAAATTATCACTGTCTAATTCCTGAAGAATATAAATTAAATTTTAATGCAGTTTTGCAAACATATTTTAGTGCAGGACATTATAAATTTATACAGTGTAAAAACTTATTAATTGATATTGAAGATAGAGATGAACAAATTATGACAATTAGAAATTATCATGAAGGTAAATCTATTCATAAAGGAATTAATGAAACTTATTCTAAATTGAAATTAATTTATTACTTTCCAAACATGATTAAAGATATTCAAAATTTAATAAACAAATGTGAAATTTGCTTAAAAAATAAATATGAAAGAAGACCGATTCAAATTCCTAATATTCTCACACCAACCGCAGATAAACCGCTACAAATAATTCATTTAGATGTTATATCTCTAGAGAAACAAAAATATTTAACCATACTTGATAGTTTTTCTAAATTTGCACAAGCTTATAAAATTAAAGATCAAAATTCAATTACTATTATATCTAAATTAATTAAATTCTTTTCTCATTTTGGGCTACCCGAAAAAATAATTACTGACAAAGGAACAGAATTTAATAATAAATTATTACTAGAATTTCTGCTTAATAAAAATATAAAACTGCATATCACAAGCACAAATAATCCCAAATCAAATGGAAATATAGAAAGATTTCACAGTTCGTTAATTGAAACTATTCGCATACTAAACGATGAACAAAACTTTAAATCTCTCCCGTTAAAAGAAAAAGTAATTTATAGTTTAATCGCATATAATAATAGTATTCACTCTACAATAAAGAACACGCCATTTCAAGTCTTATTAGGACATTTAAATAATAATCAAATAATACAACCCGAAGAAATAGTAACTGAAGAATATAATATAAAACATACCAACATAATGAAAGAGTTATTTAAACAAGTAAAAAGCAACATAATTAGTAAGAAAGAGAAGTATAGCGAACAAGTTAATATTGATGAAAATATCCCCGATACTATATATATTAAACAACATAAAAGACACAGTGGAAAAGTAGAGAACCCCAAATATAAAAAACAGACACTAAAAGAAATAATTCCTGAACGCGGACAAATAATAACTACTAAGAATTTAAAAACTAAAATGGACCAACTAAAACGACCTCGTATTATTTCAGATATTCTCTTAAGATCGAAAGATCATGCGGAGAAAACTTCCGAAACGTAACCAAAAACGCCGGAATTAATATAATTAATTTAGGCAATGCTTATATTATAAATAATTATAACTATATTTATGTTAATACGTCCTTTGATAATATTAATAATAATTATAATAACTTAATTAATTATAAGAATGACTTATATAATAAAATAAGTAAATTTTTAACAGGTACCCATTTTGAAAACGATAAAGCCTTGTTTGAAAACGCACTTAATAATATTGAAATGAAAATTCATATAATTCAAGTACCTAAAAGACATAAACGTGGGTTAATAAACGGATTTGGCTCGATAATAAAAAGTATTACTGGGAATTTAGACCAAGAAGATAAAGATAATTATGATAAAATATTTGGAATAATAAAAAGTAATCAAGAAACCATGACTAATAATTTAAATGAGCAGATAATAATAAATCAAAATTTCACCAAACAGTTTAATACACAAATTCAGTTAATGAATAAAAATAATAAATTATTGGAACAAGGATTAAAAACCCTTGAAAAAGCTATTGGCAAAGTATTTGATGATTTAGATATTATTGTTATACATCAAGTATTTCAAAATTTATTAGCTTTTAGTAACCAAATTTATCTATCATTATTACAAATCGAAGAAACTCTGTCGTTCTGTAGTTTAAATACTTTATACTTTGGATTGATTTCTAGAGGAGAAATGACTCAATAATTAATAAAAATTTAAAAGGAATATTCTTAATAAATAATTGTAAAATTAATGATGAAAATGAAAAGTATAACTTGAATTTTGGAAAAATGATATCCTTAAAAATGGATGTCAATAAACATGATTTATTACCAACGTTAGAACCTTTAAATAAATTAGAGAAATTAGAGAAGAATACTTTGAAACCAGTTATATTACATAATATGAATAATGAAAACTCACACTCTATTTTTAATAGTGTATTTATAATTGTATTAATAATTATAATATTGATTTTTAGTATTAATAAAATATGTAAGCGATTTTGTAAAAAGAAAACTGATAACATAGAATCAGCACCTAACATTATTGAAACGTAATCTTTACAATAACGTTTTTCTTAAGGATGGAGGGGAGTTAGATAACAGATCCTCTGGTAACACACCATTTCTCACACTCGTATTTCATTGTATCAGCAGTATGTCTGCAAAGCCACGTTATCAGTTCTCTTGAACCATAGATGTAGTTAGATTGTACTTAGCACTAGAACAGAGTAGTTGTATCTTGTTTTGACTTTGAAATAAATTTTTAAAAAAGCTTTTATTGATTGATTAAATATAATTGGTACAAGTGAGACGCCAAATATTATATTGGACGGACTTCAGTTGCAACGTAGCAGTACAATAAAAAGTCTAGGTATGCATACAGACCAAGACTTACATTTCAGAACACATTTACTTAAGAAACTTACAGCAGCTAGATTGAAACTTCGACATTTGTACCAGTTCCGCGATATTCTTTCTACGCAGATAAAATTGCGCCTTGTTAATTCCCTTGTACTATCTTTATTTGATTATTGTGTTTGTGTTTATGTGCCCCATTTGACTCAATTAGATAAGCAGAAAATAACTCTTCTTCAAAATTCATGCTTAAGATATGTTTATGGTGTGCGGAAATACGATCATATTTCTAAATATCGCATTATCGCGAATATGAATCACATTGGTGATCGTCTCAAAATATCGTATCTTTGTCTAACACATAAAATTAAGCTAACTGGATTGCCTGACTATTTATATGAAAAACTTGTTTTTAAGCAATACAATTATACACTACGTGAAAAAGATTTATATGTAGTGCCTTCCTTCAAGAAAATTAAATTTAAAAACTCATTTTCGTATCTTGCTCCTGCATATTATAATAAAATTCCATCTGAGTTGAAATCTTTACCAATGAATGCGTTCAAACATCATGTGAAAAATATGTTTAAACTTAGTTTTGACCAATGTAAATAATTCTTTGTAATTAATTCTTTTAATAATTCTATGTTACATTTTACTAAAATAATGTCAAATACCTATAAATTTGTAGATTTTCTTGTAAATATCTTTTGTATGTCATATCATGTACTCTGGTTAGGTGGAAGAGCAGCCATTGGCTGAACCTCGCCTTTGACTTATGTGTCAATAAAGTATTAATTATTATTATTATTATTATTATTATATTGGTGGACGGATGAGACTGGTGAATCAAGGAGAAGGGGGCCAACAGGCAAGACGGAAATATGTCAGAGCCAGACATAGGGTCCACGTTGAGCAAGTAGTTAATGACTGTAGGCTCGAGTACAAGCTGTTGAAGAAAAAACTAAGCCTCCAAATTCACGAGGAGAAAAAGAAAAAATGGAAGGAATTCATACAGGAAGTGGATGAGGATGTATGGGGGAAGCCATACAACTTGGTGGTCAAGAGAACCAGGGCGGGTGCTGCCAATATGCGACGATATGGCAGGTAAAATTATAGAGGAACTGTTCCCAACCAGGATAAGTGATAAAAGTTGGCCCTGTATAACTGCAGAGGAACAACTGCAGAACGTCACAGAAGACGAGGTATAGCCAGTGGCGGAAAATATGAAGGGTAGGAGGGCAGCGGGACCAGATGTGGTACCGCCAGAAATCATTAAGATGGTGGCAAAGCACAGACCCGCCCTGATAACGACATGCTTCAACAGTATAATAAAAGACGGAAAATATCCAGACTGTTGGAAGACAGCTGAAATGGTACTCGTCCCTAAACAGGGGAGAACGGAAACGGACAGCCCTAAAGCATATAGGCCGCTATGCCTGTTGGACACCATAACCAAACTCCTAGAGCAGGTATTGGTGAAACGGCTGAGCACGCACCTTGAGCAGTAGCATCTACTCTCCGATTGCCAGTTTGGCTTTAGGAAATGGAGGTCGACACTCCAAGCGATGGAGGTAGATAAGAAAGCGGCAGAGGAGAAGTGGGCTAGAGGCAAGACGAGGGGGCTATGTGCACTAGTCACGGTAGATATAAGGAATGCCTTCAACACTGAACCATGGCCAAGAATAAGAGAGGCACTGGTCAACAGGAGGGTGCCCGGCTATATTGTTAATATAGTGGGCACATACCTGTTGGGCAGGAAGCTCCAATATAGAGGGAAGGACCACATTATAACCTGCGGGATGCCGCAGGGATCGGTGCTAGGCCCGCTACTGTGGAGTATCTTCTACGACAGCACGCTGCAGGTGCTGGTCCCTGGGAATACAGTACTTGTAGCCTTTGCCGATGATCTAGTCATAGTAGCGAGAGCAAAGGACGAAGCAAGACTCATGAACCAGGTCAAAACCACGCTGGACAGCATAGAGAGCTGGACAGACCGCAACAGACTGGACATAGCCCCCGAAATGACGGAGGCGGTACTACTAGTAGGGAAGAAGAGAGTTCGTACCGTCAACTTCTTAATGGGCGACACGACGATAGAACCGAAGAAGACTGTGACGTACCTAGGACTGATTTTTGACCAGGGACTGACATTCTTACCGCACGTGAGAGCAGCCATCAACAAGGCTACTAAAAGAAGAACAGCCCTCCAGCGCCTGTTCCCGCGAGTGGCAGGCCCAAGAGATTGCAAGAGGAGAATGCTTGCCTCAGTGGCACAAGCCATTGTCCTCTACGCAGCACCCCTATGGGCGGATGCGCTGAAGTACAGATGCTGCGCAGAGAGCCTACAAAGTTTTAATAGGAAACTAGCACTCGGGGTAAGCAGAGGATACAGGACCATTGCCACAGAAGTGGTGCAGGTCCTAGAAAGGATGATGCCTATGGAGCTGATTGTGGCGGAGAGGGTGCTGTGCTACGGAAAAAGTGGTACTGAAAAACTACTAATTAACAAACAGAGGGTGGAGAAATGGCAGACTCGGTGGAGCATCGACCCCAAAAATGCGGGGATACACAAACTAATGCCCGATATAACAGGGTGGCTGAACAGTTAGCATAGGGAAATTGATTTCCATACCGCGCAGGTCATGAGTGGGCATGGCTGCTTTCAAGCATATCTACATAGGATAGGCAAGGAACGTACGGGGATATACCTGTACTGTCGAGAGGCGGAAGACACAACTGAGCACTGCGACTTCGAATTTCGCCAATGGGAAAACATAAAAGAAGACAACAACACAGCACAGATAGAGCCGGGTAGTATGATAGAGGAGATGCAACGAACGGAAGACCGCTGAAACGAAGTGCAAAGGACTTTAAACAGCATCATTAGAACCAAAGAGGAAGATGAAAGAATACTAAAGGGAGTAGACTAAAGAACAACGACAACGAGGCGACGGTGATGTATCCAATATAAGGATTCACGTCTTTTGCGGGCTAAAAGGGAGGCGGTTTTTAGCTGGTCTCTGATGGATGCCAGTTGGCTCCGGTGGATATTAGCGGAATTCCAGCACTACCGCGTGTCCCCCTTCCCTCATAGGAAAAAAAGTTACGTTAGGTTAAGTTAGGTTAGATTAGGTTAAGTTAGATTAGGTTAAATTAGATTAGGTTAAGTTAGATTAGGTTAAGTCAGGTTAGGTTAAATTAGGTTAGGTTCCCCCCGGTGGGATGCCCCCCGGTGGGATGCTCGCCTTGACGTGGCGGGGGGGGCTTAGTACGGCAGGCCAGAACGCACTGGCAGCCAGAAGACTGAGAAGCATCCTGCAACGAGGGTGGCGTGAGTGGCCATCCACGGGCAGACGGGGCTCGACAGCCGTAGAGAAGGCAACCCGACTAGGAGAAGGACACTCCGAAATCAAACCCCTCAGGGGATAGGAAACGAAACGGGGAGTGGCGCCCCTGGGGCCCCAGCCGAGCACTCCTTAGGGGGTAGGACGACAACCTGGTTACGGACATGGACATGAGAAGGTTAATGGGACGGAAGCAACGATGACGAACCCACGCCTGGCAGGAGACATAAAATGCAGGACACGCGAAGGTATCATGGAAGTTAGCGACTTATCAAATATTCTCCGGGCGGGTCCTCTGACTGAGGGAATCACGTCGTCTGCTGGTGCAGACGCTGCCCTAAGCGATACGGAGGGGCCAAAAGTCGCGAAAGCCACAACGACCACTGCAACGGACACGGACAAGGCTATGGATGTAGATGCTGCTTCAAGGGAGGGAGCGGTTATCGTGACTAAAGAAGGGGGAAATAAGGATGGAAACAACAAGAAAAAAAAGAAGAGTAATAGGGAGAAGAGGGAGGAAAGAGAGACGAAGAGGAACCTCGGCGAATCTCTCGCGCACTTCCTGAAACGAATCAGCAAGAATAAGCAAGTAAACGACCCGGAAGATCGAAAGAGAAAAGGTACGGACGATATTGAGCAGGAACCTGCGGAGAAGAAGACGAAGGATAAGATTAGCAAAGAGAAAACAGACGAAGAATATGCAGAAAAAATAAAAAACCTAAACAGGTCGTGGAGAGAACTTAAAGAATTGCGCGAAGGCGAAGAGAGGGGAGTAAAGGACTTAAGTGAAAATATTATCCTGGACATGTTATCGGGGGATACGGGAGAAACTAAACTAGAAGATCAAGGAAAAGGCAAGCTGCCACAACAGTCAAGCCCGCTACCGCAGAAAAGAGGAAAAATAACGACACAGCGGGCGCTGTTTGACATGAGCGGAGTAGAGCCATTTGGGAGGCCACAGAAGGATAGCAGTACAAAGTGTATAAAGGAAACTGAGAAAGACGGGGAAGAGGAGGCGTCGAACACTGATAGTGGGGCAGAAGGAAATAATTCCGAACTAGGAATAAGTAGAATTTTCGAATATACCGAAGACTCCATTTCACCAAGAAAGGAAAACACGATGATAACCTCAAACAAGGAGAAGGAGGAAGCAGACACTGCATCAGACATCACAAAAAGAAGCATTAACCAGATTACCTCCCCTCACAAGAGGATACGCATAAGAACAAAAGAGGTACAGAGAACGACAGCAATTCGCGGGAACAGGATGTAAAAAAGACAAAAGGCGATGATAGCTTACAAGATCTTGGAGAATTACTTACAACCTGACAAGCTAGTAATAGATAAGTTCAGAAATACGGCAGTACCAATTAAAAATACCGTTTCTAAGATAAACACGGTCTACTTGCAACTAAGACAAAAAAAGTACTATATGGCAACTTATCAGCAAAGTTGAGGAACTTCAAAGGACTGTAAACCTAGTAGACAATAGTAGAATAGAAAACCAGAAAACTCAAGAGGAAGAAATAAAAAAAATTAAGGCAGAGTTAGAAAGAAGAAAAGAAGAAGATATTCTTGCTTAAAAAAAAACTATAAGAGGCAAACTACAAATACATTAAAGTACTACAAGATAAAGTAATACAAGCCGAGAAGAAATTGACAGAAGAGCAAAAGAGAAAATACACCATTGTAGTCCAAAGAAGCACAGAAGACAAATGGATGGAGGAGTTCCAAAAAAACTAGAAAATGCAAATCCAACCTTTGAGACAGTATGGCAACTAACAGAGGAAAACTGGCCGGGGAGAGCTTTCTTCCCCATAAAAACCGAGACTGGTAATCCATGTACCCAAGAGAAGAATAACATCCTAATCATCCACTGGTCAGATACGAATGCAGACTCAGGAATCCTAAGTTATATTAAAGGAAATATACCTGGAGGTAAAAAACTGATAGACAGAGAGAACAAGGAAGTCTAGCGACTCTTCAGGTTACGACTGACCTGTGTATAGAAGGAGAAGAAAAAAACAAGTGCCAAAAAGATCCTAACAAGCATCAAGATACCTGATACGAAAATGACAGAGAAGGAGTGGCAAAGGATATACCACATACTGGAAAAACATCTAAATGGTATAATAAAAAATGGTAGTAAGAGCCTAGCAATTACGATAAATAACCTAGAACACGAAAGTACTATTAAAAAACTCATAAGATGTATAATACAAGGGAAAGAGATAGATGTAGTATTCTACAACAATAACAGAAGAAGTAGAAGAGGTAGTAGAGTAGCCTTCGAGGGATTGAATGGGAATAAAGAAAACATAAACCATGAGGATAATAAGAAAGACAACAAAAATCAAAACCAGAGAACTAGAAACAGAAGACAGCATAAAACAGACGCAATTGTTATACCGGCAGAAGCGGGAAAAAGCTATGCAGATACTCTGAAAAACATAACAAGCATGGCGAAGGAATTAAACACAAAAAGTATAGAAATAGAAAGGATTAGAGAAACCCGAAATGGCGGAACCGTCATTATTATGAAGGAAGGATGTGGAAAAGCTGAGGAATTCAAATAAATGGTAACAGCAAAAATAGGTACCAAAGTAAACGTGAGATCAGCAGGAGAAACAAATAAATCCGTCCTCTTCATATCGGGAATGAATATACTGACCACTAAAGTGGAGATACAGGAAGCATTACAAAATGAAATACCTGGAATAGATATGGTTAACATAGAACTAGGAGATACACGAGAAACTCTTCGAGGACAAAAGACCACAAGTTTGAAATTACCTAAAGAAATAGCGCAAAAACTCTTAGACAAGGGTAAAATAAGAGTTGCACTAAGTGCATGTTACATCAGAGATAGGGTAAAGATCATCCGGTGCCATAAATGTCTAGACATTGGCCACAAGGAAAAAAGATGTACAGGGCCGGACAGGAGAGGGGCGTGCACCCTCTGCGGGGAACCAAAACATGAAGGTCAACCCTGCAAACAAGGGCCAACATGCTTCACTTGTACGGAAGACAAGAACCATAAAACGGGCACCATGGCATGTCCGGAATTCAGGAGGAGAGTAAGAGACAAAAGAAAACAAAGTACATATGGACGGAGGCCATCGTCAGAATCATACCCTGGATATGATTAAAGTAATTCAAGCCAATTTAAACCGCAGCAGAGACGCCCACAATATGTCTGAGTGTGCAATTAAGGAAAACAACATCGATCTGCTACTAACATCACAACCAAATGTAAATGTAGTCAACAACCAAGGAGGCTGGATATACAATATAAATAAGGCCAACTGTAACACGGCAATCAGATTAACAAAAAAAATTAAAGCCCCCGTAAATAATTACTACTCATCAAAATATTTAACATGGATAGAACTACATAACATTAAAATCATCTCATGCTATATTCGCCCAAACAGAAATGGCAATAAAAAATAACAAACAGCAAATACTGCTCACTGGGGACTTCAATGCGAAACACAGTGAGTGGGGATCCCCAGTGACAGACAAAAGAGGTACAAGGTTATCCGAATTTTTCTTCAGACATGACCTTTGCGTTTGTAACACAGGCTCAAATCCCACTTTCAGCAATGCAAATGGGGAATCCTTCATAGATTTAACTGCGTGCTCGGAAGCTATCGCAGACAAGATAAGAAATTGGAGAGTGGACGAAGTAAATGACCCCAACAGCCCGCACAGACATATTTACTTTCAATTTGAAACGGGATATAAAGAACCAAAAGGAAACCTAAGAGCCAAATGGAATGTCAAATCATTTGAAAAGGAAAAAGGAAGCAACGCGATAAAAGACTTCGTCCCTACAAAAACGGCTGAAGAGCTAAGGGACCAATTAACTAGTATAAGCGAAATGACGATGAAAAGGATAAACACAAACCTAAGACGACCTAATATTTACTGGTGGACCAAAAATGTAGCGGAACTGAGGGACATATGTCAGAAACAGAGAAGGAAATACCAGAGGAACCGACACAACACAAACGATCCTCAAAATATAGAAATAAATAAACAAAACTACAAAGAACTTAAATAGAGAAATCCGGAGAGAAAAAAAGAAGAAATGGAATGAGCTCATTGAGGAGGTAGAAGAAGACGTCTGGAGGAAGCCCTATCAGCTGGTGATCAAAAAAACAAAACTAGCGGTCCCTATAAGACCAAAACAAGAAGTCGTGGATGAGGTGATTAAAACGCTCTTCCCATGGAGATCAAGCAAGGCATGGCCCAGAGGAGTAACTCACGCGGAAAACTATACAAAAATATAAGAAGAAGAAATACAGGAAGCAGCCCATAGAATGAAAAATAGGAAAGCGCCGGGGCCAGATGGAATTCCCGCAGAAGTGGTAAAACTGGTGGCGACCGAGAAACCAGAGTTGCTTGAAAGACCTATGGAAAACATCTTGAGCTCGGGTATCTTCCCAGAAATATGGAAAAGAGCGGATGTGATTATCGTAGCAAAGCCGGACAAAGTAGACATGAGGAGCCCTGGAACATATCGCCCCATATGCCTACTGGAAACCATCAGTAAACTTATGGAGCAGATAATAGCAAAGAGAATTAAAAACCACTTAGAGCAGGTCAGCCCGCAATCAGAAAATCAATTTGGATTTAGAAAAGGGCGCTCTACAGTTGATGCCATGGAGACAATAAAGAAGAAGGCACAAGAAGAAATAAATAAGAAAAGTAAAAAGAGGGGAATAAGCGCACTCGTGACAGTAGACATCCGTAATGCCTTCAATACGGTACCGTGGCATAGAATTAGAGAAGAACTGACAAGAAGAGAGACACCAAATTATCTAACAAATATAATCGGATCCTATCTGCAAAACAGATTACTCATACACGATGGGAAATAGTACAAGATGTCATACGGAGTCCCACAAGGATCGGTCTTAGGTCCCCTGCTATGGAATATTTTTTATGACGGGGTCCTAAGACTCCCCGTGCCAAAGAATACATTCTTAATAGCTTTTGCAGACGATCTAGCTGTGGTATCGGTCGCAAAAGAGGAAGATAAACTTAGGAATCAGGTGGACAGCACCCTGGAGGCAGTGGAAGACTGGGCGGAAGCAAACGAAATGCTAATAGCTGCAGAAAAAACGGAGGCCGTACTACTTATTGGAAGGAAAAAGACAAGGAAAGTAAAATTCAAAATGGGAGAAACAGAAGTAGAAACCGAAGAAACAATTAAATACCTCGGAGTCATCTTTGATAGAGAAGTAACGTTTATACCACATGTAAAAGAGGTCATAAGAAAGGCTACAAAAACCGTCACAGCACTCCGACGATTATTCCCACGAATAGCAGGACCAACAGAAAGCAAACGCAAACTATTAGCCTCGGTAGCCCAAGCAATAATTCTGTATGCAGCGCCAATTTGGGCCCCGGCAATAAAATTTCAATACTGCGCAAAGTTGCTGGATAGCATACATAGAAAGCTAGCCATAGGAATAAGTAGAGCCTATAGAACAATTTTAACTGAAGTGGCACAAATCCTGGCAAGACTTACCCCGACTAGGATTCTTGTAGAAGAAAGAGTACTAGGAAAAGGAAATCCAAAAGAGATAAGGAGGAGCTGAAAAAGAATAGAATAGAGAAATGGCAGAGTATATGGAAGATGGATGTAGGAAACATATGGACCCATAGACTCATGCCACACATAACTGGATGGACTCAGAGACAACATGGATAAATAGGTGTTCACTTGGCACAATTCATGAGTAGTCACGGTTGTTGCCAATAATATCTTAATAGGATAGGTAGAGCGGAAACGGGTACCTATCTGCAATGCAACGACGGATACCTAGACACGGCAGGACATAGCATATATATATATATATATATATATACATGCACTCAATGGAATTCCACGAGGGAAAAGTATGGAACAACTATGTATAGAGTAGAAGATACGATAGAACAGATGCTGGCAAATGAAAAGAGCTGGGACAGATGGGCAGAAATGCTAACGTGCATCCTTAAGGACAAAGAGGAGGAAGAAAGACAGAAGGAGAGGAAATCAAATAACGAAGAGAATTAAGAAAAGAAATATGGTCAACAAAATGGTGATGAAGTAATGCGGTTCCACACCTTTTTGAGCTAGGGGACGGGAGAGTTTAGTGGGTAGGCTAGACAAATGAAGCGAAAGCGGATGCCTAGAGTCCCACACTACCTTTCCCTTATGGGGGTATGCGCTGCTTCAGCAACATACTAGGTGTGCATGAGCATTCTCTCCAACCCAATTAAAAAAAAAAAGTTTAGGTTAGGTTAGGTTAGGTTACGTTATGTTAGGTTAAGTAAGGTTAGGTTAGATTAGGTTAAGTTAGGTTAAGTTAAATTAGGTTAGGTTAAGTTAGATTAGGTTAAGTTAGGTTAAGTTAGGTTAGGTTGAGTTAGCTTAGGTTAAGTTAGGTTAGTAAAGATATATATATATATATATATATATATATATATATATATATATATATATATATATATATATATATATATATATATATATATATAAATTAAATATTGATTTATCGATTTTAATAAAAAAAATCTTTTATTAATTTTTTGTTGCACTACAATGAAATGTACATGTGCGTTCAAGAACTTACAGGAACAAGTGAAACCTTATCTATGCTACGTGCTATTTATGCTATTTCTAACTTACTGGAAAACTACTGGGTGTTTAGCTGATGCAGCAAGTTACAACTTACAATGTTTGTGAAATACCTTCAAGGCCTTACATAATTCCTCCCTTCTAAAATTTTACAATACTTGTGAGGTGTTATTCTATTGTTTCTAACGTATTTAGTTTATTATTTAATACATTCCTTTTTGGTTTCCATAGGTTCTTACATTTATTCTTAAGTTTATAACATAACATAAACAATACAATAATTACAATAATACAATATAATATATAAGAATGATGGTTATTATTTATTTGCAGTTCTTTTATCTTTGGAACATTTTTGATTTTTATATCTACTGATTTTATTTCTTTTAATTTATTCTGATTAATTATTTTTGAGTAATTGAAGGAGTTGAAATTTTCGAATTGTATTTCTTTATAATTTTCTTGAATAATATTAAATTTGAAGTTATTTATTCTACATCCTTCTGTTAATTTAAATTTATATACTCCTTGTATATTTTTGTTAACAGTATTTGTTTGACAATTAATTTGAATTTGTTGTTCTATAGGACTTATAATTATTAAGTCGTTTGTATTTTCTATCTGTTCCCAAGTGTTTTCTAGTTTTATATCATGGAATGAACAACCATCGTTCTTTTGATTATTTACAATATTCATAATACATTTATTTATTTTAATATATCGACTATTACAATAATAGCTATTATTTATTTGAATACAGTTGTGAGTAATATATTTATTTCCATTATCTAGGTAATATATACTTTGTTTTTCATTAAGCATAATGAGGGAATCATTTTTATAAACAGGGATGGGGGTAAATTGATGTAAGGAGTAAGTATTTAAGGTGTATATTGGGATATTTATTATAAAATGTATTTGTTCTTTATCGTTTCTACAATATGTTTCGATGATTTCATTAAAAAGCCAAATATCTTTATTTTGTGTTATTTGTTGTAGGTTATCGGGATTTATGATGCTAGTGTGTAATTTTCTTAAGCTACAGAATGTTAGGCTAACTTCGATTTGTTTACACAAATCATTCATATTTTGTAAGAGAAATATTAATTTTTGAAATTTATTATCAATATCTATCTTGCTTTGCCAATCAAGGTTTTTTATTAGAATAGTTTGTATGTCATTTATTTGCATTTGTAATTGATTTTCATTACTTTCAAGATTCTTTATTTGTTCATTAAATTTGTCAATCATTTCTCTGTTTATTTTTATGTTTTGGTCATTTTGTATCTGTAGTGTCTGTTCATTTTTATTTATTTGTTCAAAAAGTCTGTCATATCGTTCTCCGTCCGAGGCGTCTAAGTTACCAGAAATAGATTTTATGATACTACCTATTCCGTTTATTAAACCGCGTTTTACTCGTTTGTTAAAAAGTTTTTGGATTTGATTTTCTAAATCATTATGAATATAGGTTATTATGTTTATATAATCTTGGAATAATGTCTTTTGATCAGAGACTTGTTCTAATAGGATAGATTTTAATTTCGTTACTTTTATAAATTCTTGATATATGGGGGTAATATTATAATTAAAATATATAATTTGTTCTGAGGTTTTTAATTTACATTGTCCTAAATCGGCCAGATGAAATCCGTTATCTTGTGAGATATCTATCAATTGGGCTACGCATCTGAAACATTTTATTGTTTTAGTCTATTTATCCGAATGTTTTTCATGCCTAGTTGATCTTTAGTTTTTACTTTTCCTAATATTGGGTCATATTCTTCTATTTTTATTTTTTTAAATAATGGTTTTTTAAATTTCTTTAATAATCTAGGATTTTCTTTAGCAAACATTTCTTTTGGTATCTCTAAGGGTTATCGTTTTCTTTGTAACGTTTTTGCTTCTCTGTTTCAATTTTAGTTTTAATGATTTCAAACAACTCAGTTTGTTCGTCTTTATATTGTTGGATTAATTCTTCATTTATGAGGGGGATAATTTTGAACGGTATTTCGTTATTTTTCCCAAATAATATTTCGTTAGGGGTTAACTTTGTAATAGAGTGTTTTGTATTATTATAGGCTAGTATGACTAATTCTAATTTTTCTAATAATGTTTTATTGTTAAATTTCTTATTATTCTCTATCAGTCGCAAGTGCTCTATGAGAGTGGAATGTAATCTTTCAATTGCGTTGCTTTTGGGGTTGTTTACGCAAGTAATGTGGCTTTCTATGTTGTATGTTTTGAGTAGGTTTTGTATGAGACTTCCTTTGAATTCTGGACCAGAATCCATTATAATTTTATTTGGTATAGTGAATGTTTGGAAATATTTTATTAATTGATTTAATACGCTTCTTGAGGATTTATCTTCAAGAAAATATATTTGTCCTTGTTTTGAGAACTGATCGTAAATAGTAAGAAAATAATTTTTATCTAGGCATAATAGGTCCATGTTTATTGTGTCGAAAGGTTTAGAGGGAGTTGGTGTAAGATTATCGATTGCTTGTGTTGGTTTTCTGTTATATTTATTTAATTTGCAGTGTTCGCAGTTGTTAATATATTCAGTGATATTTTTTATCATATTGGGCCAAAAATATTTATCTTTTAATGCGTTTAATGTTGCTATTATTCCGCGATGGTTTGTTAGTCCGTTGTGGAAGTCGTGAATTATTTCGATTTGTTCATCTTCGTCTTCTATGTCTGTTACTATTTTATTACATGAAATTATATTTATAGTATTATATTCAAAAGTTTTTTTTATAATATTCGAGAGTGTCAGATCTAGACCTTTTTCGATTATTGCGTAATAACGTATTTTTGGTATAATGTATTCTTTTAGGAATTTTATTATTTCTTGTTCTAGTGTGGTTTTGTTGAATTTACAGTGTATTCTCATCTTGTTGTGTTCGAAAAGTCGTTGTGTTTGAATTTCTGTGTTTCCATCATGTGTTTCTAATATAAGTTGGTTATTTGCGATGTTAAGTCTATCGTTTATAAATTTTAGTCCGTTTACTAAGTTTTCTGGATCTGAGTGCACTGTGTTATTGTCATAATCTAAATGGTATAATAAAAAATGGTAGTAAGAGCCTAGCAATTACGATAAATAACCTAGAACACGAAAGTACTATTAAAAAACTCATAAGATGTATAATACAAGGGAAAGAGATAGATGTAGTATTCTACAACAATAACAGAAGAAGTAGAAGAGGTAGTAGAGTAGCCTTCGAGGGATTGAATGGGAATAAAGAAAACATAAACCATGAGGATAATAAGAAAGACAACAAAAATCAAAACCAGAGAACTAGAAACAGAAGACAGCATAAAACAGACGCAATTGTTATACCGGCAGAAGCGGGAAAAAGCTATGCAGATACTCTGAAAAACATAACAAGCATGGCGAAGGAATTAAACACAAAAAGTATAGAAATAGAAAGGATTAGAGAAACCCGAAATGGCGGAACCGTCATTATTATGAAGGAAGGATGTGGAAAAGCTGAGGAATTCAAATAAATGGTAACAGCAAAAATAGGTACCAAAGTAAACGTGAGATCAGCAGGAGAAACAAATAAATCCGTCCTCTTCATATCGGGAATGAATATACTGACCACTAAAGTGGAGATACAGGAAGCATTACAAAATGAAATACCTGGAATAGATATGGTTAACATAGAACTAGGAGATACACGAGAAACTCTTCGAGGACAAAAGACCACAAGTTTGAAATTACCTAAAGAAATAGCGCAAAAACTCTTAGACAAGGGTAAAATAAGAGTTGCACTAAGTGCATGTTACATCAGAGATAGGGTAAAGATCATCCGGTGCCATAAATGTCTAGACATTGGCCACAAGGAAAAAAGATGTACAGGGCCGGACAGGAGAGGGGCGTGCACCCTCTGCGGGGAACCAAAACATGAAGGTCAACCCTGCAAACAAGGGCCAACATGCTTCACTTGTACGGAAGACAAGAACCATAAAACGGGCACCATGGCATGTCCGGAATTCAGGAGGAGAGTAAGAGACAAAAGAAAACAAAGTACATATGGACGGAGGCCATCGTCAGAATCATACCCTGGATATGATTAAAGTAATTCAAGCCAATTTAAACCGCAGCAGAGACGCCCACAATATGTCTGAGTGTGCAATTAAGGAAAACAACATCGATCTGCTACTAACATCACAACCAAATGTAAATGTAGTCAACAACCAAGGAGGCTGGATATACAATATAAATAAGGCCAACTGTAACACGGCAATCAGATTAACAAAAAAAATTAAAGCCCCCGTAAATAATTACTACTCATCAAAATATTTAACATGGATAGAACTACATAACATTAAAATCATCTCATGCTATATTCGCCCAAACAGAAATGGCAATAAAAAATAACAAACAGCAAATACTGCTCACTGGGGACTTCAATGCGAAACACAGTGAGTGGGGATCCCCAGTGACAGACAAAAGAGGTACAAGGTTATCCGAATTTTTCTTCAGACATGACCTTTGCGTTTGTAACACAGGCTCAAATCCCACTTTCAGCAATGCAAATGGGGAATCCTTCATAGATTTAACTGCGTGCTCGGAAGCTATCGCAGACAAGATAAGAAATTGGAGAGTGGACGAAGTAAATGACCCCAACAGCCCGCACAGACATATTTACTTTCAATTTGAAACGGGATATAAAGAACCAAAAGGAAACCTAAGAGCCAAATGGAATGTCAAATCATTTGAAAAGGAAAAAGGAAGCAACGCGATAAAAGACTTCGTCCCTACAAAAACGGCTGAAGAGCTAAGGGACCAATTAACTAGTATAAGCGAAATGACGATGAAAAGGATAAACACAAACCTAAGACGACCTAATATTTACTGGTGGACCAAAAATGTAGCGGAACTGAGGGACATATGTCAGAAACAGAGAAGGAAATACCAGAGGAACCGACACAACACAAACGATCCTCAAAATATAGAAATAAATAAACAAAACTACAAAGAACTTAAATAGAGAAATCCGGAGAGAAAAAAAGAAGAAATGGAATGAGCTCATTGAGGAGGTAGAAGAAGACGTCTGGAGGAAGCCCTATCAGCTGGTGATCAAAAAAACAAAACTAGCGGTCCCTATAAGACCAAAACAAGAAGTCGTGGATGAGGTGATTAAAACGCTCTTCCCATGGAGATCAAGCAAGGCATGGCCCAGAGGAGTAACTCACGCGGAAAACTATACAAAAATATAAGAAGAAGAAATACAGGAAGCAGCCCATAGAATGAAAAATAGGAAAGCGCCGGGGCCAGATGGAATTCCCGCAGAAGTGGTAAAACTGGTGGCGACCGAGAAACCAGAGTTGCTTGAAAGACCTATGGAAAACATCTTGAGCTCGGGTATCTTCCCAGAAATATGGAAAAGAGCGGATGTGATTATCGTAGCAAAGCCGGACAAAGTAGACATGAGGAGCCCTGGAACATATCGCCCCATATGCCTACTGGAAACCATCAGTAAACTTATGGAGCAGATAATAGCAAAGAGAATTAAAAACCACTTAGAGCAGGTCAGCCCGCAATCAGAAAATCAATTTGGATTTAGAAAAGGGCGCTCTACAGTTGATGCCATGGAGACAATAAAGAAGAAGGCACAAGAAGAAATAAATAAGAAAAGTAAAAAGAGGGGAATAAGCGCACTCGTGACAGTAGACATCCGTAATGCCTTCAATACGGTACCGTGGCATAGAATTAGAGAAGAACTGACAAGAAGAGAGACACCAAATTATCTAACAAATATAATCGGATCCTATCTGCAAAACAGATTACTCATACACGATGGGAAATAGTACAAGATGTCATACGGAGTCCCACAAGGATCGGTCTTAGGTCCCCTGCTATGGAATATTTTTTATGACGGGGTCCTAAGACTCCCCGTGCCAAAGAATACATTCTTAATAGCTTTTGCAGACGATCTAGCTGTGGTATCGGTCGCAAAAGAGGAAGATAAACTTAGGAATCAGGTGGACAGCACCCTGGAGGCAGTGGAAGACTGGGCGGAAGCAAACGAAATGCTAATAGCTGCAGAAAAAACGGAGGCCGTACTACTTATTGGAAGGAAAAAGACAAGGAAAGTAAAATTCAAAATGGGAGAAACAGAAGTAGAAACCGAAGAAACAATTAAATACCTCGGAGTCATCTTTGATAGAGAAGTAACGTTTATACCACATGTAAAAGAGGTCATAAGAAAGGCTACAAAAACCGTCACAGCACTCCGACGATTATTCCCACGAATAGCAGGACCAACAGAAAGCAAACGCAAACTATTAGCCTCGGTAGCCCAAGCAATAATTCTGTATGCAGCGCCAATTTGGGCCCCGGCAATAAAATTTCAATACTGCGCAAAGTTGCTGGATAGCATACATAGAAAGCTAGCCATAGGAATAAGTAGAGCCTATAGAACAATTTTAACTGAAGTGGCACAAATCCTGGCAAGACTTACCCCGACTAGGATTCTTGTAGAAGAAAGAGTACTAGGAAAAGGAAATCCAAAAGAGATAAGGAGGAGCTGAAAAAGAATAGAATAGAGAAATGGCAGAGTATATGGAAGATGGATGTAGGAAACATATGGACCCATAGACTCATGCCACACATAACTGGATGGACTCAGAGACAACATGGATAAATAGGTGTTCACTTGGCACAATTCATGAGTAGTCACGGTTGTTGCCAATAATATCTTAATAGGATAGGTAGAGCGGAAACGGGTACCTATCTGCAATGCAACGACGGATACCTAGACACGGCAGGACATAGCATATATATATATATATATATATATATACATGCACTCAATGGAATTCCACGAGGGAAAAGTATGGAACAACTATGTATAGAGTAGAAGATACGATAGAACAGATGCTGGCAAATGAAAAGAGCTGGGACAGATGGGCAGAAATGCTAACGTGCATCCTTAAGGACAAAGAGGAGGAAGAAAGACAGAAGGAGAGGAAATCAAATAACGAAGAGAATTAAGAAAAGAAATATGGTCAACAAAATGGTGATGAAGTAATGCGGTTCCACACCTTTTTGAGCTAGGGGACGGGAGAGTTTAGTGGGTAGGCTAGACAAATGAAGCGAAAGCGGATGCCTAGAGTCCCACACTACCTTTCCCTTATGGGGGTATGCGCTGCTTCAGCAACATACTAGGTGTGCATGAGCATTCTCTCCAACCCAATTAAAAAAAAAAAGTTTAGGTTAGGTTAGGTTAGGTTACGTTATGTTAGGTTAAGTAAGGTTAGGTTAGATTAGGTTAAGTTAGGTTAAGTTAAATTAGGTTAGGTTAAGTTAGATTAGGTTAAGTTAGGTTAAGTTAGGTTAGGTTGAGTTAGCTTAGGTTAAGTTAGGTTAGTAAAGATATATATATATATATATATATATATATATATATATATATATATAAATTAAATATTGATTTATCGATTTTAATAAAAAAAATCTTTTATTAATTTTTTGTTGCACTACAATGAAATGTACATGTGCGTTCAAGAACTTACAGGAACAAGTGAAACCTTATCTATGCTACGTGCTATTTATGCTATTTCTAACTTACTGGAAAACTACTGGGTGTTTAGCTGATGCAGCAAGTTACAACTTACAATGTTTGTGAAATACCTTCAAGGCCTTACATAATTCCTCCCTTCTAAAATTTTACAATACTTGTGAGGTGTTATTCTATTGTTTCTAACGTATTTAGTTTATTATTTAATACATTCCTTTTTGGTTTCCATAGGTTCTTACATTTATTCTTAAGTTTATAACATAACATAAACAATACAATAATTACAATAATACAATATAATATATAAGAATGATGGTTATTATTTATTTGCAGTTCTTTTATCTTTGGAACATTTTTGATTTTTATATCTACTGATTTTATTTCTTTTAATTTATTCTGATTAATTATTTTTGAGTAATTGAAGGAGTTGAAATTTTCGAATTGTATTTCTTTATAATTTTCTTGAATAATATTAAATTTGAAGTTATTTATTCTACATCCTTCTGTTAATTTAAATTTATATACTCCTTGTATATTTTTGTTAACAGTATTTGTTTGACAATTAATTTGAATTTGTTGTTCTATAGGACTTATAATTATTAAGTCGTTTGTATTTTCTATCTGTTCCCAAGTGTTTTCTAGTTTTATATCATGGAATGAACAACCATCGTTCTTTTGATTATTTACAATATTCATAATACATTTATTTATTTTAATATATCGACTATTACAATAATAGCTATTATTTATTTGAATACAGTTGTGAGTAATATATTTATTTCCATTATCTAGGTAATATATACTTTGTTTTTCATTAAGCATAATGAGGGAATCATTTTTATAAACAGGGATGGGGGTAAATTGATGTAAGGAGTAAGTATTTAAGGTGTATATTGGGATATTTATTATAAAATGTATTTGTTCTTTATCGTTTCTACAATATGTTTCGATGATTTCATTAAAAAGCCAAATATCTTTATTTTGTGTTATTTGTTGTAGGTTATCGGGATTTATGATGCTAGTGTGTAATTTTCTTAAGCTACAGAATGTTAGGCTAACTTCGATTTGTTTACACAAATCATTCATATTTTGTAAGAGAAATATTAATTTTTGAAATTTATTATCAATATCTATCTTGCTTTGCCAATCAAGGTTTTTTATTAGAATAGTTTGTATGTCATTTATTTGCATTTGTAATTGATTTTCATTACTTTCAAGATTCTTTATTTGTTCATTAAATTTGTCAATCATTTCTCTGTTTATTTTTATGTTTTGGTCATTTTGTATCTGTAGTGTCTGTTCATTTTTATTTATTTGTTCAAAAAGTCTGTCATATCGTTCTCCGTCCGAGGCGTCTAAGTTACCAGAAATAGATTTTATGATACTACCTATTCCGTTTATTAAACCGCGTTTTACTCGTTTGTTAAAAAGTTTTTGGATTTGATTTTCTAAATCATTATGAATATAGGTTATTATGTTTATATAATCTTGGAATAATGTCTTTTGATCAGAGACTTGTTCTAATAGGATAGATTTTAATTTCGTTACTTTTATAAATTCTTGATATATGGGGGTAATATTATAATTAAAATATATAATTTGTTCTGAGGTTTTTAATTTACATTGTCCTAAATCGGCCAGATGAAATCCGTTATCTTGTGAGATATCTATCAATTGGGCTACGCATCTGAAACATTTTATTGTTTTAGTCTATTTATCCGAATGTTTTTCATGCCTAGTTGATCTTTAGTTTTTACTTTTCCTAATATTGGGTCATATTCTTCTATTTTTATTTTTTTAAATAATGGTTTTTTAAATTTCTTTAATAATCTAGGATTTTCTTTAGCAAACATTTCTTTTGGTATCTCTAAGGGTTATCGTTTTCTTTGTAACGTTTTTGCTTCTCTGTTTCAATTTTAGTTTTAATGATTTCAAACAACTCAGTTTGTTCGTCTTTATATTGTTGGATTAATTCTTCATTTATGAGGGGGATAATTTTGAACGGTATTTCGTTATTTTTCCCAAATAATATTTCGTTAGGGGTTAACTTTGTAATAGAGTGTTTTGTATTATTATAGGCTAGTATGACTAATTCTAATTTTTCTAATAATGTTTTATTGTTAAATTTCTTATTATTCTCTATCAGTCGCAAGTGCTCTATGAGAGTGGAATGTAATCTTTCAATTGCGTTGCTTTTGGGGTTGTTTACGCAAGTAATGTGGCTTTCTATGTTGTATGTTTTGAGTAGGTTTTGTATGAGACTTCCTTTGAATTCTGGACCAGAATCCATTATAATTTTATTTGGTATAGTGAATGTTTGGAAATATTTTATTAATTGATTTAATACGCTTCTTGAGGATTTATCTTCAAGAAAATATATTTGTCCTTGTTTTGAGAACTGATCGTAAATAGTAAGAAAATAATTTTTATCTAGGCATAATAGGTCCATGTTTATTGTGTCGAAAGGTTTAGAGGGAGTTGGTGTAAGATTATCGATTGCTTGTGTTGGTTTTCTGTTATATTTATTTAATTTGCAGTGTTCGCAGTTGTTAATATATTCAGTGATATTTTTTATCATATTGGGCCAAAAATATTTATCTTTTAATGCGTTTAATGTTGCTATTATTCCGCGATGGTTTGTTAGTCCGTTGTGGAAGTCGTGAATTATTTCGATTTGTTCATCTTCGTCTTCTATGTCTGTTACTATTTTATTACATGAAATTATATTTATAGTATTATATTCAAAAGTTTTTTTTATAATATTCGAGAGTGTCAGATCTAGACCTTTTTCGATTATTGCGTAATAACGTATTTTTGGTATAATGTATTCTTTTAGGAATTTTATTATTTCTTGTTCTAGTGTGGTTTTGTTGAATTTACAGTGTATTCTCATCTTGTTGTGTTCGAAAAGTCGTTGTGTTTGAATTTCTGTGTTTCCATCATGTGTTTCTAATATAAGTTGGTTATTTGCGATGTTAAGTCTATCGTTTATAAATTTTAGTCCGTTTACTAAGTTTTCTGGATCTGAGTGCACTGTGTTATTGTCGCTATCATGATTACTTACTGAGTCGTTAATGTTTGTTTCAGGTAGTGTATATAAGTTAATTTGGATGTTTGTGTCTTCAAAAATTTTTAATATTTTATTTGAAACATCTTCCCATTTTAATTCGTCTCTGCCGCATCCTAATTTGGGAATATTAATTTCATATAACTCGTTTAATATCATGTAGTCTCTAATTTCTTTGAGGGGTTTGTCTAAATTTCTAATGGAGGGTTTGTCTTTGTAATGTTCTTTTGTAATTAGGTGAAATATTATTTTGTTATTAATGTGTTGTATGATTAGATTCTTATTTTTTTCATTTTGTATTTTACAATATTCTCTACTCTGAAATGAATTATTTATGTCTTTAGCTAATCCTTGTGACATTTTTAAATCCCTTGATATACAGTGGGCAAAAATTTTTGTATTTGTTACGTCTCCTACGTGGTTAATAATTTGTGTATCGTTTCTTTGTCGTGATAAATTGTCTGCGATAATATTCATTTTCCCTTGTAAGTATTCAATCTCGAAATTGTACTCGTTTAACTCTATTTTCCAACGCATGAGTTTCTGGTTGGGATTTTTCATGTTGAATAACCATACAAGTGGTCGGTGATCGGTTTTAATAAGAAATTTTCTCCCGTATAAATAAGGTCGGAAATTTTTAATGGATAGGATTATTGCAAGTAGTTCTTTTTCTATAGTGCTGTAATTCTGTTCAGCGTTATTTAGTGTTTTGGAAAAATATGCTATTGGCATCTCTTTACTATTTTCATTTTTTTGAAGTAATACAGAGCCTACCGCGAAGTCTGAGGCGTCGGTTGTAAGAATAAATTCTTTGTTGAAATTAGGGAATTGTAATATTGGTGAGGTAGTTAGAATTTCTTTACATTTATTAAAACAGTTTCTGTATTGTTCGTTATAAATATCAATGGTTTGACCATTTCGTAAGCAACTGGTGAAAGGTTTCGTCAATTTTGCAAACTCCGGAATGAATTTACGGTACCAACCAATGGTACCAAGAAATGATTTTATTTCTTTTTTTGTTTTTGGGATGTTTAATTTCTTTATTTTTTCTACTTTGGATGGGTCTGTTTTAATACCGTCTTGTGTAATGATATAGCCGAGGTATTTAGTTTGATTTTGTAAAAATTCGGATTTATCAATTTGTATTTTAAGATTTGCTGTTCTGAGTTTTTCAAATACTAATTTTATATTTTGTAAGTGTTCTTCAAGTGTTTTTCCAAAAATAATTATGTCGTCGAGATAGACAAGGCATATTTTGTTAACTAAATCCCCTAATGCGATGTTCATCATTCTCTGGAATGTTGCCGGAGCGTTCTTTAACCCGAATGGCATGCGAATAAATTCGTAGTGTCCGGACGTAGTAGAGAAAGCGGTTTTTTCAATATCGTCTTTATTCATTAAAATTTGATGGAAACCAGAGTGTAGATCGAGTGTTGTGAAGTATTTTGAGTGTCCTATGTGATCTAATAGTGTATCTATGTTAGGGATTGGAAATCGATCATCTTTTGTTTTTGTGTTTAATTTACGATAGTCAATAACTAACCTTGTTTTGCGTTTGCCGGACGCGTCTAATTTTTTCTGAACGATCCAAATAGGTGAGTTCCAAGGTGAATGTGAGGGTTGTATTACATTTTCTTTTAATAAATTTTGAATGTGTTCCTCGATATCTTGTTCATAGATTTGTGGAAGCCTATAGTTTTTCGTGTGTATGGGAGTTTCTTCGCTAACTATGATTTTATGTGTACAAATGTTAGTATTAGATAATTTTTCGTCTTTTTTTGGGAATAAGTCTTTATATTCTCTTATAACTGAATCTAATTTTAGTTTTTCTAAATTATTTAAATGTTCGTTTCTAATTTGGATATTATTGTTTTGTTTTAATGTTTCTAGGTGATTATCTAATTCTCTTTCTTTTCCCTGTATTTTAACGACGTTTTTTACAAAGTCAATTTGTATGTTTAACTCTTTAAATGCTTCTATGCCTAGAAACAGGTTATATTCTTTGTGAAAATTATGAATATAACATTTTATCGGAATTTTATTTAATTTTATTATGACATATTCGCTTATTGTGGTTTTTCCGTTTACAGTTTTAAAAGTGCATTTTTCATAATATGTTTTCATATTTTTTATTTTGACTAATTCAGGGGTTATTAAATTTATACTAGAGCCTGTATCAAAGAGAATAATATAATTTTGAATTTTTAACGACGGTAGGTGATAGGTCATGCTGGACATTACTTGTTTAATTTGTCCTCGCCGTTTGCTATCTCTAAAAAAGAATCTTCATCTACTTCAATTTCGTATTCGTGTTCGTGGTCAAATTGTTCTGTTATTTCTGTGTCATCAGTTTCGTCAAGATTGTAATTTTGTCTGACTGTTTGCGTTGACATGGGTTGGGTTACGCGAGTCTGTTGTGTCATAGGTCGTGGTTGGAAATTGCGTTTTGTTTCGTAAAAATTTTTTAAATTCTGTCTTGGTGCGAATTGTGTTGGATGTTTACTAGCTGTGTTAAATGGTATGGGTTTTGAAGGGAATTGTTGACCAGGGAATTTTTTAGGAGGTATATTAAATGAAAAATTTGGTTTTTCTTTTAACATTGGTGACTGATGTACAAAATTAAATTCATTTCGTAAGAGGATTTCGCATTCTTCTAGAGATTTGGGTTGTTTTACGATAAAAGATCCTCGTATAGTAGTTGGTAATAGTGAAATAAAATATGTTACGATTAATTTTTGATTTTCTTTGATTATTGCATTTTTCTGAAGTTGGTTATATTCTGTTAAAAGGATTTTGGATTTATATTGTGCGAATTTTTGTGAGATAAGCTCTAAAGTTTTATCGGAACTAATTTTATTTCTAATTTGTAATATTTCTAATAGGATAGTTTCGGCCGTACTTTTGTCACAAAAGTTATTTGTTAGGTACGTTTTTAATTCGTCCCAAGTTGCAAATTTATTTTCCGCTAATAATTCGGCAGCTTTGTGAGTGAGTTTATTTTTTATTAAACCAAACATATATGTTTGTTGGATATTAGTAAGTGTTACATTAATTAATGTGTTCTGTACGTCTTCTACAGCGGATATGAAATTGTTAAGAATTTTTATATTTCCATCGTATGAAGGAATAATTTCTGACAGATTTTTCAGTTCTGATAATGTTGTAGTAGCCATTGTTAAATTTGAATTACTTAATCGACTTGGTCTCAATAAATTTTTCTTTATCGGGTTATTGTTGAATTGAGTGTTTTCAACTTGTGGATTTAAATTTGAATTCAGATATTCTGATTCTGATGAACTATTATTGTTCATTAATTTTGTGTGTTGAGACTGTGCCGGTCTCTCGATACTTTTATTACTAGTCTAGCTAGAAGTATCCCTTTGTGTAATAATATTATTAATTTGTTAATTATATGTAACTTACAATGGTAGCAACAATATAATTGTGGATAGATGTTTTACTGACATCACCGGATTCTTGTTCTTCTCGTCTTCTCGTGATTCTTCAAGAGGACAGCAGATGTTTTCGGACGACGTGGACCAATTACGGAACAGCAAGTTCTTCTCGTTCGAGCAGGACGTGATCTCGTAATGGAACAGCAAGTAGTCGATCTGGTGTTTTCTCTTAAAGATGGGCCGTGGTTAGGCCTTGGTGGGCTTAGGTTGAAGCCGTTTAGTAGTCTCGTAGATTTGTTATAAAATGGTGTAGTAAAACTTTTTATAAAGTACCACAGATTAAATTTTTATATTTAATTTATCTGTGTCAGCACCATCCTACCGACTGCGCCAATTAAATATTGATTTATCGATTTTAATAAAAAAAATCTTTTATTAATTTTTTGTTGCACTACAATGAAATGTACATGTGCGTTCAAGAACTTACAGGAACAAGTGAAACCTTATCTATGCTACGTGCTATTTATGCTATTTCTAACTTACTGGAAAACTACTGGGTGTTTAGCTGATGCAGCAAGTTACAACTTACAATGTTTGTGAAATACCTTCAAGGCCTTACATAATTTATATATATATATATATATATATATATATATATATATATATATATATATATATATATATATATACAAAATTCCAGGGCAATCGATCGATCCGTTCTTAAAATTGATTGTCCTGACTGTATTTTAAGATGATCGACCGATTTTTATATCCTATATAATAATAATACTTTTATTGCCTCAATAAAAGTATTATTATTATATTGAGTCAAGACAAAAGTCTATCCAAAATTTCATGAAAATCGATTAAATAGTTCTAAAGATATATCGTCACCATTTTATTTCAAGAAGACCTACCACATTTTATAGCTTTCCGTATAAGATGTTTCAAGACAAATGTACACACAAAATTTCATGGCAATCGATCAATACGTTTTATAGATAGACCGCCGTCATTATATTCCAAGATGACCGACTAAAATATGTTATAGTTTTATGTTTATGTTTTATTTAAATCGTTTCAGTGGTTCTCGAGTTAATAATTCCAATGTATATTGTTATTAACCCATTGTTGTAATTCAGTCTATTGTTGCAATCATTGTTACATTATTTATAAACAACAAAAGGCATACAAATAACCATTTATATTTATTTCACATAACATTTCTACCTTTATATTGTTGTCTTTTCATTGTTGTAATCCAATCTATTGTTGCAATTATTGTTATATTATCAATAAACAATCACAAACAATTAAGAGTCAATGCCACGCCACCGAATTCCACGCCGTCTAAAATTCGCGCCCTAATATCCACGCCATCTAAAAGCCACCAGACCCAAAGGTTCTCCTACCACTTTGTCCACAACACCGAATCTAGTGCTGTCTCACTTTTTCATGGCTGCACGTCACACCGACGTCACACTGACGTCAGACCTATGAGGATTGTTAGTGACGTCAAGCATGGCGTCACGTATTCAGTACAGTAAACCAAATAAACATTGAATATAATAATTTTCGAGTTAATTAATTTATGAAATGCAATGCGCTAATCAAATAAAACAATTGCCGAGTCTTATAAAACTATTTAATCTAGGATTAAAATTAACTTACTAACTAATTTCACTGAAGATGTCAAGTTTTATTTAATTGAGCGAGTAAATCTGAGATTAAACTGACGAAAATGTATGGTATTAACATTTAATTGATGATTATTAATAGACAATAAGTAATAGTGCTGAATGGTTAGATATAATTTCAAAATAAATAAGTAGATTTGAAATATATTCATTTTTTATTTTTAAAAAGGTTACAAATTTCAGCTTCATATTTCTGTCGACAGTGCAAGATGGATTTGTAATAATGTCATTAGTATCATCTATTTCTTCCATAACACATATATCTGATACACCAGCAGACAATGAATCTTGAAAATGATTCACATAAGCGAAGGTTACCAAGAGTATTCCGAAACAAATGCAATCCATTTCAAAATTATAGTGAAAATAAGTATACGTATGAACGACAATTTAAATGAGTATGATTTCGAAGTACTTTTAAATCTCGCACCAGTAATTGTCCCTAAGCCCCAGTGTGAAGACTCGTGTTTTAATTTCATAAAGCGAATTAGAACAAACTACATTAAAAAACAAGATTATTATGAAAAATATAATAAAAATTAACATGTGTGATGATGTATCACGTACTACCATACAAATGTACATTTATCGCCGTATTTCTAACACAGCTCCATGGCCGAGCGGGCTAGCGCGTCAGCGCAGTAAGCCAACGTTCGTCGGTTCAAACCGCGCTCGGATATAAAATATTTTTTATATTTTATATTTAAGATTCTGCAAGTTCAAACCATATTTCAAAACATGAAACTTTAATTTAATTTACAATTTTTGTGAATCTTGGTAACATGGGCCTTATGGAGACTCGGACAGTATAAAAGCCGGCAAAAAAATCAAAACAGACAGAGAGTGTTCGCGTCTTCCGAACACTCAGCTATCTCCAGCAGTCAGCGAATCATCCCCGAGTACCGTTCCGACCGTCAGTGAGTTATAGAGGTGAGAAAGTGATTTCTGTTATTAATTCTATTGCCGATAATTCTCAGCAATACTACTTGCTAGTTAGATTTATTTTTTTGTAGTTTATTTTTATAATCAGGTTTAGCCTGATTGTTGCTATCATAGCGTCTTCCTAGGATAGCCAACAATCAGTAGAGATTAGATTAATTGTTGTTACTGTAGCGTCTTCCTACGGCAGCCAGCAATTAATCTGGTCAGTGTAGTTATTTTTATAATCAGGTTTAGCCTGATTGTTGCTATCATAGCGTCTTCCTAGGATAGCCAACAATCAGTAGAGATTAGATTAATTGTTGTTACTGTAGCGTCTTCCTACGGCAGCCAGCAATTAATCTGGTCAGTGTAGGTTATTTTTATAATCAGGTTTAGCCTGATTGTTGCTATCATAGCGTCTTCCTAGGATAGCCAACAATCAGTAGAGATTAGATTAATTGTTGTTACTGTAGCGTCTTCCTACGGTAGCCAGCAATTAATCTGGTCAGTGTAGTTTATTTTTATAATCAGGTTTAGCCTGATTGTTGCTATCATAGCGTCTTCCTAGGATAGCCAACAATCAGTAGAGATTAGATTAATTGTTGTTACTGTAGCGTCTTCCTACAGTAGCCAGCAATTAATCTGGTCAGTGTAGCTTATTTTTACAATCAGGTTTAATTTGATTGTTGCTATCATAGCGTCTTCCTAGGATAGCAACAATCAGTGTGAAGATTAGTTTAATTGTTGATACTGTGGCGTCTTCCTACGGTATCCAGCAATTAAGCTGATCAGTTAGCTTACGTAAAAGTCAGTGTTAGGTTAGTTGTTGCTATTGTGGCGTCTTCCCACATTAGCCAACAAGTTGACTACGTTTTTGAAAAGAGTTACGCTGTACGCTACGGCACCGACTTCCTTCCCGACTATCCTAGTCCCGCGTACACATCTTTTGTTAGTATTTATTTATATTTGCGTTTCCTATTTTTATTATATTTTGCATCTTTATTTTAGATATTGAATAAATCTCTTAAACTAGTGCACGAAGTGTTATTTAAAAATCCCTGGAACCTTTACCTCCACAGAGCTATCTAGGTAAACGACGTCGTCGCCGACCACCGCACCGACATCGAAGACTGGCGCCCGAGGCAAGCTCACCGAGGCGGCGACAACGAGCAGTAAACGTCACATCTTTGGCAATCATCACAAATTTGGCGCCCGAACAGGGACACCGATTTTCACTATGGCACCAGGTGGTGGAGACGCTGACGTTGACACCAAGGTTTCTTGGGTGTACGAATTAAAGAAGGAAGAACTGGCAAAACAAATGCAGAATCTAGGATTGAATGCTGAAGGGACTCTGACAGAACTACGGCAACGCATGGTCGCCGCAGTCAGGCAGCTAGGCAAAGCCGATCAAGAATCCGAAGCTTCCCCGCCTGAGGTTTACACGTACCCGACGACAGGGCTACGCACTCCAGTACACATTTGCGAGACAGTCCGCAAATGGAATGTCCAATTTGATGGGAAATCCGACCCCATCACTTTTTTTGGAAAGAGTCGAGGAGCTCAAGTCGAGCTACCGGATCGACGATGAAAATCTTCTTACGGCCCTGCCCGAACTTCTACGTGGGCGAGCGCTGCTGTGGTATCGGAACAACAGAGATACTTGGGGAGATTGGTCATCATTCCGCGATGACTTTCACACATTTTACATCGGCGCTGACTATAAGCTAATACTGGGTGAGCAAATATATCAAAGAAGACAGCTACCGTCAGAAAAGGGACGTGAATACCTCACCGATATCCACACCATGATCCGAAGACATGGAGGTATGGGCGAAGATCAAATCTTATTCCGAGTATACCATAACCTCCTACCGAACTACCGACAGTATATCCGCAGAAATGATTTCCGCAACCTACGAGAATTAGGTCAATGCATTGACGAGTTTGAAAGGTTGCAAGAAGAATTGAAACCACCCCGTATTCCGCGGTTGGGAAACATCACCAGCGCTCCCAGCGCTACTAACCGCAGCAAGAGTTCACCACAAATACAATGTTCGCGAGGCGACCAGTTGGGGCACTTCCAGACCAGGTGCACAAGCCCGATTGAAACGTTTAGAAACGCCGAGGATACCACCGATTACTTCCACGTCAACATTACGGTACACGGCGAAGAGTTTCGTGCCCTCATAGACACGGGGGCCGAATATTCGTACATAAACAGCAAGATAGCGAACGCATGGCAGAGAGCTGAGAATCGACCAGAGCCAACACAGCATACCTCCGCTCAAGTGGCAGACGGTACCGTGGTGAAGATCACCGAAGAACTGACGATAGGCTGCAGCATCGACAACATCTGGCGAAGGGCAACATTCTTAATTTTGCCACAGCTACCGATGAACATAGTGTTGGGTATGGACTTAATCACAGCCTTTGGGATGATCCTCAATGCCGTCACGCGACAGATCTCTTGCCAGGTCAACCGTTTAACACCGACCTATTCAATAAACCCGATGGAGGAACTTGCGCAACAGAAGGCTGTAGGTCGCAGTCTTCCCCGCATCCGCCCCGTTTCGCCTCCGTTGCGGCACACGGAAAGCACCGGTGGTAACGCCCGGCTAATACCGCAGCCGGTAGCGTTACCTCCGTTACCGAAACCGTCCCCACCGGAGCTGCCCATGCCAAAGGAGACGATACCAACGGAGAAGAGCTCAGACAGTAGTCCCGAAGTGCTGGTGCTCGAGGCATCACCACTGACCGATTGGTCAGCCACGACCACCCCGCACATGACTCCGGTGGCCGGGCTGCTGTCACCGCTGCCGCCCACTCCGACGGCGACGCCGAAGCCCAGGCGGTGGGTCCCGCCACCGACACCACCGACACTGAGCCCACCCAAGGGCCTGTTCGCGTCGCCAATCCGGAGGCCGGGAAAGAGCGCGTTGGCGCAATACTTTGAACTGGCAGCCCTGGCCCCGTCGCCGGAGAAGAGGCGTCCTCAAGAGGAGGAGTACATACGGCTGGACGCGTCGCCGTTATCTTCCTCGCCGGATAGCCCTGCCCCTACCCCGACCCCCGTGACAGCACCGACCCCCGTGGCAGCACCGACCCCCACCAGCGTCACTACGAGATCCAGTCTGCGGGTCAGCATCCCGCTAACAGCGCTGCGGCCCCCAGGACATCCGCCCCACAAGAGATGCCGCCGAGCCATCCCGAAGGGTGACGGAACCCTCCGATGGCTCACAATTCCCCCTCAGGAAAAGACAATTTAGTGCGTAAGGTTTTGTAGTATTTAAGAATTAGTGATAAGTGTTTTGTTTTTCTTTATTATTTCTTAATTATTATATTGGTTATTAGGGTAAGTTTTGTTCCTTTTTTTTCCTCCGACGAAAGAGGGGGGTGTGATGATGTATCACGTACTACCATACAAATGTACATTTATCGCCGTATTTCTAACACAGCTCCATGGCCGAGCGGGCTAGCGCGTCGAAAACTGCGCTGCTGCCGCTACAACGATTACAGAACAAATGTCTGCGCTTAATCAATAACGCAGATCGCTATTCTAGAATCGCAGATTTACACGAAACAGCACAACTTCCACTAATACACGATTACATTAACAATACAGCACAAACATTTTACACATCCCAAATACACAATAATCCACTGACACGCACAATCACAAACATCAGAGAGCACAATGCCACATTTCCATTGAAACATCTCTTACCCTATCAGACCCTTCCAGTATTTTCCCAGCCTATTCCAGGGCAATAACATTCACATTCTAACACAAACATTTAATACTCAAATCTGTAATGTCTCAATCATAACCGCATTGTAAATAACCATTACCATTTTGTTTTAGCCCTAAGTTAGTTTTAAGAAAATAATTGTTTAAAGTGGGTTTTTTGTATTTTTTCCCATAAAATAAATTCAATGTTTTCATCTCATGTCACTCATACTCATCTCATTATCGTCAAATATTTAAAAATTGTTTATGTTATACGTCATCACTTAGCTAGTAAGGCATGGTATGCCAGGAATAGTTTATAAGTTTAGATTTAAAAGTGCTAGAATGTATTTCCCTTGCCATGCGTGAATCCGATCGCGCTGTCCATAGCGCTGCGATGCTGAGGGTATCCGCAAATCCATGTGGATTGAGATACACCTCAGCATACAGTGCGGTTGGCTGCCGAGAGGTCAGTTACGCATGTGCAGGGAAAATTAGCGCAATGTACTGTACATAAATAAAACAATAAAGGTCTTTAAACAAAAAAGCGTCAGCGCAGTAAGCCAACGTTCGTCGGTTCAAACCGCGCTCGGATATAAAATATTTTTTATATTTTATATTTAAGATTCTGCAAGTTCAAACCATATTTCAAAACATGAAACTTTAATTTAATTTACAATTTTTGTGAATCTTGGTAACATGGGCCTTATGGAGACTCGGACAGTATAAAAGCCGGCAAAAAAATCAAAACAGACAGAGAGTGTTCGCGTCTTCCGAACACTCAGCTATCTCCAGCAGTCAGCGAATCATCCCCGAGTACCGTTCCGACCGTCAGTGAGTTATAGAGGTGAGAAAGTGATTTCTGTTATTAATTCTATTGCCGATAATTCTCAGCAATACTACTTGCTAGTTAGATTTATTTTTTTGTAGTTTATTTTTATAATCAGGTTTAGCCTGATTGTTGCTATCATAGCGTCTTCCTAGGATAGCCAACAATCAGTAGAGATTAGATTAATTGTTGTTACTGTAGCGTCTTCCTACGGCAGCCAGCAATTAATCTGGTCAGTGTAGTTATTTTTATAATCAGGTTTAGCCTGATTGTTGCTATCATAGCGTCTTCCTAGGATAGCCAACAATCAGTAGAGATTAGATTAATTGTTGTTACTGTAGCGTCTTCCTACGGCAGCCAGCAATTAATCTGGTCAGTGTAGGTTATTTTTATAATCAGGTTTAGCCTGATTGTTGCTATCATAGCGTCTTCCTAGGATAGCCAACAATCAGTAGAGATTAGATTAATTGTTGTTACTGTAGCGTCTTCCTACGGTAGCCAGCAATTAATCTGGTCAGTGTAGTTTATTTTTATAATCAGGTTTAGCCTGATTGTTGCTATCATAGCGTCTTCCTAGGATAGCCAACAATCAGTAGAGATTAGATTAATTGTTGTTACTGTAGCGTCTTCCTACAGTAGCCAGCAATTAATCTGGTCAGTGTAGCTTATTTTTACAATCAGTGTGAAGATTAGTTTAATTGTTGATACTGTGGCGTCTTCCTACGGTATCCAGCAATTAAGCTGATCAGTTAGCTTACGTAAAAGTCAGTGTTAGGTTAGTTGTTGCTATTGTGGCGTCTTCCCACATTAGCCAACAAGTTGACTACGTTTTTGAAAAGAGTTACGCTGTACGCTACGGCACCGACTTCCTTCCCGACTATCCTAGTCCCGCGTACACACCTTTTGTTAGTATTTATTTATATTTGCGTTTCCTATTTTTATTATATTTTGCATCTTTATTTTAGATATTGAATAAATCTCTTAAACTAGTACACGAAGTGTTATTTAAAAATCCCTGGAACCTTTACCTCCACAGAGCTATCTAGGTAAACGACGTCGTCGCCGACCACCGCACCGACATCGAAGACTGGCGCCCGAGGCAAGCTCACCGAGGCGGCGACAACGAGCAGTAAACGTCACATCTTTGGCAATTAGGCCAAAGATCATCACACATGTTAACTTCTGTTCTACATTTCTATATTAAAAAATAAAATAATGCAAGAATTGAAATATTTTCAAGGTAAGTTTGTGGTTTTAATAATAAATACATTTTATAACAAATAAAGATATATTCTACATTAATAAAAATAAGTAACATTAAAAAAAAACTATTTTAACAATAAATTCTGAAAACTTTTTCCATATCGTTAGTAAAACGCCAAAACAACGAATGTTATTTCTGCAAGATTGATAGATACACTTATAATATGACTAGTATATTGAATATTATCGATAATTTCTTTGAGCTCACGAGTGCTTTTGTTTATAAAGCAAATATTCTAATAAAAACCATTGTTTTTAGTACATGGGATCAATATCTATAGTATGTAAAATCTGGCCACATTTTCAAATATTTAGGTGTGATACAACAGGCGCGGTGGTCGAGCATGTTAATGCACATCTCTTAACATGCTGTGACGTCACCCGAACCAAGGTTCGTCAGTTCGAATCCGCCTGTCGACAAAGTATGATTTGTCGTTAAATAAAAAAATACAGTTACTTGTATTAATCATACTCGGGCGCTATAAGCTAGTCACTTATACATATGCCTTAAAACTACGGAAACCGGCAGTACGGCAGCGTAAAAACTGCGGCTCGGTGTGATCGGTAGGCCCAGGCCCGATTCGGGCTGTAGCGCCATTGAAGAAGAAGGTGTGATACAACAATTTCATAAATTATAAAATTTCAAAACGGATAAAAGTCTTGTTAGTTTAGTTTTTAATTGAAACATATGTTTTTCGATCATGATCGCCGCGTAAACTGTATAAACAAGTAGTATTATCTTTATGTTATAAGTTCTTTTAGCTATTTGATATATAAAACGAGCAAATTAATCAAATTTTTCATAGATTTTATAATGTAAATTAAATCAGTCATCCGAAGAGCACACTACTCGCAATACACCATGTGATTCTTATCAAAAGATCTTTTCATAAATAAATAAACAAACTATTCAAATTTATTGCTTTTATTCAATTATAATAAACTATATTGAAATAGATACCTTAATAACAGATTGGTACATGAGAAAGTTTGCCTTTGTTTCAAAGATAATAATATTTATTCAGAATATAAAATTCTAGTATTATGGGTATTTTATATTGGTAAATATAATATAAATAGTGTCAACATGATAATTAGTACTATGACTAGCACCTTACATATTTAAAATTTAAGGACACACATTTCCTGTTTAACTTTTATTCTAATTGTGCTCAGATATTTGTTGATGTTCTTACCATAACAATGACAGTAATATTAAGTATTAAAAAAACCTGCTTATCTCCAGAATTATCAATAATTTTTTATGAAACATTTTGCCTAAATCTGGAAAAATCTGTCACACAATCCCAATAATTAGTTTTATAGAAAAGTATAGTAAAGAATCGTCCAAACTTCATATTATTAATTTATGTATAGAGCTGTTTAATCATGCAATGATTCATTAGGACGATATTCTAATAGTCTGAAGAAATAAATATCCATTGAATTATGGCAGTAAGTTGAACTTAATCTAATTTCAGTTTTGAGTCCAAGCTGTGTGACACGGCATCACTAAAAGTATCGTTTTCTTGTTACGTAAAGTGTTAATTATCTCGTTTTAGATTAAAAACATTTAAGTTATTAGGATAATATGGAAATTTTACTCCTTGCTCGGAAACAAATTTACAAGTCGTTATTTGTAGTGTACTTCTATAATTAAATACAATATAAGTTAGAAATAAATACATAGTGAGAAAAGTTATAGTACAGAGACAGAGTGATAACTGAATATATTTATAACCTAGAATGAAATACTCCTTTAATTAAGCATCGTTCTGTTGTACAAGGATCCTTAGTTCAGAATAAAATTAAAAAAAAATATTTTACAATGATTAAAACACCGATGTCTTTTTCTTTTTATAGCTTAATCAGATTTGAATTCATTTTTGTAAATGTATTTAAAAAATTACATTTCATGCTTATACTTTTATTCAATTTATTATACAGTTAGCGTAAAGAGACAATTAATTATCATTTCTGTCGAAATGAAACATGTTTATAAATCATTTACTAACATATTACCTATTTACCTGGTATATTTTACAAGTAGGACTATTAAAATGAAACTACAACTAATTTCTTAATTCATATTTTGCTTTAAATTTGAGATAACTTCTTTGCTACTCAATCTGGACTTCCATATTAATTTATTTTGGATAAAATAGACCTAAAAGTAAACAAATATATTTAGAGGTTATAGATTTTGAAATAGTCCAGTTTGTTCCTATGGTGAGCCTAACTTGTCGAAATTTTGACATTTGTTACTAATTTCGTGACAACGAAGATTCTAGTAACTCATATGTCAAAGTTAGGGAATTGAGTTTTAAACGCCAAATCGTGACAATGAATCTGATGATAATTCTAGGGATTAATCTAGGGAATTTTAGTTATCAACCCCAATTCGGGACAATGAAACAGGGTTTATGATCATTGTATATTTACCATTTTCATGATATGTATGTCACGTCAAGTGCCAAGAAAATTAGTTTTATATTAGAAAATTATTTATTTCTAATCTCAAACATTTCATCAAAATAAAAAGCAAATAACATATTTGTTGTATTATTTACAGTTTAGGTTTATAAATTAAATGATAAAAAAAAACAAAATATTTAGACCACGAAACTACATTTCTAATATTATAGTTCTAGTATTATTATTTATATTTAGAAAAATTCAATGGGAAATGGATCTTACAATAAGAGCACATTTCACACTATTACTATCGTCATAAAAGTAGAATTAGACTCAATTATGAATCTGTTGGTACAAAATACAATACAAAATCTGTCAACTAATAGTGCGGCGGAATATATGCATTTTGTAAGTAAGTTTACAGGAAAACAGGTGGTCTATGGTAGAAGAGATTCATGTTAGATGTATTGTGCTTGATTTCACTAACAGTATGGACCCAAATGTAACTCTAAAGTATGGAAAAGCAATCAAGAAAAAAATCAAGGCAAATATATGAAAGATGTAGGAAGGTGGCGCCAGGAAAAACTTAGACGACTTCAAGCATCATCTAAATATCAATAACCGGATATGCGTGTTCAGGAATTATGTGATGCAATTAATAAATTATTAGTTATATTACGTATAGATGTGATGGTGAAGTATGTAAACAAAAACTTACTATCTTCCTCAAGAACAGATCGGTTGATTATTTATCAGAGAAGTCTGCAATATTTTCAATGGAAAATTGGTAAAATTTTTAGCAAATGCAAATTTACTCATAAAAGTAAAAATGTTTTTATATCAAAATTTATTACATTTTTTTTCTTCAAAAAAAAAGAGATTTAAAAATGGTCCCTTGAAATGGTACGCATCTATATATCAAATTTATTCAATTTATTTAAAACTTGTCTAATGTTATGACCATAACTGTACTTTTGATTTTGTGTGTTCTACCGGCCGAGATACGTATAGCGCAGCAGCCCTTACTTCGTTGGTAGGAAAAAATATCCGATTCTGAGACGCTGTGCCAACAGTGGCGTACCTGAATTTATAGGGAAACCTTTATTATCTATTCTCTTTATTAATTGCGAATGAATATAAGAAAACTAGGTAGTAGAACTTCAGATGCATAATTTTAGACGTATATTACAGCTCCAGTAAGAACATTCGCAAATATGTTATACTTTAGTTCTACTAGAATTCCCGGACGAGAATCTTCGGGACGCCCCTGGTACGAAGTCAACATGATTCGACTCGAGTTTGGTGATATTTAGGAATATGTGCGATATGGACACGTGTGGCCTTTCTTTGTTCCAGCTTGTTGTGAAAAACATTAAACAGTGCCTGATGCTACTATCCGTGAGGGGGTGAGACGGGAACCCACACCACTTTCGGGGACGGGGTGCAGAGAAGGACCCAGGCCAACTTCTGAGGAAAAGTGAAGAGGTGAACCCACCTTAGACCATCGGGGTGCAGGAACGAGAGGACAATTAGAGTATATAAACTGCACATTTGGCTCAATCGTGGAGACTCTGGGGTCTCCACTCTGACTCTATGTCAGTAAGTTCAGAAGTTCCATCACCTTCCCTATCACCACTCAGTGCTATCGGCATCCGGGCACGGGTGAACCTTCCTAATTCGACATGCAGTGCTATCGGCATCCGGCCACGCTGTCACCCTCCACAACCCCACTCAGTGCTATCGACAACCGGGCACGGGTGCACCTTCCTAATTCGACTTGCAGTGCTATCGGCATCCGGGAACGCTGTCACCCTCCACAACCACACTCAGTGCTATCGGCATCCGGGCACGCTGTCACCCTCCACAACCACATTTAGTGCTATCGGCATCCGGGCACGGGTGCACCTTCCTAATTCGACATGCAGTGCTATCGGCATCTGGGCACGCTGTCACCCTCCACAACCACACTCAGTGCTATCGGCAACCGGGCACGGGTGCACCTTCCTAATTCGACATGCAGTGCTATCGGCATCCGGGCACGGTGTCACCCTCCACAACCACACTCAGTGCTATCGGCATCCGGGCACGCTGTCACCCTCCACAACCACACTCAGTGCTATCGGCATCCGGGCACGGGTGCACCTTCCTAATTCGACATGCAGTGCTATCGGCATCCGGCCACGCTGTCACCCTCCACAACCACACTCAGTGCTATCGGCATCCGGACACGGGTGCACCTTCCTAATTCAACATGCAGTGCTATCGGCAGTGCTATCGGCATCCGGGCACGCTGTCACCCTCCACATACTTCTCAGTTCTCGGTGTGTACAGTCGTTGTTTATCTATCCATGTTTTTTTCAATTTTCTACCAGAAATACATAGTTCTATGTTACAAAGTTAGTGCCAAGTTGGTTATAAGTTATTCCAGTGACGTTTTGAGCTGTAGTTTTTTATGTAACACTACCGATTGCTCGAGTTTACTGATCTGTTTTGATTTTTATTTATCGTCTAAATACTTGTGCCAATAAACTCGTCAACTCTTGCTCATCAACGGGTAAGTCAAGCCATCAGCAAGAATATCCACTTTCGTGAATAATCGGCTGGCTTCGCTTATCGCCATGGTCAACTACCCGAACTGCAATAAGAACGTGGTCTGCGACAATCAGAAAGCAATGAAATGTGATGGATGTGATAAATTCACCCATTTAAATTGTGTTAATTTAACCCATGATGATATTGCTCGCTTTACTCGCTCCAACATCAAATCTATTAAAGTATTGTAAAAATTGTCTCGACGAAGGAAACACTTTGAGCGGTCTTAAAAATCTAATTTCCTCTCTACAAAGTCAAATCACTCATATACAATCCCAATTAACTACTTTGCAACAAGCTTCTATTTCTCCTGGCCAAAATATAAATGATTGAATTGATACTGTGATTCATGAAATTAATGAAAGACGTAGACGTGAGCATAATATCATAATTTCTGGCATCCCAGAAAATAATTCAATTGATTTACCAACCTTTGCCTCAACTGTCTGCACTAAAATTACTTCCGGACAAGATTTATTAATAGATCGAGCATTTAGAATTGGAAAAACCAACGATACTTCTGATCGTCCACGTCTTGTCAAAGTTTGCCTTAAAAATGCTGAAGACGCTCTTAAACTAATCAGAAATGCAAAAAATGCTCGTAATTTTTCTGATTTAAATAATATTTACATTAATCCAGATCGCACACCCTTAGAATAGGCACACTACAAACGGCTGCAATCGGAATTAAACACCAGGAAGAATAACGGTGAAAATAATCTCAGAATCGCATACAAAAGTGGTCAATATTGTATAGTTCAAAAAAACTAAGTTCCAACTTGAAATCTGCTCCAACTAATTTAGAAAAATCTCTTCACGTTTTTTATCAGAATGCTCAAGGCCTAAACATGAAGCTTCACCAACTTCACTCGCTCCTTCCAACTCTCGACTATGACGTCATCGCCCTAACTGAAACGTGGCTATGTGACAGTGTTTGTGTGTGTTCCGTTCCGATCGCAATTTTGCGATGTGTAATCTAACTCGTGGTGGTGGTGTACTGCTTCTGATCAAAAGCTCACTCAGTCCAACCCTGGTTCCGCTTCTAGATTTATATGACTTTGTTCTTGCCAATATTTACATTATCTGTGTGAAAACTCTATTACGTGTCAATTACTTCTACATATTTAATATTTATATACCTCCTGCTACAAATGTTCAACATTACAATGTCATATTTGAATACATTCATTCTCTAGCATTCATTTCAAATCATAATTTGGTAATTACAGGTGATTTTAACATCACAGAATATGTAGATAATTCAAATTCAAACATAATGTGTTCACTGAAAAATTTTCTCGATATCACTGATTCTCAGCAATATAACTCAATATGTAATAGCAATGGTAGAATATTAGACTTGATAATTTCTAACCTTCATTGTTCAGTTACAAATGATAACTCATTATTCAGTCAGACATATGTACATCACAATCCGCTTAATATTTTTATTAATATCTCTACTAATACTGTGTCATATTTACCTAATATTTCGTCACATAAGTTTAATTTCAAAAAGGCAAATTTCATCTTACTTTATTCTCTAATAGATCAGTTTGATTGGTCCGTACTTAATTCATTTAATGATGTCAATGATCAATGTAACTTTTTTTATAATACTTTATTTGATATGTTTGTACAATGCGTTCTTTTCTTAACTCCTAGAAAATCTACCTTTCCACCCTGGATTACTTCAGAAATTCGCTATTCCATTAAACGGAAAAATTACTTCTTAAAGATGCATAAAAAAATATCCTAATGTACTGTTTTATTATGAACAATTTAAACTTTTCCGATTCCAAATAAAGCATGATATAAAAGCTTCATACGAGTCTTATATAAAAAAAATGCGAAGATTCTATCTCAGTTGACCCGAATACATTTTGGCAGTTCATCCGTTCTAAACGTTCTCACTCTGAGATTCCGAGCAAAATGTTTAAGGACGGTAATACTTACGATACCCCACATGAAATTGCAAACGGTTTTGCATCTTATTTTCATAGCGTCTATTCGCTCCCCTCCGATGACCCCCTTCCTACTCTTCATATGTATAATAACAACTCGATAATATTAACCATGGTTTCTCTTGAAATTGTTTTTGCCGCCATAAATAAAATTAAACCCACCCTTGTTTCCGGTCCAGATCTTGTTCCTAATCTAATTATAAAAGACTGTGCTGTGCCTTTTTCCATTGCTCTCTCTCATATATTTAATCTCTCTTTAAAAACAAACATTTTTCCAGATGCATGGAAATCCGCTCGAATCACGCCTATTCCAAAGACTGGTGACTCTTCCGAAATTTCCAACTATAGACCTATTGCTGTCCTGTCTGCCTTTAGTAAGATATTTGAATCGTTAATCTACTCAACCATTTACAATAATATTCATAATCTCATCTCTTTCTCCCAACATGGTTTTGTCCAACGTAGATCCACCTTCACTAATCTCTGTTCCTTCTCTCATTACACTTCAGAAGTTCTTGACAAAAATGGGCAGTTCGACGTAGTGTTTACCGATTTTGCCAAGGCATTTGACCGAATGGACCACCGGATAATAATTCATAAGCTTTCTGCTTTCGCTCTCTCAGATCCCCTGATTCAGTTAATTTCGTCATACCTTCAAAACAGAACTTTTTATGTTCAAATTCTTGGTCATTCTTCGGAGTTATTACCAGTAACGTCAGGTGTACCTCAGGGGTCCAACCTAGGGCCCCTCCTTTTTCTAATGTTCATAAATGACATTACCGAATCGATCTCAAATAATAACCTACTGTTTGCAGATGATTTAAAAATATTTAATGCTATTGATAATACAATGACTGTATTTCTTTGCAATCAGATTTAGATAACCTCACTAACTGGTGCTCTAGTAACAAACTTCATTTAAATATTTCTAAATGTAAAATAATGACTTTCACAAGAAAGAAAAATTATTTACTTCACAATTATACTATCCACACGTCTTCTGTTGAAAAGTGTTACGAGGTAACTAACTTAGGCATAGTCTTTGACCCTCAACTCTCATTTTCCCTTCACATAAACAATTTATTATCTTCTTGTAATAAGCTACTGGGATTTATTAAGCGTAATACCCGTAACTTTACTAATTTATCTCCCATTTTTGCACTATATTATGCTTATATTCGTTCAAAGCTTGAATATTGTGCTTTGATTTGGAACCCCATATATAAGAATCAAATTCAAGCACTAGAAAATGTACAAAGGAAATTTTTAAAGTTTATTTACTTCAAACTAATGGGAAATTTCCCACCTCATTCACTATCATACGATACATTAAATAAATTTTTTTCATTTGAAACATTATCTAATCGTAGGATTACTTCCTCACTGAATACTCTCAGGAAGATTCTTAATCATACAATTGATGACCCGGTTACTCTTAGTTTAATTAATTTTAAAGTATGTCCCTTTAATACTAGAAACTCCATTTTATTTTTTATTCCTACACCACACACTAATATAGCCTCTAAATCACCAATCCACCGCATGTGTTTAAATTACAACTTGTCAAATAATTAACCTGATCTATTTAATTGATTGAAATATGCCTTATTTATTATATATATATATATGTATTTTTTTTTTTACCTTATTTAATTGATTGATTTATGGAATATCTGTTATAATTTTGATTTTGTACTCTTGTTTATATCTTTTTTTCTCTCTTTGTTAATTTGCTGGTTGTACATTCCTGTATATTATTATTGTACCTGTCCTGTAATTGGATTTTTGTCTGTTGGCCAGTTAATTAAATAAATATACAACCACACTCAGTGCTATCGGCATCCGGGCACGGGTGCACCTTCCTAATTCGACATGCAGTGCTATCGGCATCCGGGCACGCTGTCACCCTCCACAACCACACTCAGTGCTATCGGCATCCGGGCACGGGTGCACCTTCCTAATTCGACATGCAGTGCTATCGGCATCCGGGCACGCTGTCACCCTCCACAACCACACTCAGTGCTATCGGCATCCGGCCACGGGTGCACCTTCCTAATTCGACATGCAGTGCTATCGGCATCCGGGCACGCTGTCACCCTCCACAACCACACTTAGTGCTATAGGCAACCGGGCACGGGTGCACCTTCCTAATTCGACATGCAGTGCTATCGGCATCCGAGCACGCTGTCACCCTCCACAACCACACACAGTGCTATCGGCAACCGGGCACGGGTGCACCTTCCTAATTCGACATGCAGTGCTATCGGCATTCGGGCACGCTGTCACCCTCCACAACCACACTCAGTGCTATCGGCAACCGGGCACGGGTGCACCTTCCTAATTCGACATGCAGTTCTATCGGCATCCGGGCACGCTATCACCCTCCACAACCACACTCAGTGCTATCGGCATCCGGGCACGCGTGCACCTTCCTAATTCGACATGCAGTGCTATCGGCATCCGGATACGCTGTCACCCTCCACAACCACACTCAGTGCTATCGGCATCCGGGCACGGGTGCACCTTCCTAATTCGACATGCAGTGCTATCGGCATCCGGGCACGCTATCACCCTCCACAACCACACTCTTCTTTCTTACCCAGAATACCTTTTACATGAACTTTTGGACTTAGTGACATACGTCAGTTTTAATTGTTACTTTCTCACGAGAGTAGCAATTCGACGTAACCGGGGCCAATGATTGTACGCGGAGTACAATGGTGGGGGAATTCGGGAAAGGTTGAGTTAAGTGAAAGATGTATATTCCTTCCAAAAGACATGACGGTGACGTCATACCTTGTGCATTTATTGAAAATTAAGTAACCAAAACAACATCATTTATTTAACGAATTTAGAACGAAAGCGTGATTCGAATACAAAGTTCTGTCGTGCACAAATTAGCTCTCTGGTATTTACCTTACGCAAGCGGGGAAAACACGACATAAAAACCCCAAGCAGAGAGACGAACCAAATCATTAAAATATTCTCAAAATAATTCGTTCATCAAAATTACAGATTTTATATATTTCATTCAGAACCTAACAGAAGTAATACTTTAAGACGCGTCACACCCTTTTTTTGTTTATTTAAAGCACTAATCGTTTGTATTAGACACACCAAGATGCATAGGAATATTACATTTATCCTGAGGTCCCTGGTTCGATTCCCACAGGCGACAAATTTTCATAATTTGAAAAAGCTATCCCTGTGGCTCCTCCACCACTAACATGTTTGGAGGCCGTGATTTGACGACTGGTAACCGCACTTCACGCGCAAAATATATCACTTACCGAGATCTGCTTTAGCAGAGTGCCACACCCAGTAATGGGTAGAAGGCGTGATGATATATTTTTTTTTATATTTTTAATGAAGTGGTGCAGAAAATACATACATACATACATACATATCTTCACGCTATATCCCAACAAATGGGATAGCACGAACCCTAAAATCACTCATAAAACATTCACTCATCACACCCAACAAACAACCAGCCATCACCAAACATTTTCATCCAAACACACCACCCTCACTTCAACCACATTTATAGATCACTCCATATAAACTCATTCATTTATTACACTCGAAAACATTATCACACAACAAACCTTCAATCACATCATTCCTATTCACTTACCATTCATTCATTTATATTAATATTATTAAAAATTATTTGGGTTTAGGACAAAAAATGTGAAAAATTGTGTTTTATTTTATAATTTCGGATGTAACCCAATTAGCACTAATATATTTGGGCAGATTCCTCGAAACATCGGCCACGTATCTGGTGATTGGAAGAGTGATGCAATTGCTGCGGGTTATGAACAAATTAATATTTCTTAGACAATCGATGACAAAATATTTAATATTTACGAGTAGTTTCATTCACATATAAAATAAAATAATGTGGAACTATCAGAAATGACGTCCAAAGAATTTTTAATAGTTTAATGTTTAGTGTCATATGAAAGGGATTTAGACGTACTTTTAGATAAAATAAATCAAATAAAAAGTTAGTTCAACAAAATGTTTTCGGAAATAACATACGTATTTGATTGAAATTTTACGACCTTCAGTTGTTTTAAACCTAAAGTGTTCCGTATAATATCGTGTTTGATATCATATGTTAGGGCTTTAGAAGAACTTTCAGACGAAATTTAAAAAATATATATTTCGACCGTCAATTGTTTTAAATTTAATATCATATAAAAAAGTTTTGAAAGAACTCTTAGATGGAATAAAGAATAAAATAAATTTTACTGCTTTCAATTGTTTCAAACATAAAGTATTCCGAAGAATTCCGAGTTTGGTGTCATATGAAAGACTTTTTAAAGAACTATTAAATGAAATAAGAAAAAAAGAAATTTACAACCTTCAACTGCTTCAAACTTAAAGTATTCCGACTCATGCCATGCCGTGTTTGGTGTCATATAAAAGAGTTTTAGAAGGTTCTAACGAAATAAACAAAAAAGTTGAAATTTGTTCAGAATCATGCCGTGTTTGATGTCATTTGAAAGGGCTTTAGCAGAAATTGAAGATGGCATTTAAAAAAAAAATTAAATTTTACGCTCGCCAATAGTTTCGACCAAAAATCAGAATCATATCGTGTTAGATATCATGTGAAAGCGCTTTAGAAGAGGTGTCGTGCAAAATATTTATTTTTCCGAGCGGCAATTGTATTAGTGAAAGTGTATCAAAACTTATCGTGTGTAGTAGCAAATAAAAGGTTTTTTGATGGGCTCAAGAGCATAATTATAATTTTTTTTGGTCGTCTATTGTTTTCGTGATAGAGCTTCGAAAGTTATTGTGTTTGTTGTCAATAACAAGGTCTTTTGATGAACAGACGTACAGAAATGAAAAATTTTAAATCGTAATTCAATTAAATCTTACTTCAGTGTCCGCGGAGCCTAGCGAGAAGGGTTGGCAAAGCCAGGCCGACCGCTAGTCTTATATACTAAACGGCATAATTCCCTATATATATATATATATATATATATATATATATATATATATATATATATATATATATATATGTCGGGGTTTTGATGAAAACACGTTTAAATCCTTTTTTCATTTTATTACAATATTAAAATACAACCAAATAAATAATCAATACAATGTTCCAATGATTTTCAAACAATTATATCAGAAATTTAATATAATCTGTACAAGACTTTGCAACTCTACAACTGACAGATAGTCCCAGGATCCAGAGCACCACTATTCACTTCTTTTTAAAACATTCAACCATTTATTGCATCTGACAGATGCCAATCAATCTATAGCAACTGTTCGGTTGTTTTTGTACATACTGCTCGTGATCTTGATTCTATCAGCGACATGTTCAATACACTGATTCACATATTGCTCTGTCTATGGTAAAGTTACAGTAATTAAGTAATAACTATTTATATCGCTCCGACATATATATATATTTATATATTTATATATATATATATATATATATATATATATATATATATATATATATATATATATATATATATATATATATATATATATATATATATATATATATAAATTATCAATCAATAAATAGAAGGCGAGTTTATAAAAAAGATTTTTATTGACATTACGAGGTGTTCCTCAGTACAAGACAAGATTCTAACTAACTATATAAATACAACTATTCTTACAAGTAAACTTATCTACTATATTGACCTCGAGGATCAGGTAGCACCCTGGGAATGGATGTAGTATGCAATGTGTGCATATTACTGGATTTGGTGGTGATGTAACTCCTCCCTCCTTAAAAGGAAGCTCCCCCTGGGGGATTGATATCGTGAAGTTCGATTTCTATGGGTACATTTTTCCTATAAAACTTGTTTTTCAACCAATTACATAATACATAAAATATGACAACAATTAATGTACAATATAATATAATAGTCCAAATGCTTGGTACATAGTAAGTCGGTATGTTTTCTTCTAAATTATTGATAGGAATTAGAGGAATATCCTTAAAATCCAATGATTTAAAATTGATTGATAAGTTAGACAATTTGTTTTCGGGTAAGTTAAAGTTTAGTTTTGGTAATATAATAGGTTTTCCTTTTGTTACGTCTAAGAAGGTTAATATTTGATCTTTAAACTTAATTATACAATTATTTGCTTTTAATAAGTAAACACCCACTAGTTGTTTCACTATTGCACTATCGGGGCACTGTACACTAATTTTTTCTTCGTGTGGGAATATTCCTAGATATTGGTTAATTTCAGGAATAATTTCGATGTGATTTTTCTGGATGTTTAGTCTTGTATAACGGCAGCTGCTGGAGTTTTCGTGGAGAAGTATTCCATGTTCACTTGATGGATTGAAATGGGGGTGGAATGCATTCGGACACTGATAAGTTTTGCTTTCAGCACACATATCTTTTAGAGGTTTAATTTCAGTTTCTGACTTTAAAAAATAGCTAACGTCTGGAATTATGGTTACAAATTCTGACTCTCGTTTTGTAGGTAAGGGGTGTAAATAGTAAAGTTAAAAGTTCTTTTCGAAATTTATAGGTATTGATATGAAATAAACAATTTGAGTTGGTTCGATTTTGCAATTTATTTTTAATAAAGATTCATAGTCTAAAATATTTTCTAATTTTTGTTCAAAGGGTAGTTGACCTCCATAATGATCGGAAATTTTTTGTAGTTCAAATAATAGTTGATCGGGTTTTATAATAGAGGGATGCAATGTTCTTATCTTGCAGAATGTGATAGAATTCTCAATATCTTGTATTATGTTCAAAATAGTGTTATAAAGTGTTATTAATTTAGTGTAAATATCTTTTGCATATAAAATATTATTTTTGTTCAGATTAATTTGTAACAGATCGTTAATATTTTCTATTTTTGATTTTAAGATTAGTTCATTATGCTGAATATTGTGAATTGTATCGTTAAAGTTCTTTATCATTTGACGGTTCACTGAATATGATAGTTTTAACTGATTTTCTAATTGATGTTGATTTTCTTCTAAATGTGTTAGGATTTTGTTAAATCTTTTGCCATCTTCAGCGTCCAAATTCCCAGTAATTTGTTTAAATATTGAACCTAAGCCATCTACTAGGCCTCTTTTTGATCTGGTATTTGAATATAATTTAAAGCGATTTAATTTGTCGTTAATATTTGCTTGAATATATGCAATAATTTTGTTATGATTTCCAAATTCAATCTCAGCGATGTATTGTGTTGTATTTGTTACAGCTGATTGTAAAAGTGTGTGTTGGTTATTTAAGTTTTCGTATTCGTTTAAGAGTGGTTTTAGATCGTAATAGTGAACAAATGTATGTTTAGTTTTCTCTAGTTTCGCCGGTCCCAAATAGATTGGTAAGATACCTCGATTTTCAGTTATGTTTTTGATTTCGGATCCGTAGCAGATTCCGAGTAACCTGAAAGATTTTAAAAAGTGTAAGTTTGTTTTTTAGGTCTTTTGATAAAGTTTTCCAAATGTGCGTGGCTTATGTAATCGATTTCATTTACATTTAATTCGATATCCGGTGGTACGTTGTCTGGTTTGTTAAAAACAGTTACTGTGGTGTCAGCGTTTTTAAAGATAAACTCTATCATGGGTTTCACGTTCGTCCATTGTAATGTATCTACGCCGCAACCTAGTTTAGGATTGTGTAAATTTTGAATTTTGTGTTTTGAACAAAAGGATTTCAAGTTCAACAGAGTATAAAACATATCTTGATATGTAGGTTTTTCATAATAATTATTTTTTGTTATTAAGTAAATTATGAATCTATTGTTATTTTTTAAATAAACTAAATCGTATAATTTAGGATTTAGATTTTTCAATTTGTCTATATTTTGAAATTTTTGTCTAAATAGTTTTGCTATCCCGTCTGACATTTTTAGATCTTTACTAACACAATGTGCTAGGCTTTCATTAGGTGGGGAATTAAATAGATTAGTTTCAATTTCTAAAATTTTATAATCAGTATTAGAGTTATTTAATTTATCGTTTAAATAATTTCGATATTGAGATAGAGGTGATAAGGGTTTTTCATTGTTTGATATTTCTTGAACAGGGTATTCATTACTATTTGTAATGCGACTCAAAGCGTCCGCGTTTGTATTTAGTTTGCCTTTCTTATACACTATTTCGTAGTCGTATTCTTCAAGTTTTATACGCCATCTGATTAGTTTTTGGCTGCACTGTTTCAATGAGTACAGATATTGTAACGGTTTGTGGTCTGTGTATATTGTAAATTTACGTCCGTAGAGATATGGCCTGAAATACTGGGTTGCCCAAATAATCGCTAAGAGTTCTTTTTCAATTGTAGCGTAATTCATTTCCGTAGTGTTTAGCGTTCTGCTGGCGTAAGCAACAGGGCGGTCACTGCCTAAGTTACCTTGAGATAACACGGCTCCTATCGCGACTTGGCTTGCGTCACAGGTCAAGATAAAAGGTTTTGAGAAGTCAGGGTATTGTAATAGTGGTTCGTTTGTCAATAAATTTTTACAGGTCTCAAAACATTGGATATATTCAGAGTCATTGATATTAATGGTCGCGTCCTTTTTTAAACATTTTGTGAGAGGTTTGGTAATTTTAGCGAAATCTTTTATGAAACGTCTATAATAACCGAGTAATCCAAGAAATCCTTTGATTTGCTTGCTCGTTTTTGGAATAGGATAATCTAATACTGCCTTAATTTTATCGGGGTTTGGTTTTACACCCGCTTTAGTTACAACATGGCCTAGATAAGCAACTTCTTTCTTAAAAAATTTGGATTTGTCTATTTGTATTTTAAAGTTTGGTTTCCGTAATCTATCGAAAACTAATTTTAGATTATTAATATGCTCTTGTAAACTGGTGCTAAAGATAATGATATCGTCTAAGTAAACTAGGCCTTTTTCATTTGTTAATCCTCTCAATATATTATCCATGACTCGTTGAAAAGTCGCTGGCGCGTTTTTTGAGCCAAACGGCATTCGAAGGAATTCGTAATGTCCGTCTTCTGTATTAAAAGCTGTCTTTTGTATGTCGTCTGTGTTCATTTCTATTTGGTGAAAACCAGAGGCTAAGTCAAGTGTGGTAAAGTATTGACAACGTCCTAGTTTTTCAAGTAAGTCAGTTATATTAGGTAAAGGATATTTGTCGTCAATTGTTTTTTCGTTAAGTTTGCGGTAGTCGACTACTATCCGCCATTTTCGTTTACCGGAAGCATCGAGCTTCTTTGGAACAATCCAAATTGGCGATGACCACGGGGAACATGAGGGTCGTATTATGTTTTCGTTTAACATTTTCGTGATCTGTGAACGTACTTCTTCTTTATGTACTTCCGGGTACCTGTATAACTTTGTATAGATCGGGAGTTCGTCTTTCGTTCGTATGTCATGTTGGATTTGATTTGTAAACGATAATTTATTATTATCTAAATGGAAAATATCAGGATATTCGTTTATTAATTTTGTTATTGCTGATTTTTCTTCCGAATTCATGTGATCGGTACGAATTTTAGAAATGTCAAATTTAATTTTTTCTGCACTTATAAAATTTAGATTTGGACTAGAGTACGTTTCATAATTATTAATATTTTCAACAATAATTGGATTCAAACATTTAAATTTAACATATAAGTCTGTTGAATTTATAACGGTACAGAAGGCTTGATAATTTTCAGATTTAGTTACGCATTCCGGGATTAATAAGTTTTTAGTTTTTATTTCTGGAATTAAAACTGTTCCACTTTTTTGGTTTACTCGTACTTTAACTACTTTTTCTGATTTTGGTTCTAAAATTATTATATCTCTGTTAATTACAGAAATATTGTTTATATTTACTTCATTTTTTTAAATTATGGTGTTGGATTGGTATTTGACAGTTGGGGGTTATAATTAAATTTCGATTTAAATCTATAACTGTTTTTAGATTTTTTAAATTATCTAAGCCTAATAAGAGATCAAATTGATCGTGAAAATCGAACAAATGGAATTTTAAACTAGTTTTATTTTTTAATTTAAATAATTTTGAAACAGGTACAGTTGTACTGTACTCTTCTATTGAAGTGCCATGTGCAGTTGAAATTTGGAAAGAATCTTTAATAATTGAATTTCTAAAATATTTTTTTGCTACTTGTGGATTTATAAAAGATTTTGTACTGCCTGTGTCTAATAATATTTTCAAGTTATATTCTGGTAAGATTATGTACGGCAATTTACTTTGATTGTTTGTTAAGTTCATAAGTTCGAATTTTGGGGTAGATTTTGTTCCGAGGCTGGTTCGTCTAAAAAATTAATCTCGTCAAAATTTGAAGTATGTTCATTTTCAACAGGGAATTCTACAGTGGGTTCGTAATAGTTATTTTCTGCGTAATTGTAATCTGAGTCTACGTTACATTCATTATCGTCTGCGTTATCGTCTATGTTAAATAATTCTTCGTAGATAAAGTTTTGTTGTGCAGGTCCGGATTTAAAATAATTTTGATTTTGATATGAGCCGGGTTTTGGTTGAACTGTATTTCGTGTGGAAATACTCATAGGTGTTGGTTTGAATTGTTGATTTGATTGAAATTTATAATTTTGTGAAGTGGGTTTATTATTACATGTGTTATTTCTATTTGCTTGTTGTTGTGGTGGATTATAATTATTTTTATAAAATGGTTTATTTGGTGCAAATCGCGAATTGTGTGCGAAGCGCATTAGTTGCAATGGTCTATTAATTTGGAAATTAGGGTTTTGTGTTGGTTTGATAGTGTTGTGTTGTGTTTGTTTGGCGATTTTATTATTAGATTCAAATTGGAAATCATTAGAAAGCATATTTAGTGCTTCGTTAAGATTCGCCGGGTTTTTTGCTCGCATAAGTTGGCCTACAGGTTCTTTTAACCCTCGTAACAAAATTCTAAGCGAGTAATTTTGATAATATTTTGTTAGTGTTCTTGCTTCAACTTCATTGTCATGATGAGTTACAATATATGATATTAATAAATTTAATACGTGTTGAATTTTATTATAAAACTCGAAGGGAGTTTAGTTATAACTTTGTTTCAATTCAGTTAATTCTATATTCAGTGTGTATACGTCTCTTTTATCTGCGTATGTATTAATTAAAGCGTTTTTTAAATCATCCTAAGATGTAATTGTGCAAGATGCTATGTTAATAGCTGCTTCCCCTTTTATCTTTGATAAAATGCTACTCATCAGATATTCGTTCTGAAAGTCTTGTGAGTTAGCTGTATTGTAAAATTTATTTACTAATTTTGCACTTATTTCTAAAAATCTAGGGAGTCATTCCCGTTCACCATGGAAGTCTGGTACCATATCAAGATATTCTTTCTTAAGAGTTGGCACCGTCATTTTGAAGTTTAATTTTAATTTAGGATTTTTAATAATTTTTGACTTTAATGGTGAATTTAAGGTTTGATTTTGAATATTGTTTTCAAAATCTGAGTCAGAATCTGTACTACTAAGTGAACTGTCAGAATAAATTAGTTTAGGGCCTCTAAACGACATGTACTTACAGCAAACTCAGCATCCAATGCATGGTCCGCGAAGTAGGTACTGCTCCTGGGTTGTCCTGGGTTCGATGCTGATATTCTCTCAGCTCGCTGGGTCAGGCTGGAACCGCTGATTTCTCGAATGACTGTGTCGGATGATATTCGTTCAACACTTGGCAGGTTACGGGATGGAGCTGGTTACTTTTTCACTCACACAACTATTGATTTTTATGTTCGATTGCCGGTTAAATCATTAAGTGAACCGAAATTATGTGCGTTAATTTCATTATAGGCAATCCTACCAAGACTGCGCCAATTATCAATCAATAAATAGAAGGCGAGTTTTTAAAAAAGATTTTTATTGACATTACGAAGTGTTCCTCAGTACAAGACAAGATTCTAACTAACTATCTAAATATAACTATTCTTACAAGTAAACTTATCTACTATATTGACCTCGAGGATCAGGTAGCACCCTGGGAACGGATGTAGTATGCAATGTGTGCATATTACTGGATTTGGTGGTGATGTAACTTATATATATATATATATATATATATATATATATATATATATATATATATATATATATATATATATATATATTATATATATATATATATATATATATATATATATATATATATATATATATATATATATATATATATATATATTATATATATATATATATATATATATATATATATATATATATATATATGTATATATATATATATATATATATATATATATATATATATATATATATATATATATATATATATATATATATATATATTAGGGTGGTCCTTATTTTGGCGATTTTTGAATTTCCTTGATCTCACCCTCTAAACCGGTTTAAAATATAACAAAAATAATATTTTCAAAGTTACAGCAATTTGTATAAACATTAACCCGTGCCGCAGAACGGATTTACTTTTTTTAATTTGCATAATAAGCATTTTAGAGACTTAGTCCGACAAAGTGTTTTTGGTTTGGCTTTTCTGGTTGTTCAAAAATGCGGCATTTAAAACTAATTTTAACACTTGACAGCTGTCATTAAAACTGTCAAATTTGTTAATAAAAGCTATTTCGACGTTTAAAAAATATTTTCTTGATGTTTGAAGTTACTGACTTTTATAATTGTTGAAAACTCATGTGAAAATTAGTTTTGACACCTCACAGCTGTCATTAAAGCTGTCAAATCAATTACAAAACTTATTTTCACGTTTTAAAAATTATTTTTTAGACACGTTATGTTACTAACCTTTATATTATTTAGAATTTCGAATACAAAATTGTTTTTACAATAATTGTTGTCAGTCAGAGTCTTCCAAAACGAATGAGAGATAATGTTCGACATTTTATTGGTTTTCGCGGTCTCTGAATGACAATAAGATTTCGAATTTCCCTCTTGTTTACATCATAAGCGGTGAACCTGGGTTTTTAACTGCGAGGCGACAACGTTCAGACCGTTTCGAACTTCAAGTCCATATTTGAAAACATGACGTCCGCAACAGAGTATTTATCAGAAAATGTTTTTTTAATCGGAAACATTAACGCTCAAATCCTTGGTAATAAACTGCCAAGTAAGAAACAAGTACTTCAAGTCCTGTTTTTCCACATCCGTTATCTGAAATTGTCTGTTCGCGAAAGTTCTTTACTCGTGGTGAAAGAGGTTATGTTGTTTTGGGACAAAGCTGGCATACCCGTGCAATCAATCCATAAGTGCGTCGAGAAGATAGACAAGTTGTATTCCAAATATCGTTTGCTGCAAAAATCTGCTGGACGAAAAAGTAACTCGTCAGACGAATCGGAGTTCGAAACAGACATCGAAAATCTGTTTGACATCGCTGCGTGGGATCAAAGTCTAGCTGATATCGATGAACGCAAGAAAGCTTTCTTAGAAAAACAGAGAGAAGCCGGGAGACCAGGATTCATCGCTGACGTGCAAACCTTCCAAGATGTTGAGGTGACAGATGACGAGAAGCGGGACTTGTTACAACGTCGCAAGGAGAACCAGCGTGCAAGAGAATCAAGCAATCTAAGTATGAACAATATGAACATTATAATTACAAAGTATTTAGCATCATTCATTAAGAATCTTTTGAGCTTGAGGTCAATAGACCTCAAGATCAAAATAATATTTCATTTTTAAATTTATTCGTGTTTGATTATACCTTTTTAAATAATTTTTAAATAATTAAGTCCTATGATTTTTTTAAACGTCATAACGTATTATTAAGTGCCATTCGACTTCATTTACATATATTCATAATCTCATTACGAGTGACACAATCTAATATTTTGTACAAATACTTTCAGATGATATGGTTCAATTAGTGGGATCTACGAGCGAAAGTAGCCAAAGCTTAAGCGAGCAGAGTCCATCTTTTTCACAAGAATTTGGTGTAGCTGTAGCAGTACCATCGCAACCAAAAAAACGACGCGCAAGAACTAACATTATCAATGACAAGTTGGTTGCAACGTTGGACAAGTGCCTCGTTTCTGATCGTAATGCAGTTAGGATTGTCGTAGCAGTTGCTGAAGCATGTGGTCTTGATCCAGAGACAATTGTAGTCAACAAAACGTCAATTCACAACTCCCGCAGACAAATTCGTGAAAAACAGACTAAAATGATTAAAGACACATTTAAGTCTTCTAAACTTCAAGCTGCAGTTCTACACTGGGACGGAAAACTGCTTAAAGAGGTGACTGATTCTAAAGCGGCGGATCGTCTGGCAATAATTGTGTCTGACGGAGATACGGAAAAGTTATTATCCATTCCAAAATTGCCGAACGGATCAGAAGTCATGCAAGCAACTATGATGGCTGAGGTCATTATTCTCATGATTAATAATTTTTTTTATCTATTAAAAAGACCATGATAAAATAAATACCAAAAATTTATCGAAAAGTTGTATTTAAAGTATTTACATTTCCGTTTCAACATTTTTACTGTCTTTTCAGGTTATTCAAGAGTGGGGGCTTGCCGACTCAATAAAGCTATCTGCTGTGATACAACCAACTCGATTCTTGGCTACAAGAACGGCGCTGCAGTAAACTTGGAACGGATGCTCGACGAAGATTTCCTGTATCTACCTTGCAGGCATCATATCTTCGAAATCGTGCTGGGGGGAATCTTTGATTCTCTTATGGGACCTTCTACCGGGCCATCAATATTACTGTTTCAACGGTTCCAATCTGCTTGGCCAACTATTATTCAAGAAAATTATAAATCCGGGGTTGAAGAGTTAGACGTACGTGAAGCATTGGGGGCAAAGATCGACGACATTCATCTGTTTTTACAGCAAGTTTTAAATGCCAAAAACCAGCCGCGAGATGACTATCGGGAATTTCTTATGATATGTTCCATTTTTATAGGAAAAACCCCCGGCGATCAGGCAAAATTTTACAAACCCGGAGGTTATTCTCGAGCGCGCTGGATGTCTAAGGCCATTTATTGTCTTAAAATATTTCTTTTCCGTGAACAATTCAAGTTGAAAGCATCGGATAAAAATGCTCTCAGTCAGATTTGTATCTTTATCGTAACCGTTTACGTCAAAGCATGGTTTACGGCTCCCTTCGCCGTTGCCGCCACTAGCCATGATTTGAACTTCATAAAAGATCTGTACGAGTATGAAAAAATCAACTCTGTCGTCTCCTAAGTTGCGTTGAAGAAATTTTCCAAGCACCTTTGGTACTTGAGTGCCGAAACGGCCGCTATGTCGTTTTTTGACGATAGCGTTAATCCCGAAACAAAAAAACGAATGGCACAACAAATCAAAGTCACTTGCGAAGATATTGATGATGACGACAAAAATCTGAAACGATTGGACGTCGACATCAAAAGCTTAGAATTTTTGGTGGACAAAGAAGTTGATTTTTTCATCAACGCTAAATCAATGGCCTTTTTCAAGAGGTTCAACATTGATTGTACTTTTCTTCAGACCGAGGTATCGGATTGGGAATCGCAAGACGGTTATCAAGCCGGCCGACAATTAGTCAAAAAGATCCGAGTTGTTAACGATGTTGCTGAGCGCGGAATCAAATTGATAACAGATTATAACAATCGTTTAACGTACGACGATGAACAGAAGCAACAAATTCTTCAACTCGTAGATAAATACAACAAAAGATACCCGGATACGAAAAAAAGTACAGCTGTTAAGCCACTCGACTAATTTTGCGTGTATGCGACGTGAATAAATGAAATGTTTAGTTCAGAAGTTTCACTTTAATCATTCATTTCTCAATCATAAACCCGAAAATGAGTAAAATATTGAACATTGTTTTCTCAAGCTTTCTTTAGCTCTGTAATGACTCTGATAGCTGTCAATTTTTTTAAATTTAATAGCTAAAATGTTTATACACTTTTCAAACTGATTTGACAGCTTTATTGACAGCTGTCAAGCGCCAAAACTATTTTTCAAATAAACTTCTAACAATCATAAGATTCAGTAAGTTTAAACATCATGAAATTATTTTTAAAACGTCGAAATCGCTTTTTTTAACTGATTTAAACTTTTTAAATTGATTTGACAGCTTTAATGACAGCTGTGAGGTGTCAAAACTAATTTTCACATGAGTTTTCAACAATTATAAAAGTCAGTAACTTCAAACATCAAGAAAATATTTTTTAAACGTCGAAATAGCTTTTATTAACTAATTTGACAGTTTTAATGACAGCTGTCAAGTGTTAAAATTAGTTTTAAATGCCGCATTTTTGAACAGCAATCCGAAATTCATTAGGTTACCAAGTTTCAACCAGAAAAGCCAAACCAAAAACACTTTGTCGGACTAAGTCTCATTTGATAGGGATCATTCATGGGAAGTGCCTTTTGATAGTCTCAGATTTATCGTGCACATGATGTGCGAGAAAACTTGAAAAAACATGCGTTTTTGGGGCAAAATCAACTAAGAGTGAGGAGGCTTTGAAATTTTTAAGAAGAACATCTACTGTCACTTTGAAGTTTGTCAGTGGACATGTCGCATATTTAATTATAAATTATTTAAATATTAAATGGTTTAGAGTAGTTTTGAAATATTTTACGCACATTCGACTAAGGGGACGTTTTTATTATAATGAAGCATTTTAAATATGTGTATTTAAAAAGAAATTGTTTTAAAACCCACTATGAAGTTGGTTTTAATTCAAAACGTCAAATTGACAAGTTTTATAAAGTATACAGACAAAGAGTGTTGAGGCTTTGAAATTTTAAAAAGAACATCTATTCTAATTTTGACATTTGTATGTGGGCATATCGCATTTTTAATTAAAAATTATTTAAGTATTACATTTTTAGAGAACTTTTTAAATATTTTGAACATATTGGGGGATTGAGGGAACGTTTTTATTATAATTACGTATTTTAAATATGTGAATTTAAAAAGATAATTTTTAACAGTCCACTAAAACGAAACGTCAAATTGACAAGTTATATAAAGTATACAGGTAAACCCAACCAAATTTGTCTCCAGTAATAATATACAGTAAAACCAAGCAAATTTTATCCACAGAGTACAATTTTAAAAAACACCATAAAACTAGAATTGGAATCATTTGAGCACTCTTAAATTTTCTATCGGTAATTGTTTAATTGAAAGGCTACAAATCTTATATAATATGAAACAACTTCTTTTGAAAGGCACAAGTACAAAATTGAAATAATTTCGATTAACAATTGTTTTAGTATAAGTACTTCAAAACCTATTGTGTTTGGTAGCAAATGAAATGTCTTTTGAAGGGCTCATGTGAAAATATGAATTTTTTTGATCGACATTTTTTTAGTAAAAGTGCTTCAAAACTAAAACCAAAAGGTCTGTTGCAGGGCTCGCGTGCAAAATTAGAATTTCTGCGATTGGCAATCGTTTTTGCGAAAGTGCTTCAAAACCTATCGTGTTTGGTATCAAATGAAAGGTCTGTTGCAGGGCCCGCTTGCAAAATTAGAATTTATGCGATTGGCAATTGTTTTTGTAAAAGTGCTTCAAAACCTATCGTGTTTGGTATCAAATGAAAAGTCATATGCCTTCATATGACTCGCGTGCAAAATTTAAATATTTTCGATTGGCAATTGTTTTAGTGAGAATTCATCAATACCTATCGTGTTTGTTATCAAATGAAAGGTCGGTTGAAGAGTACACGTGCATTTTTAATTAAAAAAATTTTAAATACTACATTTTTTAGAGTACTTTTAAAACATTTTCCACATATTGGGGAAAAGCGGGGACGTTTTTATAATAATTACACATTTCAAATGTGTATTTAAAAAGAAAACTTTTGACAGTCCACTATGACGTTGGTTTTAAAACAAAACCTCAAATTGACAAGTTATATAAAGTATACAGGTAAACACAACCAAATTTGACCCCGGTAATAATATACACTAAAACCAAGCAAATTTTATCCACGGAGAAGTACAATTTCGAAAAACCAGGTAACTCGAATTGGAATCATTTGGGCATTCTTAAATTTTCTATCGGTAATTGTTTAATTGAAAGTGATAACAAAATCTATCGTATTTGGTATAATATGAAAGTTCTTTTGAAGGGCACGCGTGCAAAATTGAAATATTTTCGATCGGCTATTGTTTTACTGTAAGTGGTTCACAACCACTCGTGTTTGGTATCAAATGAAAGGTCTTTTGAAAATATTTTATTCGATTGGCAATTTTTTAAGTGCTTCAAAACCAACAGTATATGGCATCAAATGAGACATCTTTTGAAGAGCGCGCGTGCAGAATTGGATTTTTTTCGATGGGCAATTGTTTTTGAGAAACTGCTTCAAGACCTATCGTGTTTGGTATCAACCGAAAAGTTCTGTCATTTTTTCCTTTCGTGTTTGGTATTAAATGAAAGGTTGTTTGAAGGGCTCGCGTGCAGAATAATAGTTTTTTTTTTATTGGCAATTGTTTTAAAAATTCTTTGAAACCTATCGTATTTAGTATGCAGTAAAAGGTCTTAAGAAGGACAAAGGTGCAGAATTGAATAGTTTTAGATAGCTTATAATTCAATTTTAATTGTCTTACAGAAGTCAATCCTACTTCAGTGTCCGCAGAGCCTAGCGTGAGGCCTGGCACAGCCAGACCGACCGCTAGTATTTTATCGGCGTGAACTTAGCGATGCGTCGCTCAGCGACGAAATGATATGGTCGTACAGTTTAATAAAGTCACAGCCGATTATTTTTAATGGAAAATCTTTAAATAACACAATACTTTGGGGTACAATAACAGCCAATAGGGTAGTAAATGACACCCATAACCATCCAGAGTTGTAAAACTCTGACATACTCATTTGCTTCATCGCCTTTGTAACATATAATAAGTTACAACATAAGGGATGAAATTCACCTGTTCTACGGGGTAGCACACACTAGAGTTGTTCGGGGAGGTCGTTTACATTCCCTTTCATAGAGATATTGAGTAGATAATTTAAAGTAGCTCTTTAAAAAAATTAAGAAAATAAAATTTGCACTCTTGTTATACTAAAGGTTAAAATGCAAGTCTCCTACGGGGTACCTGACATCAACATTATATAAGGGTTATTTAGGGAGGGTGTTTACTTACTATTTGATAGAGAAACAGAGGAGACAATTTAAATTAGCTCTTTTAAAAAATAATTAAATTTCAATTTTCCAAATTCCACTAAGGGTTAAAATGCAAGTCTCCTACGGGGCATCTGACATCAACATTATATTAGGGGTATTGAGGGAGGGTGTTTACTTACTATTTGATAGAGAAACTGAGGAGACAATTTAAATTAGCTCTTTTAAAAAATAATGAAATTTAAATTTTCCAAATTCCACTAAGGGTTAAAATGCAAGTCTCCTACGGGGCATCTGACATCAACATTATATTAGCGGTATTGAGGGAGGGTGTTTACTTACTATTTGATAGAGCAACTGAGGAGACAATTTAAATTAGCTCTTTTAAAATATAATGAAATTTAAATTTGTCAAATTCCACTAAGGGTTAAAATGCAAGTCTCCTACGAGGCATCTGACATCAACATTATATAAGGGTTATTTAGGGAGGCTGTTTACTTACTATTTGATAGAGAAACTGAGGAGACAATTTAAATTAGCTCTTTTAAAACATAATGAAATTACAATTTTCCAAATTCTACTAAGGGTTAAAATGCAAGTCTCCTACGGGGCATCTGACATCAACATTATATAACGGTTATTTAGGGAGGCTGTTTACTTACTATTTGATAGAGAAACTGAGGAGACAATTTAAATTAGCTCTTTTAAAAAATAATGAAATTTAAATTTGTCAAATTCCACTAAGGGTTAAAATGCAAGTCTCCTACGGGGCATCTGGCATCAACATTATATTAGGGGTATTGAGGGAGGGTGTTTACTTACTGTTTGATAGAGCAACTGAGGAGGCAATTTAAATTAGCTCTTTTAAAAAATAATAAAATTTCAATTTGTCAAATTCCACTAAGGGTTAAAATGCAAGTCTCCTACGGGGCATCTGACATCAACATTATATTAGGGGTATTGAGGGAGGGTGTTCACTTACTATTTCATAGAGAAACTGATGTGACAATTTAAATTAGCTCGTTTAAAAAGTAATGAAATTTAAATTTTCCAAATTCCACTAAGGGTTAAAATGCAAGTCTCCTACGGGGTATCTGACATCAACATTATATAAGGGTTATTTAGGGAGGGTGTTTACTTACTATTTTATTAACCCATTTTTCCCCGTTGTACTCATATGAGTACAGACACTTTAGATTTATTTTTTTTAAATATTATTATTGTAAAACTTTATTTGTTAAAATATATTATCTTCTTTATATGCAAGGAAGCTATTTTGGTAAGTATTCATTTAAAAAAATATATTTCTAACGTTTTATTTTGACTTTCAATGCTGGATTTTTCTTGTCTGAACTTGTTCATATACGAAGGCGTAGTTTTACTTTTATTCGCAGTGTTCGTAGTTTCTCTATGTGTTTAGCTGCATAGGTAAGTACTGTATACAGATAGATTTTATTGTAAAAATAAAAAATTTAATAATTTAGACAATTGTTACATGATTATTTTGTTACTGTACTCATTTGAGTACAATGGGAACAAGCCTAGGATGAATATCGATAAATTATTTTTCAGATTTTCATATAAAACCATGGATTCGGAAGGAATTCCTTGTTCCAATTTCTATGGTAAAACATATATTAGATTAGAAACTGCTATTCAAGACTTAGAACATGAATCTCGTACAGCTGATATTATTATAATATCGCCAGATATAGACAGTGAAACCGACGAAGATGACATTGACGACGATGATATTCAAAATTCAACGCTACCAAAAGATGTTCCCGGTCCAGTCGAAATTTACTTTCAAGATGAAACTGATTCTGAAGATGAAATACCGTTAGCAGTACTAAAAAAAATCTTGGTGGTCAATAATTCTGCAAGAAAACGTCAACTTGCATCTCAAGAACCAGAATGGACTTCGGAAATACTGGATATAGATATGAATGAAAGTGATATTTAGTTGCAGAAAGAAAACATTCTGAAAGCGCAAATATCCGCATTGGATCCTGTCGGTATATTTGAACTCTTTTTTGATGACGAAATTGTGGAGCAAATTGTTCAACAAAGTTATATTTATGCCCCACAAAAAAATAACCATTTATTCAGAATAACCAACGAGGAAATTAAAATTTTCATTTCTATTTTGCTATTGTCTGGTTATCATCAATTACCTAGAGAGAAGTTATATTGGAGTTTGGATGAAGACGCCAGTATTCCTGTGGTTGGTAATAGTATGTCTAGAAACAGATTTTTTCAAATCAAGTAATATTTACATTTTGCGGATAATTGTAAAATTGACAAAAGTGATAAAATATATAAGTTGCAACCCTTGATTATGAGTTTAAATAAGAAATTTCAGCAATGGAGTGTGTTCCATAAGAAACTTTCCATCGACGAGGCTATGATTAGATATTTTGGACATCACAGTGCTAAACAATTCATAATGGGAAAACCGGTACGCTTTGGATACAAGGAATGGATGCTTTGTAGTTCAACAGGTTATTGTTATAAATTTAGTGTATATTGTGGTGCGGAAAAAAATCCAGAAGTATATGAAAGTATTCCACTCGGAACTAGAGTAGTGCTACAACTTTTAAATATTATTGAGAATCATACGGATCATGAGATATTTTTCGATAATTACTTTACTAGTCATAACCTAATGAGTATGCTTAGAAAGAAAAATATAAAAGCCACTGGAACTGTACGAGAAAATCGAACAAAAAAATGTCCAATGCTGACTACAGATAAAATGAAAAAAAAAAGATCGCGGTTATTATGAATATAAATATGACATAAAAAATAAATTGCTCTTTGTGAAATGGATGGATAATAGCATTGTTACTATGGCTACGAATTATGATTCTGTTGAGCCCTTATCTTCAGTCAAACGTTGGTCTAAGGATGCCAAAGCTAAAATTGACGTACCGCAACCCAAATTATTTGCGAGTTATAATTCTGGCAGGGAGGGGTTGATTTATTTGACCAGTTCGTAAATAATTATCGTACAAGGAAAAAAATGGTGGTGTCCTCTATGGACACATATGTTGAATATGTGCGTAGTATATGCATGGAAACTTCACGTAATGTTTTCCAAAGGAAAATTGGACTTACTGAATTTTCAGCGCAGTATTGTGAGGCACTACCTTAGATCTTACCCTAAATCAACATTTCAGAAGAGTAGACCTTCTGGATCTGTACCACGAAGCATCCAACAAAGTGAAGGTGAACATTTTCCAGAGAAAATTATTAACCAACTACGCTGCCGTATATGTCACATGAGAGTACGTTGGAAATGTACAACATGCAATGTGCCCCTTTGTTTGGAACGCCCATGTTCCAAAAAGTTTCACTCAAATTAAATGATATTTAATTTATATACTTACGTAAATACATATGAACATATTTTTTGTTAGATTATATATTTTTGTAAATTAAATTAAGTTATTTTGCATTACATTTAAAAATATTGTTCTTGACCCTATATGATACCATAGTACTCATTTGAGTATACCAATTTTTCTCATCCGGTATGACATAATTTTAAAATTTTATAATTTTGCCATAATTCTAAAGCATAAATAAATTCAAAAATATTACTTATAATAAATAAATTAAAAAAAACGTGTCGTGGGACCAAATGGGTTAAGAAACTGAGGAGACAATTTAAATTGGCTTTTTTTTAAATAATTAAATTTAAATTTGCAGAATTAGACTAAGGGTGAAAATGCAAGTCTCCTACGGGGTACCTGACATCAACATCGTACTAGGGTTATTTAGGGAGGATGTTTACTTACTATTTTATAAAGAAAGTGAGAAGGCCATTTAAATTTGCTTTCTTAAATAATAATGTAATAACAAAGAATGCTCCGTTAGAATATACTTTGCTTTCATAATATGAAACAAACTTCATTTTCTGTAAGACAAATACAAATACTTCACAGGTAGCTAAGCCAGATTTACATAAAATTGTCTTAATGCCTGTACTATTAAATAATCATTGGTGTTTAGGTATGGCAAATTGTGATAAAAAAGAATTTAATTTTTATAATCCGATGGAAGTACTATCCGTCAAACAAAAAAGTATTTTGAAAAATTTATGGAATATTTTTCCTGCGATCATAGTGCTTGGAAATATGAATGTGATTCTAATCATCCATTACAAATAGATACCTATAACTGTGGTATTTTCGTAATTCAATTTACAGAAAAAATAGTTAATTATGAGTATGTAAGTGAGTGTATTGCACCAGAGGAATACAAAATATATTTAAAAAAAAATCTTTTAAGATCGTCAGATGACATGAAAAATATTTTTCCATACTGCGGTCACTCTACGGATTCATTACCAGGATTCAAATTTATGTTATATATGTTTAAAATGGTATCATGTAAACTGCGATATAAAAATGATTCAGGAGTATTTTACTGTGAGTTATGTCTACTTTACAAAACTAACAATTAATACCTACATTTTTAAAATATCTCTTTTTATCTTTTTTCCAGTAAAGGCTCGTAAATAGTTTGTGCGAAACTAATATAGAATATTGTAATATTAAATATAATTTTGTTATTACTTTGTCTTACTCCATTACCTACACTCATCTTCTTTAATGTGGGTTTTTTTTGTTATTTCTCTTCTTTAATCTTGTTATGTTATTTATTAGCTTTAGAAAATTATAAGTAAATATTTTCTCTTAACAACTCTAATATAATTATGTGGCCCGCAACGCCATACGTGTCTTCAATTTCAACTCTCAGTATACAATGCAAATTCGAATTTAGTTATTTCTTCAAAAGACAAATTTGATGGATATTGATATTGATAAATAAGACACAATATAAATTAAACGATATTTATATCAACGAAATGGAACAATATTTTATTACATTTAACATGAGACATATATTTCCAGTACTTATTCAAAGCCAACTAAAAACTATTATGTTGTCATAATTCAACATAATTTAGATGGCCTACTCAATATTTCTATAATATAGTAAGTAAACACCCTCCCTAAATAACCCTAATATAATGTTGATGTCAGATGCCTCGTAGGAGACTTGTATTTTAACCCTTAGTGGAATTTGACAAATTTAAATTTCATTATATTTTAAAAGAGCTAATTTAAATTGTCTCCTCAGTTGCTCTATCAAATAGTAAGTAAACACCCTCCCTCAATACCGCTAATATAATGTTGATGTCAGATGCCCCGTAGGAGACTTGCATTTTAACCCTTAGTGGAATTTGGAAAATTTAAATTTCATTATTTTTTAAAAGAGCTAATTTAAATTGTCTCCTCAGTTTCTCTATCAAATAGTAAGTAAACACCCTCCCTCAATACCCCTAATATAATGTTGATGTCAGATGCCTCGTAGGAGACTTGCATTTTAACCCTTAGTGGAATTTGGAAAATTGAAATTTAATTATTTTTTAAAAGAGCTAATTTAAATTGTCTCCTCTGTTTCTCTATCAAATAGTAAGTAAACACCCTCCCTAAATAACCCTTATATAATGTTGATGTCAGGTACCCCGTAGGAGACTTGCATTTTAACCTTTAGTATAACAAGAGTGCAAATTTTATTTTCTTAATTTTTTTAAAGAGCTACTTTAAATTATCTACTCAATATCTCTATGAAAGGGAATGTAAACGACCTCCCCGAACAACTCTAGTGTGTGCTACCCCGTAGAACAGGTGAATTTCATCCCTTATGTTGTAACTTATTATATGTTACAAAGGCGATTAAGCAAATGAGTATGTCAGAGTTTTACAACTCTGGATGGTTATGGGTGTCATTTACTACCCTATTGGCTGTTATTTTACCCCAAAGTATTGTGTTATTTAAAGATTTTCCATTAAAAATAATCGGCTGTGACTTTATTAAACTGTACGACCATATCATTTCGTCGCTGAGCGACGCATCGCTAAGTTCACGCCGATAATAAAAGATCTAAACTATGTCTCATAGACGGACTTGGCTCAAAATCCATAACTGGTAATCTTGATCATAATGGTGCTAAAAATATGATAGACTCTATTATGTATTTGTATTTGTTTATTAAGTATCAAGTTAGTAGTCATAAATAAAAGAACATATAATTTTGTATATATTAAAATGTCATATGAGAAATATATTTTAAATGGAATAAACGGTTAATTATTGATCTTTGACTGATTATATACATAATAAAGTGGCGACGAGGATAAACTACAATTTTTCAATCATCAGAAACCTCATTAATTATGGATCAGACGTCAAAATTATCAATTGAACCATATAACTCAATAAAATCAAATTGGAAAACCTATTTAAGGCGTTTAAAAAATAAATTATCTTTATACAATGTACCGGAGGATAAAAAGGTAATAATATTACTAGATGTTATTGGTGAGCAAGTATTCGAAAGATTATGTGATCTTTGTGAACCAGATGAACCTGAAAAAAAATCTTTTTCTGAACTTGAAAATTTATTAACTGATTTTTTCGACCCTGAACCAAATGTTTTAGTTGAACGAGTTCGTTTTCAGAACAGATTTCAGATGGAAGAGGAATCAGCTAGAAAATTCGCAGCTGAATTGAAAAAAATAACTCGTTTTTGTAAATTCCCAAAAAATTGGTTTTCAGATGCCCTTTGCACTCAATTTGTTAACGGTATTAGGGATACTGATTTAAGGTTTAAACTTTTGGAGCAGGATAATATTACATTCGAAAAAGCAGTTGAATATGCTTGTTCATATGAAATTAATAAAACTGCTGTTAAAAATATAGGCCGTGCGACTAATATAGGAATTAATGTAAATAAATTGTCTCAAATTAAAACAATAAATAAAAAAACTAAATGTAAGCATTGTGGATTTACAAATCACGAAGAAAAAGATTGCCGATATAGATTTGCAACTTGTTATAAATGTAACTTTAAGGGTCATATCGCACCTGTTTGCAAAGATAATGGTAAATTTAAGAAACAAGAAGAGAAAATGGAAACAAAAGGTAACTGCAATAGTTTGAATCAAGAAATGTTGACTATTTCTGAAAGGGAGGATGAAGAACCAACTCTCGACTTATATACAGCCTGGCAGTTAGTTGAAACAAATGATCTACGAAGGAAAATTATTGTAAATTTGTATTTAGATGATTTCCTTATTGATTTTCAGGTAGACACTGGTGCGTCAGTGTCATTAATTAGTTTATCAACTTTCTTAATATTAATTGTAATTAATTATTAATTATTTAGAGACAATTTGGAACACTAATTGAAACTTTAAAGGTATTGTATTTAAGTAATTATTTATTTAATATTTTTTCAATAGTCCGTTGCCAAATCGCCGGAGCAGAAGTAATACCAAATGGTAGTCGATTGTAATGCTATAATCCTTTTATTGTATTAATTGTTAGAAAATGTTGATCACGTTCGTCAATTTCAATATGATTGTAAGCTTGTGAAATATCAATTTTTGTATAAAATTTACTATTTCCAATATTGGTCAAAATTCTTTCAATGCTAGGAATTGGATATTCTTCTACTACGAGTTGGGCATTAATTGTTACCTTAAAGTCTCCACAAAGACGTACAGTTCCATCTTTCTTAATAACTGGAACTACTGGTGTGGCATATTCTGAATGATGTATTATACTTATAATTCCTTCGCGCTCTAATCGTTCAATTTCTGCTTTCATTTTTGGTACTAAAGAAAAAGATTCCTTTTTTTTCTGAAAATTGGAACATCCTTGCTTAAGAGAAATTCTTGCTTTTAAATCTTTTACTTTCTCAATGTCAGATCTAAAAATGGTAAAATATTTCTCTTTTAATTTGTCTAATTTGGACTTAATATTTATTGTTGAATTAAATACATTTAAATTATTATTTATATTATTTGTTCTAGATAAAATTGTAATCCAATCTAATTGAATTGATCATAACCATTCTAAGCCAAGAATATTTGCCACCATTTACCACGTATAATACTAATTTAGTAGTTCCGAGATCTTCAGCTTTGATTTTAACATTAACATCGCATTTACCAGCTAATGTAACATGCTCCCCAGTATATGTATTTAATTTTGATGAAGTAGGAAACAATTTTTTATTAATAAAAAAATTCTTGAAGGTTGATAAACTAATTAATGACACTGACGCACCGGTGTCTACTTGAAAATCAATAGAGAAATCATCTAAATACAAATTTACAATAATTTTCCTTCGTAGATCATTTGTTTCAACTAACTGTCAGGCTGTATATAAGTCGTGAGTCGATTCTTCATCCTCCCTTTCAGAAATATCTTGGAGTAGGTGTTGACCTTTAAATATAAGTTTTAGGTAGTATTGGTTTGCATTAAGGTCAAAAATAAATTTAAACAATTTTATTATTGTTAAATCAATAAAGCTTCGGACGTTTCGAAATGCAACGCATATCATCATCAGCCATCCTCGCGTAATGTTTTATAGTAGAATATTTGTAAGTAGTAAAAACTTATTTATTTTTCTATTGCATATGAAAGGTCTTTTAATGCCCTTTCATATAATACCAAACACGACATGATTCGGAATAGTTGAATTTTCACACAGTTGTCTATCGTAAATTTTCAATTTTTTCCAATTGCATTTGAAAGGTCTTTTAATGCCCTTTCATATGATACCAAACACGACATGATTCTGAAAAGTTTAATTTTCAAACAATTGCCTATCGCAAATATTCATTTTTTTCATATTATTATTATATATGGTACATGCAATATTTATCTAAAGTGATCCTACCGTAACGTGACATATATGAAAAGATGCGGAAGAAAAAGTTGAAAAGGGAAATTTTTAATCTTTTTTACGGCTATAGCCTCAGAGTATATGAAAAATGTAAAAAACTATGAAATTTTGACAAGAAACTAAGAAAATTACCAGAAATATCACCAAATGTTGTGCTGTTGCTTGGTTACAATGTCATCTGTCAGTTTGACAGCGTCCCTTAACCTCTCGATTTTACGTCAAAATTTCAAACGGAGCAAAATTTTTTTATTGAGCAGGGGACTGTAAATTTTGACTATGGAATCTGATTTTTTTTTTTCAAATGGGGTCAATTGGAAAAAATATTTAAATTTGTTAATAGATTTTTACACAAGTATAGAAGGATTTTTTTTTTCAATTATTTAATTAATTAATTTTTTTTTTCGTATATTTTTACAAGTGCACCTGACATATTTTGTAAATTTGCCGTCTTTTTCTATTTATTTTTTACAGTTTTTAAAGATAATTTTGGGGTGCAATTTGAATCCATTTTTATAGGTGCGTTGTTGGGCCCCAATAGAAAACCCCATTTCACATTAAAGTATTTTAATGTGACATGGGGCCCACCATTATAAAGCGACACTTTCTTTAATACATTTTCGCAATTCATTTCAATTTAGAAAAATAAAATATTATTACGTAAAAAATAGGGCCCACCACTTATTCAGTGTCAATTTTTTATTTCTTTTCAATTGATTTACAATTATAAAATATTTTCTTTTTAAATTGGGGCCCACCCCCTACAGGGTGCAAATTTTATTTTTTGTCCGAAACATATCGTGTTTGGTATCATGCGAAAGGGCATAAAAAATGCAATCAGGCAAATTTAAAGAAAATTAGTGTTTACGATCGTCTACTGTTTTTACACATGAGGTGTCCCTAAATATAAAAATATTTCTATTGTAAAGTGGGGCCCACCGACATATGAAGTGAATTTATTGAATTGAATTTTTTAGAAAAACATTTTGGCACAACTTGAAAAAAACAATTGAATATTTACGATAGGCAATTATCTCGAAATTTTAATTTTCCGAATCATGTCGTGTTTGGTATCATGAAAGGGCATTAAAAGACCTTTTAAATGCAATATGAAAAAATTTAATATTTACGATAGGCAATTGTTTGAAACTTCAACTTTTCAGAATCATGTCGTGTTTGGTATCATATGAAAGGGCATTAAAAGAACTTTTAAATGCAATTGGAAAAAATTGAAAATTTACGATAGGCAACTGTTTTAAAATTTAACTTTTCAGAATCATGTCGTGTTTGGTATCATATGAAAGGGCATTAAAAGATCATTTAAATGCAATAGGAAAAAATTGAAAATTTACGATAGGCAACTGTTTTAAAATTCAACTTTTCAGAATCATGTCGTGTTTGGTATCATATGAAAGGGTATTAAAAGACCTTTTAAATGCAATTGGAAAAAATTGAAAAATTACGATAGGCAATTGTTTGACAAATCAACTTTTCAGAATCATGTCGTGTTTGGTATCATATGAAAGGGCATAAAAAGACCTTTTTGATGCAATTGAAAAAAATTGAAAATTTACGATAGGCAACTGTTTCAAAATTCAACTTTTCAGAATCATGCCGTGTTTGATATCATATGAAAGTGCATTCAAAGACCTTTCAAATGCAATATGAAGAAATTTAATATTTACGATAGGCAATTGTTTGAAACTTCAACTTTTCAGAATCATGTCGTGTTTGGTATCATATGAAAGGGCATTAAAAGAACTTTTAAATGCAATTGGAAAAAATTGAAAATTTACGATAGGCAACTGTTTTAAAATTCAACTTTTCAGAATCATATCGTGTTTGGTATCATATGAAAGGGCATTAAAAGACCTTTTAAATGCAATATGCAAAAATTGTATAATTACGATAGGCAACTGTTTCAAAATTCAACTTTTCAGATCGTGTTTGGTATCATATGAAAGGGCATTAAAAGACCTTTCATATGCAATTGGAAAAAATTGAAATTTTGCGACAGGCAATTATTTGAAAGTTCAACTATTCAGAATCATGTCGTGTTTGGTATCATATAAAAGGGAATTAAAATACCTTTTAAATGCAATTGGAACAAATAGAAAATTTACGATAGGCAACTGTTTTAAAATTCAACTTTTCAGAAACATGTCGTGTTTAGTATCATATGAAAGGGCATGAAAAGACCTTTTAAATGCAATTGGAAAAAATAGAAAAATTCCGATAGGCAACTGTTTTAAAATTCAACTTTTCAGAATCATGCCGTGTTTGGTGTCATATGAAAGAGCATTAAAAGACCTTTCATATGCAATAGGAAAAAATAAGTATTTAGTACTTACAAATATTCTATTATAAAACATTACGCGAGGAGCGAAGCGACGAGCAATTTATTAAATGTCTGGAGGTGAGACGCGAAGCGTCGAGCCGAACAGACTCATCGTCGAGCGAGAGAAGGAGCGAAGCGACTTCTCGAGTTTTATTCAACTTTTAAATATCATGATAATATATAGTGTGTTCCTATATATAGTGCGCTCTATATATAGGGCATTCTATATATAGTATGTTCTATATATAGTGCGTTCTATATATAATGCGCTCTATATATAGGGTGTTCTATATACAATGCGTTCTATATATAATGAGTTCTATATATAATGATTTCTATATATAATGCGTTCTATATAAAATGAGTTCTATATATAATGAGTTCTATATATAATGAGTTCTATATATAACGAGTTCTGCATACAATGCGTTCTATGTATAATGTGTTCTATATATAAATGCGTTCTATATATTATGTGTTCTATATAAAAACATGTTCTATATACATATGCGTTCTATATGCAAATACGTTCTATATACCGATAGTTACTTAAGATCACACTCAAATCAGACACTACCATTATAGCTGATAACCTAACCTAACCTAACCTTTTTTTTTTTTTGTTTGTGAAGAGGAAATCTTCAATAAGAGACCAACTAGTTCGGTACTGTGGGATTCTTACCCACTAAAACCTCTCCATTCTCTGCTGCTTGTACATACCGGAACCGCTCAACGCATTACATCGGTATGTCAGCTGTCAGACACATCCCGTGTCTTCTACATCATCTTCATTTTAGGGCGCCTCCCTCTCCCAGTCTTCCCGCTCCTTGTTCCCTATAACATATGTCACGAATCTTCTGATGGCATTCCAATTATTCTCGGACATCAGCATTATCTCGATTATCGTACTGACGCTAATCGCTTCACCAAGATCTCTGTTAAGAGCTGATCTTTCCGTGTTCTTCAGCCTGCAGCTCGCCACAGCCAGTTCCTCTTCTGTGAACCTGGGGATATCATCCTTATTTATCGGGTGCTGTATCCAGTTCACCGTTCTGTTCTTTGGGAAAACCACGTTCACTACCGCGTGTGCCCGTTCTCTTGACATGGTTGTGAGTTGCCCATGCCCCTTTATCTTACGCATGGCAATTTTATACCCATTGCCCCAGACATCCTCGTCAATGTCAATGCAGAGCTTGTTCCAGCACGCTCTCTGTGATTTACTAATCGCCATGCGGAGCGCCTTCTTCGCCGCCTTCATTTCTTCCTTCTCCCGCTCAAGTTCCGTGTCAGCTCGTCTCCTCTTCCGCTGATACCCTCTCCTGGCAGCAAGGGAAGCCCGGCGCAATGCCCCAATCTCTTCAGTCCACCAGTAGACTGCTCTTCTTTTTGGCGTCCTCTTCCGTGGCATAGAGGCATCACATGCCTTTGTTAATATAACGCCTAGTTGATCTGCGCGAATGGGCTTTGCCATCTTCTTTGCTTGTTCCTCCAGGCTTTTTTTTAAGGAGTTGGAGGTCTGTCCGCTCTACCAGCCAGCCCTTTCGACACTCCTGCGTAGTGTATGTAATTGTGCGGGCTCAGTGTTTCCTCATTCATCACCTTCCAACCCCTCACATATGGCGCCATTTCAGGGGTAGCCCATGTGAGGTCAATGATGGATTCTGCCGCTTTCCGACAGAAGGTTGGGGCATTTTCCTCATTGAGCAGAGCAAGATCTATCCCCGCCACCCAGTCCGTTAGTGCATCGCCTCTTTGGTCCATGGTTGGCGAGCCCCAGTGCGGTGCCTTAATATGCTTAGGAAAAATGGGGCCCACCATAGAGATGTGCCCCATTTTTCAGTGACATGTTTCATTTGCATAAATTTATATTAAAATAATTTAACAGCTACAAACTTTCCTGTATAATGGGCCCCACGTTATACGGTGAGACTTTGCGCCACACCAAGGCAAGATTTAAATAAAAATTTTGAGGCCCAACGCGCTACATTGGATCTTATAGCTGCGACGTATCTGGCTGTGATACGGCACGACAAATTGGCGACGGTATGCTCGGGCGCCAATTGCTCGGATAGCAATCCGGTCAGAGGAATCAGGTGTGGTTGCAGAAAATGAGAACACAGCAAATTTAGTACAAATAAAAAATATATATATTTGATCTCTTTGTAGGTGGGCATGTGCCAGGGAGGCAGTAGGACGATGTCGGGCGTGGTAGTTTTCTTGGGGAGTCGCTGGGGCGACCATGTTGGTCGGTGATGCGGTGAGCGTCGCGGCGGAGACGCTTGTGATGGAGATACGGTGATACTGAACTATGCGAACACGCTGAAGGCGTCGTGGTGACGGTACGAATGATGCAATGGCGATTCGCCAGGTAGGAGCGGGGAGGAGTGGGGAAGCGGCGCACGGCCGGTGCCGCGACTCGCAACAACGGTGTCGGCCACACCACAGCGCCAATGAGTAAGAATCTCAGCACGGTGACGACGCGGGGGGTCGAGCGACTCGTGCTACTCTGAGCCCGGAGAGAGGGGTGGGAAAACACACAGGTGACAGGACGGTAGGAGGGTGCGGGGTAGGTATTTGACACTTGCACGTAAACACTGAGAGCAACACACAACAACAGGAAAACAAAGGCCGGTTTGATGAACAAAAATGTGCGAGACTCACACTCCACGGACCGCGAGACCTCGGAAGCACTGTACGTGGCGCTGAACAGTCAAACCGGAATTTGACAGGTAACAAAAAATAGGATGGGACTTACCACTGGTCGGGAACCTGGCGGAGCGGACGGCGGTGACGATGATGACGGAGAAGACGGTAAAGAGAATCGGTACGGCCGGAGGACGTAAAGCTCGTTCTTCGCGGACGACGTGAACACGCTTTCTGTAGTCGAAAACTTTAGCCGTGACACACAGACTGAGATTTGACTGACGATGTACGCTCCGCTCGCGTATTTATACTACAAAATACTAATGAATCGCGTTGGATTAGGTTGTCGGTGGCTCGTCCTATGTTAACCAAATGGGTGGTTTGGTTTCAGAAGGAAACTAGGTTAAAAACCACCCGATTTGGTTCAACATAGGCTTGCCGGCCGCAGAACGCGGAGACGTACGCGGTATCATTTGAGCGCGATCGGTGATTTGCCGCGCGTAAATGGGTCGCCAGGTCCGGCTTCGGATTATTTGCGGTCGCGAAAAAAACTATTTCGCGATTTTACTATTGTGACGAACTACTTCGTCACATAGCATAGGACACCAAAATTATTCATGTAGACCTGGACGCTTCAAATAAAATATGTATTTTTTATTTATAAATTACCAAGATAAATATTTTGCTCTGTCTTTTTCCCTCTCACCGCTGTTACATTCGATATTCATTTTCCCTGATATCAAAAATGTGTCAAAAATAATTTCTACCGCTATACAGCAAAGTCTAGAGTTAATGTAGAAAAAGGTAATTTTTCTCAATTTTCTGTTAACTGTTGAAAATCGTTGGAATATTAATTCTGAAATTTTTTTATTCGATTAACTTTTTTTTACAATGTAGAATCTTTTTGGTTTTACTGTATATTAACACCGAGGTAAATTTTTGCTTGGTTTTACTATATACTTTAATAAACTATTTATCAAATTGACGTTTTGTCTTAAAACTTTATTTGAACATGATATCAATTCAGTAAAGTCTAGGAGTTACTGTACAAAAATGTAATATTTCTCTATTTTTTTGTTTAACTGTTGAAAATCGCTGGAATATTAATTCTGAAATGTTTTTATTCGTATAATTTTTTTTTACAATGTAGATTCTTTTTGGTTTTCTGCATATTATCGCCGAGGTAAATTTTTGCTTGGTTTTACTATATATATTTTAACAGACTATTTGTCAAATTGACGGTTTAACTTAAAACTTTATTTGAACATGAAATCAATTCAGCAAATTCTAGAGTTACTGTAAAAAAATTAAATTTTTCTCTATTTTTTTGTTAAATTGTTGAAAATCGCTGGAATATTAATTCTGAAATTTTTTTATTCGATTAATTTCATTTTATAATGTAGATTCTTTTTGGTTTTACTGTATATTAACACCGAGGTAAATTTTTGCTTGGTTTTACTATTTACTTTAATAGACTATTTGTCAAATTGACGTTTTGTCTTAAAACTTTATTTGAACATGATATCAATTCAGTAAAGTCTAGGAGTTACTGTACAAAAATGTAATTTTTCTCTATTTTTTTTTAACTGTTGATAATCGCTGGAATATTAATTTTGAAATTTTTTTACTCCATTAATTTTTTTTTACAATGTAGATTCTTTTTGGTTTTACTGTATATTATCGCCGAGGTAAATTTTTGCTTGGTTTTACTATATATATTTTAACAGAATATTTGTCAAATTGACGTTTTGTATTAACACTTTATTTGAACATGATATCAATTCAGTGAAGGCTAAGAGTTACTGTGAAAAAATGTAATTTTTCTCTATTTTTTTAAACTGTTGAAAATCGCTGGAATATTAATTTCGAAATTTTTTTATTCGATGAATTTTTTTGTACAATGTAGATTCTTTTTGGTTTTACTGTATATTATCACCGAGGTCAATTTTTGCTTCGTTATACTATATACTTTAACAGACTATATGTCAAATTGACGTTTTTGTCTTGAAACTTTATTTGAACATGAAATCAATTGAACAAAGTTTATAGTTACTGTAAAAAAAATTAATTTTTCTAAATTTTTTTTCTAAACTGTTTAAAATCACTGGAATATTAATTCTGATATTTTTTTATTCGATTAACTTTTTTTTACAATGTTGATTCTATATGGTTTTACTGTATATTATCACCGAGGTAAATTTTTGCTTGGTTTTACTATATACTTTAACAGACTATATGTCAAATTGACGTTTTTGTCTTAAAACTTTATTTGAACATGAAATCAATTCAACAAAGTTTATAGTTACTGTAAAAAAATTTAATTTTTCTTTATTTTTTTTTAAACTGTTGAAAATCGCTAGGATATTTATTCTGATTTTTTTTTATTCGTTTAACTTTTTTTTACAATGTACAATTTTTTTGGTTTTACTGTATATTTTCACCGAGGTCAATTTTTGCTTGGTATTACTATATACTTTAACACACTATTTGTCAAATTGACGTTTCGACTTGTATCCTCAATCATTTAATACCTAAATCAATTTACAAAGCAATTTTTGCTTGGTTTTGCTATATACTTTAAAAGACTATTTGTCAAATTGACGTTTTGTCTTAAAACTTTATTTGAACATGAAATCAATTCAGCAAAGTTTATAGTTACTGTAAAAAAATGTAATTTTTCTATCTTTTTTTTCTAAACTGTTGAAAATCGCTGCTGTAATATTAAATGATAGTCAGTGGCTTTTTCCAAATTTATTTAATATAATAAAAGCGAAAACAACAAAACTTGTAAAATACAACAAATATGTCAGATGTTTCTTCAACGGTTGGTCGTGCTCTACTGCCGTTCCATCGCTGCGCAACAGCCAGTCCCGGTAGAAGCAGGGCCGTCTCAGAAATTTTCTTAGGGGGTCCGTTACATCCTCCCCCTTTGGACGACACTGGCGACTCGCGGGTTGTTCAACCTACTTCTGTTTCTTCGGGCGTCCTCGTTTACGGAGGGGTCTCAGCGGAAGCGGGTCTGCTACATATAATGTGTTTTTATATGGGGTTAGGGCGGATGAATGATAGGTGCCAAGGGACTTATCTTGGTTATCTGGAGCGGCGATCACGTAACTGGTGGGAGATAGTTTCTTGGTTATGATATAGGGACCATCACGCCTTGGTGCAAATTTATTAGTGTAGGATTGTTTACTGTTACTCAAAGCGTGAACATTTACGAACACTTTATCTCCAGCAGTATAGGTAGGTCCAGGCCTTCGTTTCATGTCAGCATTGGCTTTGGAGACGTCTTGACGGCGCTCGGCTACTTCTCTGGCTTCTGAGAGGACTTCACCCATAGTTAGCAGATATGGAGTAATTTGACTTACAAAAGGAGCATCTTGCACGATAGCACGTAAATCTTGACCAACATCATCAGGAGTCCTCAGCTCTCTACCGAAAGTTAGAAAAGCGGGGGTAACATCAGTTGCGTTACTCACGGATGTGTTCATCGCGAACCGGATACTAGGTAAGTAGGTTGCCCAATCTGAATGTCGCTTTGCTGTCAAAATTGCCAACTGTGTCTTTATATCGCGATTCTTTCTTTCGACAGGATTCGCCTCGGGGTGATATGCTGGAGTAAGATTTTGTTTAAATCCCAGTGTTTGAGCTACCAGTTGCATAACATCACCAACAAACTGTGGTCCATTATCGCTGATCACGCGACGAGGTATCCCAAAGCGAAGGAATACTTCATTGACGAGACATTGAGCACAAGCCTATGCTGTTGCATGCTCTAAGGGAAAAATTTCCACCCAACGAGAATTCGTGTCTTCGGCGACGAGAATCCATTGCTCGTTTTTCGGCGTTTTAGGTAGCGGGCCAAAGAGATCAATAGATATAACTTCGAATCTTCGATTCTGTACAGGAGTTTGTAATAATCCTGCTATCTTTTGATTGTTTGGCTTAAATCGTTGGCATTCGATACAGTTTCTAACATGCTCGAGGATTCTGCGCCTCATTCCTAGCCAATAATACCGGCGTTTAATTTTTTTATAAGTTTTATCGGAGCCATAATGGCCAGCAATCGGCGAATCATGATATTCGTAGAGAATATTTGGCACCTCGGAGGCGGGCACTACTTGTACAGCCTCTTCTTCATCAGAGTCCGGAGGATATCTATATAGTACACCATTTACTAGTAGGTAACCGCGCTCTACAGCCTGTTTGGTGTTGATAGGTTCGTCATTACTCTCAAGGTTATTGATAATTTTGGCAAGATCTGGATCTTGTAACTGCTGTTGACGTAGTTCATTGTAATTGGTGGTTGGTAGATCAACAGTTGTCGTCAGATATGATTCAACTACAGGTTCATGTGCGTAGGACAATCTTGAAAGAGTGTCCGCAAGAGCATTCGACTTACCAGGGGTGTATTCAATTTGAATGTCAAAGCTTTGCAGCTTGAGGGCCCACCTGGCTAACCTTCCACTGAGAGATTTAATAGACATTAACCATCTGAGAGGTTGGTGGTCACTGATGATTTTGACTGGTGATGATTCCAAATAACCTCGGAACTTTTCCGTTGCCCAGACCACGGCTAGAGCTTCCCGCTCTGTGGTACTATAATTTCGTTCTGCGTTTGTCAATAAGCGACTGGCATACTCTACAGGTTGTTCATTGGGAGGCTCCCCCTGGAGTAAAGCTGCTCCAATGGCGAATGCGCTGGCATCACATCGTAGTATGTATGGTTGCGTATGGTCTGCTTGGCGGAGGATAGGAGCACTGGTAAGTAGTATTTTCAGTTTCTCAAATGCCTCATCTTGGTTTGTGTCCCACAACCAGTCTGCATGTTTCTTTGTCAGCTCTGTTAGAGGTTTCATGATACGGGCACAATCGGGTATAAACTTGCGAAACCATGAGACTGTTTGTAAGAAGGTTAAGAGCTCTCGCACATTCTTTGGTTTAGAGATCTTCAAGATCGCAGAGACTTTCTCCGGATTTGGTTGTATCCCATTAGGGGTGATGATATGACCCAAGTACTTAACTTCAGAAGCCATAAAAACGCACTTTTGTCTGTGCACACGCAATTTGAAGATTCTAAGTTTTTCGAAAACTTTATGTAGATCAGTGAGATGGTCTTCGAATGTTGCTGACAGAATAATAATGTCATCTAAATAAGATAACAGTGTCACCTCTGGCAAGGTAGTTCTAAATCGATCAATTAATCTCTGGAATGTACTGGGTGCATTCCTTAAGCCAAATGGCATCCTCTTGAATCTATAATTACCGAAAGGAGTAACAAATCCTGTCTTATCACGATCGGAGCGTAAATCTAACGTAGTCATATATGGTGTTCTTTTGGCTTCATGTAGAAGATCGTCTAGCCGCGGAAGTGGGTATCGATCTGGAATAGTACGAGCATTTAATTGTCGATAGTCGATACACACGCGGTATTCGTCTTTCTTATTTGGTTTGGGCACCAATACCACTGGAGATGCGTAAGCAGAATCGCATTCCTCGATTACGTCATCTTTAATCATTTTCTCTATTTCCGCTTCTAGATACTTCCTCTTCGGCTCGGACAGTCTATACGGTGGTACAGCTATCGGCGTATCGTCGGATAATTTAATAGCATGCTCTGCGTATGGAGTTGGTTCGGTGCTTTCTGAGAATAGATTGGCATATTGACTCAACAGGGCATTGAGTTGATCCTTTTCTTTAGATTCTAGATGACTACATTCTTGATTATTTAATGTAACATCAGGTATGTCCGATGTTTGCACTATCATCATCTCCGAGCAGTCTTTGTGGAAGAAGCTATGCTGTTCTTCTGGATGATTCACAAAGTACCAATTTTGATGAGGGATATCAATAATGATACCAGCTGATTGAATAAAATCAGAGCCTAAGAGCATGTTGCTATTTATATGTTCTGGAACTGCCAATAGATTTAACGAGAATTGTCGTTTCCCGACAACAATTGTTGTACAAAACATTTTTGCATCTACGACTTGTTCCTTTCCATTCGCGAACTTCATATTTAAACGTTTGGTTTGAAATGGTACCCTATCTTTAATTAACAATTGATATAATTGTGTTCCTGCTAGACTCCTTTTTGCACCGGTGTCAATACACGCTAAACCAGTATGCCCTTCAATAGTTACTTTAATGATGGGTCTGATATCTGAAGTACCGAATTCGGTTGCTTCAGCAATCGAGGCCAAATTAAATTCAACACCAACGGATCTAGGGTTGCACTTCGGGCAATTGCTTTTGATATATCCTGGAGTTTGGCAACCAAAACATTTCAATGGAGTTCTCTCACTTGATTCCACAGCTTTAACTGTAGTTTTAGGGACATCTGGACGATGAGATTCCTTCTTCTGTGCCTTGCGACACTCACTCTCACTATGTCCAAAACTTTTGCAAAAGCTACACTTTGGTCGAAGTTTCTTTTCACATTTATCTGACGACGACTGTTTCTGTTCATAGATTTGTTTACTTTGTTTTAGTTCTCGGAGAGAATGTTCTATATCACGTGTACGCGTTAACAAAGTTTGAAATGAAGTAATGTCCATGGCAGTAAGCCGTTGTCGAATTGACCGCTTTAAAAGACCGTATACCATATCGATTTGCATTGTTTCAGTCACTTTATACGGAAGTTGCGCGATTAATGATCGAATACGACACACGAAATGTTCAGTAAGTTCGTTATCTTCTTGATCATGAGCGAATATTTCTCGGAAAATGAGATAAGGTGGTAACTTACGTGAGTAGGCACTACGTAACGCACTTATCGCTGCTTGCCAGTTATCTGTCACGGGTTTTATTCCCTTCCACCAAGTGGCAGCATGTCCTTCCAATAATATCGACAATCCACGGTACGCATTATCGTCTGAAACGCTTGCACAATCTTTGTAAGTCTGAACTGCGTCTAAAAACGCTTCGACATCTTCGTCTGATTTACCACTAAATCGCGAAGTACAGTTAATAAAATTACCAGGTGGTTGCACTGGTATAACAGATGCATTTGAAAGATCTGGGCTTCCACTTCTTGTAATTTGTTGCATTAGTTGATTAAATTGTTCTGGTGTAAACATGATGGTAGCAGGTGCTTGGTTCTCATCCTTTTTTGGCGGCATCCTGAATTGAGTAAAGCACAGATAACCACTAAACTTTACCGAATAATAGTCTATCAATGTTACTTTCACTTCACCGAATTGAAAAGATATCAAAACCTATTTCCGCGAGACTCAAGTCTGCAAAGGGCGACGGTGCAGAGCGAAGTGATACAATGAACACGCGCTTTGATAAAACCGGCGAGGTTGGTACGCGACACTGCAGCAGCGTAAAAGTTATCAAAACTTATTTCTGCGGAGCTATGCGCAACATCGTCGATGCAGAGTGAGGGGGGCACACACTCCGGTAGATCGACGAGGGGCGAGGAGAGATATACGACACAACACAAAGAAATAGCAAAGTTTTACACTTCAAAGTTCACTTTCTTTTAATCTCAGGTCACTCGGGCCACTAAGTTGGGCGTCACTTGTAATATTAAATGATAGTCAGTGGCTTTTTCCAAATTTATTTAATATAATAAAAGCGAAAACAACAAAACTTGTAAAATACAACAAATATGTCAGATGTTTCTTCAACGGTTGGTCGTGCTCTACTGCCGTTCCATCGCTGCGCAACAGCCAGTCCCGGTAGAAGCAGGGCCGTCTCAGAAATTTTCTTAGGGGGTCCGTTACACTGCAATATTAATTCTGAAATTTTTTTATTCGATTATCTTTTTTTTATAAGTAGATTCTTTTTGGTTTTACTGTATATTATTACCGAGGTAATTTTTTGCTTGGTTTTACTATATACTTTAACAAACTATATGTCAAATTGACGTTTTGTCTTAAAACTTTATATGAACAAGAAATCAATTCAAAACAGTTCAAAACATGTTTCCTCAATCATCTAATACCTAAGTCAAATTACAAAATTTTCACAATTTGTCTAGAAATTTAAATAATTCTATCTAAAATTTCAATGCGTAACGTCAAAAATGACAGCTTAGGTCTATGATTTTTCAAAACATGGATCGTGTATATAAGAGGTAATGTTGTTTCTTAACCATAGATTTGTGAAATGGACGTTGCATCATTAAAAACTTTTATACAAACATGAAATCAATTGAAATAAGTTCAAAACATACGTCCTCAATCTTCTAATACCTAAATCAAATTGGAAAATGTCTCCAACTTGTCTAGAAATTGAAATATTTATATAAAAAAGTTTCATGTGAAACGTCAAAAGTGATTGACAGGTCTGAAAAATTTCTGCTTGCGGTCAAATTTCATATGCATAACAACGCGTGCATGCTTCGATCCATGAAAATTTGCAAAGTTTTTCATTAATTTCACGCGGACTATACTTGCGAAAAATCTGAAATACCCAAAAGGCACTAGTCCCAAACATTCTTTAAATCCTAGAAAAAAATTCACAACAATCGCACAAACCGTTTAAGCTGTAGCCGTGTCTAAAATCTGGTTGCCGCCCAGATGAATCTATAGTGAATGTGAACGATTAGTATATAGGACTAGCGATCGGCCTGGCTTCGCCAGGCCTTCACACTAGGCTCCGCGGACACTGAAGTAATATTCACTTTTACTTCTGGTAGAGATGGCAGGTTCGTCATACGTAATATTTTAGATCTATAAGATTAAAACATTAAAACAATATATTCAGGAATAATTAAAACAAATTTCTTACCTCTGCGAAAATATTATTCACTTCCAATCTGGTAAATGCTGTATCAGCAAGTTCGGGCGATAAAATCGCATCCCTCACGTAACTTATATATATATATATATATAAAGAATACGAACGTGTCTAAATTGTTCAAATTCCACTATTCGCAAAGTTCCTTCTTCTGCAGCCATTTTGAATATCGAATAGTTTACATCAAAAAAATAATTAAACTCTCCAATGGTAAAAGTTATTCTATCCAGAACACATCTGAAATATACAAAAATTAATTAAAAATCAATCCGGACTGTACACCAATTAATCTACCTTTTTATATTTTGAAGAAATGCGTAAGTACAGAAAAATTATCAAATTTGTTATAAATATAACATCTTTCATAAGCCTTATACTGAAACGTGCGTTTTTATCTTGAAAAGTTTTAAATTCCATTTTACTTTATTCAGATTATGTAAATTGATTTTGATGATTTAACATGCTTAATTTTTATTTATTACTATCTAATTCTCTCGAGCACACAATTAATATTTTTCGATTTTATTGAAATTCTTCATTAGCGATTTCAATTACCACAAAACTGAAAGAAAAAAGAAACAAAAATTGAACAAAAATCGGTTTAAATTTTGTACCAAATAATCAACTTTTTTATTTATTGAAGAAATTCAAAAATTCAGATATGCTGCTGCTTTTCTATAAATCCAATTTTGTGTTGATAATAATTTTTGAACGAAAATGTATGTATTTCCATTACGGATTTTTGTATTCATTTGTAGCGAGAACCGAAACATCCCACGTAAGACATTAGACCTATATAACTGAAATATTTGAAATAAATTATGTAAAAATTATAGAAATAAATGTTTACCTCAGTAAATAGTTTTTCAACCAGGCTGATTAAATGCTGTTAAATTTTTGTGGAAAGGATTTTTTTGATTTCCAAATTTTATTATTTATAATAATTGAGTAATTTGCATATTAACACTTTGCAAAAAGAATCAGTAACTACTCTTTGTATCTACACAAAGTTTTAAACAAAAAATATTTATTAAAAGTAATCGATATTATTTAAACAATAATTTTGTACATACCTTATTTGATTTTGTGATGAGGTTGTATTAAAAATAATTTAGAAAAAATCAGACAAAATTTATTATGATTTTATACCAAAATAAATCACAGTAATAGTTTATTTAGATTTTTGATAAATAAATCGTTTCAGAAAGCAATAAATATTTTTGAATAGAGTTTAAAAGAAAAAAATTATATTTTTGTTTTAGATGTTTCTTAAAAAATTAAATATGACTTATAACTTTGAAAGATATTTTTTTACCAAATACACAACATACTTATTAACACCTCTTTAAATTAATAAATTTGGAGCGAAAAATTGTTACATTCATATTATTTTTCAATATTAAAGCATTAATATTAGAGTATAAAACGATCAAGGTGGCAATACTCATTCACACACACATTCATACAACGGCGGTTTTAATATAATTTTTGTCGCCAAAATAGTGGAACACATGGGTAATTTAATCATTATGATTGGAAGCTCCAGTCTGTGTGTACATAAATATTGGAAGACCGGGCTCAGTTTAAGAATCATGTACATGTGTTCATAGGCCTGTTAAATTGTTCAGGGTACAACAAAAACTTCGAATACCACTGGTATAGGAATTTAAAATCTGTAAATATTAGGACCGTTGGCCAGTCTACTACAAATGGAGGATACTGCTTGTTTGTCCATAAATTTATGTAAAAGGAAAAACGGTCCTAATATTTACAGATTTTAAACTCCACCAGCGACATTCAAAGTTTTTGCTGTACTCTGCTGGTTTCGTTAAAAAGAGTTTTTAATTGGAACCTTTTACAAGAAATTTATGGACACAGTATCACATTTGTAGGACTCTTGTGCTACGATTTGTTTAAAGTCCCAGGGACTTGGTACACACATTTAATGCTGACAAAAATCGTCAGACGTAGCACAAGTTAATTCCAAAAGGAATTATTTAATCTGCGTTAGTGTGATTGCAAATATTTATTATATAATAAATATAAAAGGGAAATTATTTATTTTGAGAGGGCATGTTTAATTGTTTAAAATTTCCTTGAATACAATATTAAGTGTGCATCCTTAATTTTTTTCGTTGTTTACAAGATTATCAGGTATTTTTATTTTTAAATTGTCGAATGCTCGCACTCTAGACATTGCAACATATAATTAGCCGTGTGTGAACACCGGTTTTTCAATATTTATTCCCACGAAATCAAATGTTTGCCCTTGGGATTTGTTTATAGTCATTGAAAATGCCAATCTCATAGGAAATGGCAAATTGCTATCTGTAGGTGTGAGATCTATCCGTGGTAGGAAAATTCTCTGCCCTTTACTTTGCCCGGTAACGACTTCTAAATCGAGAAAATTGTTACGCATCTCTTTTACGATTAGTCTTGTCCCGTTGCAAAGACCGCGTTTCGGATTCATGTTTCGCAGCAACATAACTATTGCACTTACTTTTAGTGTGAGTTTATGACGTGGCATACCCGAAGGTGTGTCTTTGTTTAACAATTCACTTCGATAATTTAATTGGTTTGGCTCATCACATTCGGCTGTATCTGCGCTATAATACACTCTAGCTGGCCCTGCAATTTTCTCCAATACGATATCGTTTAGTTTCATCGTACCGTCGTTTTTCGGTGACAAACTCGTATACATTTTGTGGCAATATGAGGTTTGTTCCGAATATTTCATCAGCTAAAGAATCTTTTGCTAAACATATAGATGGTATTGTGACTACATCTTCAATACCATTGCCAACTTTGAGTAAATATTCTGAAAATTCTTGTTCATTTTTATTTACCCGCATATTTTGTTTTAATGAAAACTTTCTAAACAGTGGCCACAGTGGGCTTTGTATCATTGACATCTCAATTATAGCTGTTCTGTGATTTGTGTGCTTTACAATGGGTAAGCATTGTCGAAAATCACCTCCCAATATTATTACTTTAGCACCGAATGGAAATGAATTGTTTTCTAAATCTTTGAGAACTAAATTTATTGCTTTTAATGCGTGCCATGGCGCCATGGTAACCTCATCCCAAATGATTAAAGACGCTCTCTTTATCCTTTACCGGCATTTGAGGTTGCCCTGATTTTACATACACTATCCTCGTTTATTGGAACAGGAAGTTTAAAGACCGACTGTACAGTTTGCCCGCCTTTTAACAGAGTTGCTGCTATACCTGTCCACGCGACTGCAAGAACTGTTTGTCCTTGTCCCCTCATCAAGCTAATGAGTGTGTTGTACAAAAATGTTTTTCCTGTACCGCCAGGACCGTCAACAAAGAAATATCTGTCTTAACAGGTTGCATCATTTACTGCGTTTAAAATATACTGAAGTATCTCTGTTTGTTCTTTGTTAAACAACGCAATATTTGTTTCACCTTCTAGTTTTTCGGTCTCTCGATCAATTTGATCGTCTAATTCGCCTGTGTCACTTATCTCTTCCGGTTTCGGAAGGTTAAAATCTTTTAATTTTAATCTGTGCATAAATAAAACATCCTGAATGTTTTTTAGGCATCTATTTTGTGCTACTTGTTTCGAATTATGTAGCAAATAATCCTGCATCATGTCGTCTTTGAATTTTTCCCACAGTGTAACTGCATCGACTGAGGTGTGGAAGCAAATCAAATATGCAAACAATTCACGTAATTGTTTTGGGAATTTATCAAGTACAGCTTCTTGCATGCATTCTATGCATTCCTCATCGTTTTCAAGCAACCCTTTAGCTCTAGCAGCTACAAGATATGTATTATAAATGTTTCCGTCTACAGTACGTAAAGCTTCGAAGTTTGTCGCACCTGTTGTGTTAACTAATAACATTGTGAGATGGAATCGCTCAATATCTTTTGGACTAACAGAAATCATTCTCCCAATTGGAGGTTTTTTAACTTTTTGCCTTGCTTTCCAAGTATTGTTACTTGTAAACACGTAATATTTCGGTATGTCTATGTATCGGTATTGTCGTGCTGTGGGATCTGTTTGGTTTAGCAAAAACCAAGCTGTTAATGTTGTGTTTCGTTTGCTAGCTCGCTCAATAGCCTGTTTAACTTGTTCCGGAGCGAATACAACAGCTTGTTGATGTTGTAAATGGACTGTTAATTCGAAAATTGTGTGCTATTTATCATGCAATGGAAATTCTAGCAGTCTCCAACAGCATTCGGGCGGTGAAACGTACCGTGTGTTAAGATAACCGTTTATTTCATCCCACTGAACTGTTTTACTGGCATCGACTTGACCTAATTTAATTGACGCACAATCGTGGCCCTTACAGAAATATTTGCAAATGTATTTAATACTTTTGACCGATGAGCAAATCTCGACATTGATGTGAGTACGATATTTTTTGAGCAAGTATGGATTGTATGGTATGATCCAACGATTATCAATTGTAAATTTGGTTGTACCATTTCGGTAGAGAATGTACATTTTTGCATTATTATTTCGTCTTTTGTAAAGCGGATACCCGTTAACGTTTTCGTGTGTTTTATTTAGGAACTCTTTTGGATATTTTTTTGTACATTTATTATCATTCATGCAAGGCGAATTTTTGTTTAAATTCCGCAAGGTCCGTGTATCATGTGTGACTGTACAATTTGATACAATTCCGGTTCGTTGGCCTCGTCTGGAATTTCAGCGCATACTATTGTGTCGATGTCATCTTTATTTCTAATTTTACTATTCTCGTCGAGTGTGAGTAAAAGATGCATGTGTGGTACTCCTCGCTTTTGAAACTCAATTACATAAATGAAAGCAACTACTTTACCGAAAATATCCTCGTGTAGGAATTCGTGCAACATGCTTTTTATTTTACCGTAAAAAACCCGAGCTACAATATCCGGTCTGTCTGAGGCGGTCTGGCCTTCGTGTAACTGCGCAGTTATTTCGTGCCATTTAGGATTGCAGGTAACTGTGATAAAATGATCCGGTTTTCCGAATTCGCGTACTATGGCCATCGAATCCTGGTACATTTTCTGCATGAATCTACTACCTCCTTGGAAAGTTGACGGCAAAATAACCATTGTACCAGGTTTTGCCCCTTCTAAGTTTGCCGTATTATTTATATGGTCCATTAGCCCACTATACAGCTCTACTCTGAAAGTAGGCTGATTTAAACGTATGTACGTCAATCTTTCGCTTTCAACTTTTACGTACGCGTCTACTATGTACTGCTGTGTTAGTTTATCGGCCATTAAACACGGATTAAACTGACCGCGGTCCGCTAACCTATTCATGTAGAATTGAAGATGTGTTAGTTTCTTTTTACCGTCGACTTGACGTCTGTGCATACCCCAACCGTTCTCACCACGTGGAAATAGAATCGGATAACACATCGGATCGCAATTTTCAGAGTACTGATTTATTCTCACGCTATTTTGACCCCTTGGGTGAATCGCAATATCCCTAAGACACGGTGGCTCACCGTCTTTAGAACTAAATACTACCGCCACTTCGTTACTTGTGGGAACATTATACCTGTGTTTGTCTTTCGTACGATCATTAACTATCCACAAGCTCACTTCCAGGACAGCTTGATTCGATTGTGCAGCTTTTGCTATTTCGATAGCCTCAACCTCTTTCAACATCATGAATGCCTCATAATATGGATTTATTTCTCGAATTATTAAATCCAACTGTTTCATGATTTCCGGTTTGCACTTTTCATTACATTTATCACTCAAACGTTTTGTCAGTGCCTCTGTTGTATCTACGATATATAATTGTGCAAACTTTTCCGTTTTACCGTTTGGTGGATACAAACATGACGTGTTGTGGTAGATTTGACCGTGAATTCGGAATGTATACGGCCCTTGACCGGGAGGCGGTGCAATTTTGGCTCCCATTGACGCAAATGCAAGTGCACTGTTGTACTTGCGAATGTTTTCCTTGGAATTTTTACTATTAGAGTAATTTCCTATCATTAAATCTTTCAAGTATTCGGGAAAGTCATTTAACTTATCCGGTATGAGTTTCCCCTTACGACAACAATGACTGAACTTGCCGTCTGCTGGTTTCTCAAAAGCAAAATGTTTTGACGCGCACGTTTGACAAATGACGTTCATTTCTCCTAAGCTATGTTGCTCAATACTATCGCCTAAACATTTCGCTAATAATTTGTATGTACCCTTGGAAACGTTTAAAACTTTTGCTTTTAGCTCAGCTGCTTTTTCTTGTTTATTTCCTTGTTCAGGTTTAGTCTCTTATCTTTTTTTTCATCTGTTTGTTTAGCAACATGTTTTTCAACGTGTGTCTTTAACCTATCTAACCGTTGTTTTTTGGCAGACTCTGTTTCCTGAGTTATACGAATTAATTTGTAATCTTGTGATTGTTGCAAGCGTTTATTTCTCTGTTCTTCTGTTTCCTCCGCTTTCTTTTTTTGATAGTTTTGGCTCCATTGTTGCTGCCGTATGACCGGAAACAGCGCTATCTGCTGCGACCTAAACATTTTTGCGGCGTGCGCTCTAAGTCTAGTTATATCATACATTTCGTATTCGGGATTATGATTAAACAAAATACTAGTACAAAAAGCAATTGAAAATAACCCGCAATCGTATGTATTTGTCTGTTGCTGAACTTGGGCGACTCTAATTTGAGGTCTGAACGGAAACAGATGTTCTAAATACGTATTTGCATCTGGATGAATGGAACTACTGTTCAAGCTGTCATAAATCGTCACGATCTCCCCGTTGTAAAACGCAGTAGTCCAGTTCCCTACGCCTCCTTGCATTGCAGGTCTTTGAAACATAATTTGAATATGTTTCGTTCCTACTTGGACTGGTTGAATGCGATCCGGCACATCTATATAGTAAGTTGGCTGTGGAAAATATTGCGAAGTCGTGCGAATCATCGAAAAGAAAAAATCTATATGAATATCTTCTAGATAGCCCTGAGGATTAACTACTATGTCTATGTCAGCGTTCGTCATGTTACATAACATCCCGTTATTTTCTATTTGATTGATTAAAGCTAAATTAACGTTATTAGTGACTGTAATAACTGGTTTAGCAACTACTATTTGTTTAACTACTACTGGTTCTACTTGTTTAGCTACTACAGGTTTATATTTTTTCTGATATAATTGTCGTTTATTTTGACGTTTAACGCGATCCTTCGACGGCATTTCGATTCATTTTATGTACGTTTGTAGTGTTTATGTAAAGTGATTTATAAACTACTATGGATCACTTTAAATTGTGATAAAATATATCAGAATTTTAGTTTACTTACAATTTTTAGAGAGCGCTGTTATTTGTATCTTACAAATTTAATCAGGACCTTAATTTGCAATAGAATGAAGTTTCTACGCTGAACTGGGTCGCAGCTACTTATATTTGTTTCACCGAGCCAAATGGGACCCCAGCCGTTTCTATTTTATTCTTCAAAACTAAAACAAATAATTTAGCATGAATATATATATATATATATATATATATATATATATATATATATATATATATATATATATATATATATATATATATATATATATATATATATATATATATATATATATATATATACATATATATATATATATATATATATATATATATATATATATATATATATATATATATATATATATATATATATATATGTGTAAGTTTGTCGCTATATTCACACACAAACTTAGCCTCCTGTGCGACTCATAATTCAAACGAGCCGCTACGAGAGGCTGAGCAAACCGTCATGACTACTTTTGCCACGTGTCGTGCGTAGTCGAGGCAGTCAGCTATAAGTGCGCAAAACATTCGCATTTAATACGAATGACCTAGATTATCAATGTCAATATATTGTTTATCATTTTCATATTGTTATATTGGATCGTAGATCCCTAAGCCGACATAATTGTTGATTCAGGTAATTAACTATTAAATGTTATTTTAGTTCTAAGATTATAGTTTTGTAAGTCTGAAGTTATCGTTATTAATTACAGTTTTTACTACATCAACTTGTGTCTGAACCCGAATTATTTAATACGATTCCTATCAACCAAAGTTTCCAACTAGAATAAAGTTAGAAACTTACAAATCAACAATTAAGATGGTAGATGTCAAGGCCAAATTTCGCTTATCTTCCGAAGCTTGGGAGGTCAAGACGACGGTTATAAACGTTAAAACTATTCAAATCTTGGGACAAGAGGAAATTTTTTCTTTCCCTGAAGAAAGTCAACCCATTGCTGGGCACACGGAATTGGCGAAGCTGCCCATAATCAGAGGAGCAGTGAAGAGCCTGAATACGAGAGGAAAGACAAGAAATATCACCGTTTCACTAAATAAGGAATTGCAGGTTTTATATTTGGATGAGGAAGGTAATGTGGTTTTTGACGGTTATTATTTAGAGGTAGCGGACTTCTCCTCCCAACCCACGACCAGCAATCCTTTACCTACTGGTGAAAATCCTATCCGATCTATCTCAAATAATATGATATTAGAAAAATTTTCAGATAAAAATCAAAATGCAAAATCGTGGTTAAATTTATTTATGTTCGAATGTCAGAGATTAAATATAAAAGAAAAACAATTTCCCGAAGCTTTAAAATTATACTTGGAAGGACCTGCCTTAGATTGGTTCTCAACTATATATAAAACATATGCTCTGAATAAACCTTGGGATTATTGGGAGAAGTCTTTTCTGCATACATTCGGTGGAAAATCATGGTATGAAATTGAATACGCTTATTCTTTCCGTTGGCTAAATGGTCCTTTCTTAGATTTTGCTTTGAAAAAAAGAAATCTTCTTATTGATGCCGATTCAGACCTCAGCATAAATTCTCAAATCAATTTTATCGTACTTGCTTTACCGAAATTTATTAGATCGCGTTTAAATAAGAAAGATTTAATTACAATCGAAAACCTGATGACTAACTTGCGACAACTCGATCCGATATCAAACAATAATACGAACGCGAGCAAACCTCAGTCAGAAGTAAATAAATATAAACGAAACTTTGTACCGTGTCGTGTTTGTGAAAAAGCGGGCTACGCAAATAGATTTCATCCGGAAAATGTATGTAGAAATAATATAAAATCAGCCGAGTCAAAAAACTAAATACGATCCCGCTTATAAAATTAAGTGTTCAAATTAATAATAAAAATGCTATTGCGCTATATGACTCTGGGGCCAATGTGTCATTAATTAATTACAAAATTTTTGAGAAAATGAGATTAACGAACAACATAAGCGGGATCCAAACAATCAAAACAATGAATGGTCTTACAGACACAAATGGAAAAGTAACGGTTACTTTAAAAATATTTAATATACAAAAGGAATTTTCGTTTTCGATTATAAAAATGATTGGTTTCAGGAAGATTTGTTAATCGGACTAGATTGTATTAAATCGTTTCGATTATGCCAAAACGAAAATTTAAAAATCACTCAGAGTTTGATTCCAACTTTTGAAATTGAAAATATTAAAAATCAGAGCTTGAATTCAGCTCTTAATAATGAAAATTTTAAAAATACTCTAAATTTGAATAAAACTCATGGAAATAACCTTAATAATTTATTAGAGAAATATGATTCGGTATTTGCTAAAGAAAAATTTGATATTGGTTCGATAAAGAACTTCGAAGCTACGATACGATTAACCGAAAATAAATATGTATCAAGAAAACCATATAAATGTTCCATTCCGGACAAAGTAGAAATAGAATCTCAAATAAAAAACTTATTGAAAGCAGGACTTATTGAAGAATCATATAGCCCATATGCCTCCCCGGTTACGTTAGTGTATAAGAAGGATGAAAAAAGAAAATCGCGATTATGTATTGACTACCGCGAACTTAATAAAATAATTGTTCCCGAAGGACAACCATTCCCTCGAATTGATGACCTGGTTCTTCGTGTAGGAAAGTGTGTTTACTTTTCGAAATTAGACATCAATTCAGCTTTTTGGTCTATTCCGTTACGAACTAAAGATAAATACAAAACCGCTTTCGTGACACACCATGGTCACTGGCAATGGGCATGTTTACCTTTCGGCTTGAAATCAGCTCCTGCTATATTTCAACGAATTCTTTCAAGTATAATTAGAAATAACGATTTAGATTCTTTTGCTATAAATTATATAGATGATATCTTGATTTTTTCTAACAATTATTCTGATCATTTAAAACACATTCAAAAAACATTACACGTTTTACAAGAACAAGGTTTAAAATTAAATACAAATAAATGTAGTTTTGCACAAAAAGAAATAACTTATTTAGGACACACAATATCAAACAATAGTATAAAACCGGTGAATGATAATTTAATAGCTATACAGAATTTTCCCACACCAAAAACAAGAAAACATGTCAGACAATTTTTAGGTAAAGTTAATTTTTATTTAAAGTATATTCCCAGCTCCGCTATTACACTAGAACCCTTACATAATCTTTTGAGAAAAAATGTTAAATTCACATGGTCAAATAAATGTAAAGACAGTTTTAACACAGTAAAAAATTACCTCTGTACAACACCAATTTTAGCAATATTCAACCCTACTAAACCAATATATATTCACACAGACGCTAGCTTAGAAGGAGTCGGTGCAATTTTAAAACAACCTCAAGAAGATGAATCTATTAAACCGGTATTTTATTTTTCGCGAAAACTCACTGAATCTCAGAAAACAAAAAGAGCAATATATATTGAATGTCTAGCAATAAAAGAAGCCATATTATATTGGCAATATTATTTAATAGGCCAAAAATTCATAATATTTACTGATCATCAACCATTGCGAAACTTCAATATAAAGAATTGTAAAGATACAGAACTACTCCACATTCTAAATTTCATTTCACAGTTCGAATTTGAAATTCATTATAATCCAGGTAAAAACAATTCAGAGGCTGATTGTCTTTCAAGAAACCCAGTCCTATCTGAAAAAAATGATAATTATGATTCGAAAATAAAAATAGTAAATTTATTAACATTACAAAATATTTTAGATAATCAGAAAGAATTAACGTGATAAATATTGCAAAATAAGAGATAAAATTATATACAAAATTTTAAATAAAAGAGAGAAAATATGGTTAACGCAGGACTATGGTATTTCATTACTCAGAAAAATACATGATTCACAAGGACATATCGGTGTCAAGCAAATGACACTAACAATTACACCAACATTTTATTTCAAAATATGCACAAGCATATAAAAACAATTTGCAGAACTTGTGAAACATGTTTAAAGAACAAAACAAGATTCGGTAACTTTAAAGCTCCGCTATCGCAGTTAGGTCCAGCATCAGAACCACTAGAAATAGTAGCGCTAGATACAATAGGAGGCTTCACAGGAAGCAGATCCCCAAAAAAGTACTTGCATCTAATGGTAGACCAATTAACTCGGTACGCGTTTATCTCCACATCAAAAACACAATTAGCGAAAGATTTCATAAACCTGGTAAAATCGATTGAGAATAAAGGCAACATTAAGACGATTTTATCCGATCAATATTCGGGAATTAATTCCACTGAATTCAAAAATTATTTGAAAAGCAAAGACATAAAACTGATTTTCACAGCAGTAGACTGCGCATTTTCCAACGGACAAAATGAGCGAACCAATCAAACATTAGTAAATAGAATACGTTGCAAGATATATGAAAACAAAAATAAACCCTGGTCAGTGATCGCTGAACAATGTATTCATGAATATAATAACACCATACACAGCTCAACGGGATTTTCTCCTAATTATTTATTAACAGGAATAGATAACTCAATTATTCCAAGGGAATTAAACAAAAATACGATTGAGAACCTAAATTTTAATAGATCTGTAGCAATACAAAATGCTAACAGATCACATAATGCAAACAAACAGTATTATGATAAGCACACCAAAAAAATTGAATGCAAAGAAAACGATTTAGTTTATATTCAAAATGGTAACAAATTAAATAGAAAAAAATTAGATCCAGTTCGGACGGGTCCGTTCAAGGTTATAAAAAAACTCTCTGAATCCATTTACGAAATAGATACTGGCGGAAAAAAGAAAGACTTGAATATTTTCCACAAAAGTAAAATGATCCCCTATTACCCGGATCCTAATGAATCCTCTCAGGGAAGGGGGGATGTAAGTTTGTCGCTATATTCACACACAAACTTAGCCTCCTGTGCGACTCATAATTCAAACGAGCCGCTACGAGAGGCTGAGCAAACCGTCATGACTACTTTTGCCACGTGTCGTGCGCAGTCGAGGCAGTCAGCTATAAGTGCGCAAAACATTCGCATTTAATACGAATGACCTAGATTATCAATGTTAATATATTGTTTATCATTTTCATATTGTTATATTGGATCGTAGATCCCTAAGCCGACATAATTGTTGATTCAGGTAATTAACTATTACATGTTATTTTAGTTCTAAGATTATAGTTTTGTAAGTCTGAAGTTATCGTTATTAATTACAGTTTTTACTACATCAACTTGTGTCTGAACCCGAATTATTTAATACGATTCCTATCAACCAAAGTTTTCAACTAGAATAAAGTTAGAAACTTACATATATATATATATATATATATATATATATATATATATATATATATATATATATATATATATATATATATATATATATTAGGGTGGGTCGAAAAAAATAGATTTCGTTCACTACTACCCAAATACAAAAACTCATTCACTTGACCCAATCTTACACCATTCACCGAAACATTACAGTCAGTCACCAAATCGCTCTTTTCAAACACTAACACTTTACATTTATCAACATTTAATAACAAATTCAAATCTTTCCTACTTCATTTATACTTAAAATCATTCGTCTAAATTGCTCTTCAGATTCACCATCATTTAACGCCGTTCGTAACAACACATCCATGTACAAATTAAATAGCCACGGAGACATCCCACAACCCTGTTTCACGTCAATATCTATACAAAACCAATCACTGAATCTACCATTAACTCTCACCGCAGCCTCACTACCTTCATACGGCGCACGAATTGCCCCCAACAAATTACCATTTATACCGTACTGTAGCAGTACATTCCATAATGTCTCGCGATGAACACTATCATATGCTTTTTTAAGATCGAGAAAGCCACAGAACACGTTCTTGTTCTTAGCAAGTGACTTTTCAACAATCATACGAAGAGAAAACAATTGATCCACACACCCTCTCTCAGGCAAAAAACCACCTTGCATATCGCTTAACTTGGAGATCGTTAAGGTTCTTACCTTATGAATAAGAATTTTCCCGTACAACTTCCCTACCACACTCAGCAAACTTATCGCACGAATATTAGTACATTCACTCGAACTACCTTTACCTTTAAATAAAGGACAAATGATAGCACGTTTCCAATCATCAGGAGCTACACACCGTTTTAAACAAAATCTAAACAAATAAAATAACCAATCAAATAACCTCTCGCCTCCATACTTCAACATCTCATTCGATATACCATCCAAACCGGGAGCCTTACCATTCTTCAGACTCATCAAAGCGAAACTAACATCACTCTCATCTATATCCCATTCATCATCACTAACATTTTCTCTGACATATTTATTTAACCTCTTGTAATCCAGCAAGCATTCATCATGTAAACTTCCAGGCACATCTTTCATATTTAGAAATCGCAAATATGCTCTCTTTTTCACCTCAATCGCCTCTTTTACTTCTTCATTCCACCATGCATTCTTTGGACAAGAGCCAAAACTACATTCACCATAAACTTCTTTTGTACATTTAAGAACTTTATCCTTAAATTTCAACCAAACATCATTTATGCTGCATTGAAAATTAAGCTCACATACAGAGAAAGATTCATTTATTTTCTCAACAAACAAATCTCTAACATCCTCATTCTGCAGAGCACTGGATTTCACACGGAACATTTTTTTGGTATTTTTCACCCTCATTCTCCGACATTTCTCTAGACGTATACGCGATACCACCAAGTAATGGTCAATTGTAACCCAATTCAGCACCACGCTTCACACGCGTATCTACAATTAAACTTCTCAATCGTTCATCAAACAAAATAAAATCAATCATATTTCGTCTATTCTCGCTAACATTCTCCCATATATACAAATGAGCTAATTTATGTTTAAAGACAGAGTTGAAAACAAAGTGATCACGCTCCAAACAGAAAGATACTATTTTCCTACCGTTTTCATTCACTCTTGCATTACCAAACTTACCCAATACATTTCCAGACATGATTCTATTAACTCCCACCCAACCATTTAAATCACCACATACAATAACTTTCTCACCTGAATCACATGAATCAATAACACTACCTAACAAATTCCAAAATCTATCTTTTTCAAGATCATTTTCGGATTCGGTTGGGCCATAAATTGACACAACGTAGATTCTATGAAAGTCTACCTTTAATATCAGCCAAAGAATTCTCGATGAAGTACAACCATATTCTCTCACAAACGGTTTCATTCGTTCACTAACAAGCACACCCACACCATGCTTCGCGTGTTCATTTTCAGCAACACCCGACCACAAGCAAAACATTTCATTCACCTCTTCCTCACTACATCCTTTCCTTTTATTCTCACCGACACACAAAACATCAACATTATGCAGACGCATTACATTCATCAATTCATTTTCTTTACCAGTTATACCCCTAACATTCCACGTACCAAACTTACATTAATCAAATTTCACCCATTTATTCTTCAATTATCCAAAAGAAATAAAAGAAGGGTTCTCTCGGTAGAAAAGTAGAAGTTAAGCTAGCTTACCAGACTTATCCTTAACTATAAATGAAAATAGAAATCAATTACATTCACACAACTATCAAACAACTGTCAAACGTCAATCACACCTAAAAACAAAACATAACTCTGCGTTTCTATACACGTAACCAATATAAACAAATAACGATATGAAAGAAAATATACTACAAAAAACTAAACTACTATAAAAACTAAAGATAATACTTATCTTAATAAAACGATACTCAAGAAGTCCGGTGACAAACAGTATATTTTAATCCAACTCCAAAAACTCAGTCAAAAACACAAATAAATTTCTCACTTGACGGGCGAGTTCTATTTATTCTGTTGTCTTATATATACAATCACGCCTTCTACCCATTGCTGGGTGTGGCACTCTGCCGAAGCAGATCTCGGTAAGAGATATATTTTGCGCGTAAAGTGCGGTTACCAGTCGTCAAATCACGGCTTCCAAATATGTTAGTGGTGGAGGAACCACAGGGGTAGTTTTTGAAATGATGAAAATTGTTGTGGGAATCGAACTAGGATTCTCAGCATCCACAGGCCGACCTCATACCACTGAGCTAGCCACCCCATATATATATATATATATATATACTCGTATATATATATATATATATATATATATATATATGTTATCTTGGCGTAGCTCCCCTATAATAATGCTTAGTAGTTTATCTGAAGGTATTATATTATGCTGATTAGTTGCTTTATTCCTTGTAAGATGTAACATAGTTGTAAGTTAGTCTAGAATCAAGCTTGTAGCAAGCAACATCGTTGCTAGTGTTCGATAAATATCTTTTTAAAAAATAAACTTGCGTAGATAGAACTATTATTGGCGCAGTCTTGGTAGGATTTGCCATACAGCACTATCGATAAATAGTACTGGTTCGTCTTTACCAATTTAAGGCAAATTTAGAATCTAAATCGATCAACAAGTGATAAGTAAAAGTGACTCCTGTCGTCGAACACACATCAAGCATCGCAGCACCGTCTACTGTGGCCGAGAGAACATCAAACACACGACACCCACGGCAACTTCGAAGGCATCTCGAGCAGTCCGAGGGAACATCGGAACGTCTCAACTTCGCACGGGTCAAAATCTTCAACGCACATGAAGACGCTGATTCTGCTGTAAGTACCTTATGTCTTTTAGAGGTTCTAAAATAATAATTAATTCTGACTCAAGTTCTGATTCTGACTCCAGTTCCGAAAGTGAACTGTCCCCAAATATTTTGACTAATAAAATAGTCTCAAAATCATTAATTAAAAATCCAATATTTAATTTTAATCAAATAAAAATGGCAATGCCAGCATTAAAACGAAAATATCTCGATATGATCCCCGATTTCCATGGGCAACGCGAACTTTTACCCCGATTTCTTGAAATATGTCAGAAATTGGTAACTAAATTTTATAACACAACGGATCTAACAGATTTTCAAAATGAATATCTAATGTCCACAATATTGTCAAAGATAAAAGGTGACGCTGCAGTTAATATTGCGAGCTGTACCATTTCAAATTTTTAAGAATTAAAAACTGCTCTAACGAATACGTACGCTGACAAACGCGATACATACACACTTGCCATAGAAATGACTGAATTAAAACAGTCATATAATAAAACACCTTTTGACTTTTATAACAAGTTACAACATTTGTTAAATCTTCAGATTTCTTATATTAAAACTCATTCGGATCCTAGTGAATCCAACAAAGCCGCTCTTTTATCGCGCTACTTTAAAAATTATGCATTACGCATATTATTACGAGGACTTAGAGAACCAATAGGACAACTTAAGAGGGCTAAAAACCCCGCAGATTTAAATTCCGCATTAAGCATGTTAACGAATGATTTTCAGTTTGACATCCCAACTACTAAAAATCCCAAACCACAAAATAATACACAGAAAATAACTCCAAAATTTAATCAACCACAACAATTTAACCAGAGTAAACCATTATACCAGACCAATTACGTACCACACGTAAATAATCCATTTAATAGAAATTTTAATCAAAACTTTCAACCTAATAGAAGTAAAATCACACAAAATCAAAATTTCGGTCAACGATTTCCAAATCCAACACCCATGTGTATATCTACAAATAACACACATCAACCACGACCAGGACCATCTCACGGTTACCAAAATTTTAGACCAAAACAAAATGTAATTTCCGAACAATTATATAACATAGACAGTGAAACAATCGAGTACGAACATGACACGCACACAGATAACACATACGAACAAGTTCAACAAAACATCGAATTCCCCATAGACACAAACCTGAACCGGACGATTTTTATGTGAAACCGCCTCGGAAACATTTCAACAATAGAATTACTAAATCTAACGAATAATCAAAACGCATTACCTTACATAATATTGCCAGAAAATAATCTTAAAGTTCTAATAGATACAGGCAGTACAAAATCATTCGTGAAACCTGATATTGCAAATAAATATTTCAAAAAATCTATCTTTAAAAATCCATACCAAATTTCTACAGCACATGGTACTTCTTTAGAACAATTTAGCACTCTGATACCCACTTCAAAATTTTTTAATATGAATCACATTAACAATTCTCGCCTAAAGTATGACTTATTTAATTTCCATGATAAGTTTGACTTACTGTTAGGAATAGATAACCTAAAATTACTAAAAATTATTATTGACTTAAATAACGATTTATTAATAACTTCAAATTCAAAAATTAAAAATCATTACCTTCAACCAAATAATAATAAAGTAAACTCAACTAACATTTCTGCCATGAATAAAATAGTTCTAGAACCCCAATCCGAAAAGGTAATTAAAGTAAAAGTAAATATAAAATCAGGAAATGTTGTTATTCCAGAAATTAAAACAAACAATTTAAAAATGCCAGAATGTGTCACTAAGGCTGAAAATCATGAAGCACTGTGTACAGTAATGAACCCTACAGACTTAAAAATCACACTAAACATACTAAAACCACTGAACGTCAGGCTATTCGATAACTACGTATCATATTCTAGTCCTACCCCCAAATTAAATCTATTAGAAATAGAAAAAAATAAACACGACATATTCAAATCTCGCACAGATTACATGAATAATGAAGAATCAAATCATGAAATTGTTTATAAAAAAGAAAAACTAATCACAAACGCAGACGCACTTAGTAAAGTTCTACACGAACTTCAAAATTCAATTCAATCTAAATTAAAAGATAATGATATATTTGAATATCAAAATTATTTAAATCTTATAATAAAAAAATATTACTTCAATAAACGATCTCTTCAAGATATATTTTACACCCTGTCAAGTTTCAAAGACTTTTGTTTAAAACATAATATCGAAAATTTAAGAATTCCCAGACTTGCATATGGTAAAGACGAGAAAGACTGGACAGATATAAAAACGATGATTCAGTACATTTTTCAAGATATGGACGTAACAATATCCGCGTATCCTGGACCGGACTTATTACCACAAGTAGAACTTAACATCAAAGAAACAGACATAACTGCATTTCAAAAATACATAGACGACTTTAACGAAAAATTATTAGATCCTAACGATAATAGTACTCCCAACGACTCTGAATCTTTAATAGTTGAAGTAGGCAACGATAAACAAAATTTTAATGACAATGCATCTGACGATAGTAATGAAATAATACACTCCAACGTAGAAAATCCTGTAATCGGTATCCCGATAGTTGAATGCCCCGTAAACTACGGTAAAAATCAAATCATAATATCCGAAATCGAATACAATCCTCCGAATCCCACTATATTAAAACTTTATAAAAATAAACAAAGAATTTTAGTACAATTTTCAAAAAAAACTTTTGAAAGAGATATGATAAAATTTATTAAAAAATATGTAGGCCCTCGCGTCAAATACTATCTTTATTTCGAAAACCCCCTTTATGAAAAATTTAGCACTACCCTACAAAAATATTTTAAAAATTCGGAAATAAAAATGATTAAGTGTACAAAAAACTATTAGAAATAATAGACGAAGACGAAATCATTCAAATTATTCAATCTTTTCATGAAAGTAAAACTAACCACAGAGGAATTGATGAAACTGAAACTCGGATAAAACAACGATACTATTGGCCTAAACAAAAAAAATCAGTACAGACTTATATTAATCAATGCCAGATCTGTCAAATAACAAAGTATGAAAGAAATCCCCCGAAATTAAAATTTAATATCACTCCAACCGCAATAAAACCCTTTCAGATAATTCACATTGATAGCATTACACTAGAAAATTCAAAATTCTTAACTATAGTATGATTATTATAATTCCTGATATGTTTACAATGATAAATTTTTTCATTCGTCTTCCAGAAAGTTATTTTTACATGATATGATACTTAAATAGTTTATATATATATATCTATATCATTAGCACGTCTTCTACCCATTACTGGGTGTGGCACTCTGCCGAGGCAGATCTCGGTAAGTGATATATTTTGCGCGTGAAGTGCGATTACCAGTCGTCAAATCACGGCCCCCAAAGATGTTAGTGGATATTATACCGGGTGTAACATAAAAAACTGACCTTAGGCGTTTAATATGGGAAATACACTTTTCCCAGCACAAAAGTGGCCAGTTAATTTTAAACAAAAATGCTTCAAATGCAAGTTGTAGAAAATTAAATTATGTATCCAAGTCAGTTATCACATTTTATTAGTAACTTTTCTTTTTGTATTAAAATTTTTTATACATAATATACAGATAAGCAATAAAAAAAAACATTGATAAACAAAATCTCATATAAGACTTCATCACTATAATAGCTAATTATAACAAACGCCCTCCTTCTTAAAACGCCGCCCATGGTCAGGAATGTTGGATACGGCGAGAGAAGGTAATCCCCGCTACATCGCAACGTCTTACAGCAATCAGCGAGTAATGTTCTGCGAGCGAAGCACGAATTACTTACATTATTTTGTTTTGAAACACCCTAAATTGTTGAATTTTTTTTAATATAACGTTTTTAATGTAAGATGTACGTTTTAAAACAGCGCGATCCACTGATTTGGAAGCGCTGGTGGTCATACATCTGTCAACGAGAGATATTGTGACGCGACGTGCGGGGGTATTTAACGCTAAGACGCTCAGTATGCGGTTGTGAGCGACTCGGGGTAGAAGTGAACAGTGAAGTGTAGAGCTATACATTCATTGTTACCTGGACACTATATTGGATTAGCAGTAATTAAAGGTGAGTTATCTCACTGTCATTCTATGTCTAGGTGCAGCGTATACAGAGATCTGCAGTGACTTGGTGCATGGCTGTTGTTAATTAAATGGCATGTTAATTGATGATATATTCATGTTTGGTGTGGTATTTATGGTTATATGTGTTTGGTCAAATATTGTGTGTTGTGTCACCATATGTTATATTATGTATTCCACACCCTGCTTTCCTTAAGAACTCAGTACTGAAGTCCCTCCGCTAGGATGCGGCACTTAAGAGCATACTTCAATTGCTACTCAGTTGGTAATGAAATGCAGGGCCGTACTGAGGGCTCTCCGCGCTGGGTCTGCGAACCTAGCTGCGCATCCGTCAACGGCTGCTATTAGATAATCACAGTGTGTGCAATTTACCTGTGTCTGTAATTGGAGTCCCTCCTCTTTTGTGTTTAGTGGTCTTCAGCGCATACGGAAGTACTGATCCATGATCAGGTCAGAGACCTGCTACCATCGGGTCTAAATACCCGCCACGATCGGGTCTAAATACCCGCACCGATGTGCTATGTTCTGTTTCCACACTTTGCCTTCCTTACGAACTCAGTACTGAGGTCCCTCCGCCAGGTGGCGACATTTAAGAGCATACTGCAATTACTGTACAGGTGGTGGCGAAATACAGGGCCGTACTGAGGGCTCTCCGCGCTGGCTCTGCGAAGCCAGCTTCGCATCCGTCATTGGCTGCTTACTAATGACCACAGGGCTAAATTTACCTGTCTGTAATTGGAGTCGCTCCTCTTTTGTGTTTAGCGGTCTTCAGCGCATACGACAGTACTGATCCAATGATCAGGTCGGGGACCTGCTACTATCGGGTCTAAATACCCGCAGCGATCGGGTCTAAATACCCGCACCGATGAGGTCTGGGACCTCGTGTGAATTGGATTCACACGGATGTCTGGGACATCCACAGTCGCAACAATCGGGTCTAAATACCCGCAACAATAGGTCCGGGACCTCGGGTCTAAATACCCGCAACAATGAGGTCAGGGATCTCGGGTGGATCTGGGATCCACAGAATGTCTGAGACATTCTCAGGTCAGGGACCTGCATCGTACCTAGAACCTTATCCTTCTAGCACTGGTTGAGATGAAACACTCTCGCAACAATCGGGTCTAAATACCCGCAACAATAAGGTCAGGGACCTCAGGTCTAAATACCCGCAACAATGAGGTCAGGGACCTCGGGTGGATCTGGGATCCACAGAATGTCTGGGACATTCTCAGGTCAGGGACCTGCATCGTACCGAGAACCTTATCCATCTAGCACTGGTTGAAATGAAACACTCTCGCAACAATCGGGTCTAAATACCCGCAACAATCGGGTCTAACTACCCGCAACAATGAGGTCAGGGACCTCGGGTGGATCTGGGATCCACAGGATGTCTGGGACATTCTCAGGTCAGGGACCTGCATCGTACCTAGAACCTTATCCATCTAGCACTGGTTGAGATGAAACACTCTCGCAACAATCGGGTCTAAATACCCGCAACAATCGGGTCTAACTACCCGCAACAATGAGGTCAGGGACCTGGTTGAGATGAAATACTCTCGCAACAATCGGGTCTAAATACCCGCAACAATGAGGTCAGGGACCTCGGATGAATGTGAAATCCATAGTGTGTCTGGGACATGTTCAGGTTGGGGACCTGCCTTGTACTTACGATCGTAACTTTGTTGTACTAACTGAAATGTAACTCTTAGTGAACGTCGACCGAGAATGGAATGACATGTTGTGTTTTGTCATGCATGTATGATCGAGACGAGGTGGTCGAGAGATGGAGCTAATCAGTAGAGCCGAGAGACCGATGACGTCACAACTACCACTGTTCATATTATATGTCACATTATGAACTCTGTATGTAAAATGTATGTCGTGTATATACCAATTAATACATGCATTGAGTTGACAAGGTTTGAAATCAATTTTATACTTTATATTCCTTGTAATCAAGTCTTTTTCTATGCCTTTTATCAGTATCAATAAATATATTTTAAGAGTTACCCAATTAAATATGAATTAAACCATAGCCACCTATAATAAAAGTCGCGGCTGACGGTATATTTTACCATATTATGCATGAATCAATTTGAAAATAAATTTCTAGTAATAAATGTACAAATGTAAGTAATAATTTTGACACATATATGAAAATGCACATATTACGAGTACATGTAGTATAAGTAGTATAATAAGTACAAAACTGCCGTCATGTCTGTTTTTTATAATAAAGTGTGTATCTATGACATGATTTTAAGATTATAAAGAGTTGTGTTTTATTTTAAGATGCCTAATAAATGCTAAGTACCTAATTGTAGAATTGTAATTGTAATTACAATTACTGAAATTCTAGAATCAGAAAAAAAATTCGTATAAGAAGTGTTCTCGGCATTTACTTTGCTAAGTACAGAAATATCCAGTTTTGTGAGAAGATATTAGACTGCATTCTTAATTATTTAGATAATAATTTCAATAATAATGAAAGCATTGTTAACTTGTTCTATATTGCTTTAAATCATAAATAATTACAATTAAAAAATGACCTCACTGATAAATCGGCTTTAGATTATCATGATCTGATTGCATAAATACTCGTGTAAGAAGCAAAAATTTCGAAGATCAATATTTTGTTGTTTATTAAATAGAGCAAAACATATAATTTGTATTATGCAAATTTAATAACAAAACAATTGTATCTACATTTAACGAAAAAACTAAAAGAAAAGAACATATTCAACGAGAATATGATTATTAATTCCTTTTTCTTAAAACAGATTACGGACCACAGAGTTCAAGTTTTCACATAAACATTTTAGCGCCAGTTCGCCACTAAATACTTACTATATTATCATTTATAGAAACACCATTTCCAAGTGTTGCAATAGGCGGCTAAATTTCAAATAAGAGAATACCGTATTTGTTTTGTTTATTTCATCATTTTATTATAAGTGTGAGTTTTATTAATTTTAATACTCAATTCGCTTTTATAAAGTTAGCATTATTTTATTTGTGTCAGTTATAAATTCTATTATTTTTAAATACATTATCAGATAATTGCTTAGAAACATTTATAGTAATGATTTGTGCAAAGAACATTTTGAAAACAATTGACTGATAAAAATTATTAAAACGCTTACTAAACAAAGCAAACTTCTTAAGAAAAACATATCTAATTATATTAGAGAATATATAAAACCGTCCAAATCGTTATGTAAAATTCGAAATAAATATGGTATAAGTCTAACGCGAAAGTATTTTATCTTCTTTATTAGATACATACAAGAGGTATATTATTTACAAAATCTACTAACAAGGCAAGCGTTTGCTTACCAGGGTGGGATTACTAAATATGTAAGTAAGAATATTGCAATTAGCGGTAATTTAATGATAATTTCAAAGTTATATGTAAGAAAACAAAGGTTTCTGTATAATCTTACATTTAATCTGTGTATTGAATAAATCTTCTGTCAAATAAATAGCGGTAAATTAGTATGTCATTGGTGTAGATAGTCGTAATATATGATTTACACCTTATGTGTGCGTTGGATATATCTACCCTTAAGTATAAATAGCAATTAAATTTGTTAGATGTCATTCAGGCTTCAACTGATTACTTGTCAGAAAATTATTAAAATGTGAGAACTGTGGCGGGAAGTGAAAATTTTTAAATGCGGCCCAAGTTTTCCATCCCTCTATTCCGCTACACCTTATGCTGTGAGGGTCCGCCAAGTAGGTTTTGCAAATAACTTTGCATTAGTTTATTTAAAAAACGTTTAATAGATATAAAATAAATGATTAAAAACAATTTTATATGTTTACTTCATAGTGTAAAGCCAAGTAATTATTATTATATACATTAGTTTTACTTTTATTGAAGTTTGAACAGTTCATTTTAGGTTAATATTTTCTAAATCTTCTAATTTCGTAAAAATTTGTAATATATTACTGTAGCGTTTAATTTTTTTCATTTAATCGTATTATTTGTGTGTCACAATGTGCGTACACGTGAGACCCGCAGTTATAAATAATCGATTTTTTTCTAGTCTACGAAGTTTATTCACTAAAACATCTACTAATTCACATTCTCCACACATTGCACTATTATAATTAATACACATGTTAGTAATTAGACAGTTCATATCTTTAAAATAAGCAATTTAATGTTGTAGCGCGCATTACAAGTGAGACCTGCAGTTATAAATAAACATTTTTTCCTAGTTGACTAAGTTTATTTACAAAAACATCTACTACTACTACTTTTTAAAACTTTACACTACTCTAATTAATAAACATATTAGTAATTTGACACTTCATATCTTTCAAATAAGCATTTTAAAGTTGATGCGCGTAGTAGAAGTGATATGTGCAGTTATAAATAAACCATTTTTCGTAGTCTGTTAAGTTTGTTCATGTGCTATTTATATGAAATTTTCATAAAATAAAAGCCTAAAGTGATAATTGTATTGTTGTAAATAAACAAATAAAACAGATATACCATCATGCCTCTACCCATTACATAATTACAAAATCAGTTCTAATATAATATTATTTTTACTGTATTATCAAAATGATTGGATCATTCGTCTTAAAAATTCGTATTTAGAATAAAAATGGTGTGGAAAGCTCTAGAATTAGTGATAAAATATTTTAATAATAATTTGTTTATAACTATAGCTGAAATAAACCTTAAACTCAGTCCAAAAAACACTAAATAATAAGATGTATTGCCACTGTAAATTTAAATATAATGTTAAATCTGACCTGGAACTTCTCGGATGTATGTAATAATTAATTAAAATGAATAATAAAATGATGATATCGGCGGCTGTTAATAGTGTCTTTACGTTCTCTCGTTTAATTCAGTTAAAATGCAATAGCAGTATGGAATTACGAAAAAATAACAGTTTTATCTGAAGCACCATAGAGCTGAGTAATTTTTAAAACTCCGAAGATTGCAAACAGCTCTAAGCATAACCTATGCGTCGCTTCACGACATCACAAGAAAATTTAGTGGCTGGCAAGCCAGGGGTAGGTAAAGGTTTAATTTTAACAAATATAGTTTCGCAATAAACGTACTGATATGTTTAAAACTATGGCTGAGTTAACTTATAAATAAATTAGAAAAAAAGAAGCGGTCTCTTGGTCCGATAATGACGTAATTTAAATTGTAACCATATTGTAATTAAACAATTATTTATTTCAAACATTTGTTTAATTATGGAATGAATATTGCCATATGCCATATTTTTAAAATAATCATTTAATAAAAATTTAAAGTTGATAGTTTATATCTAACATATCTAGAACGGCGTTCAATAACATTATTGTTTATTTAACAGGGAGTTCAGAATATCTAGAAAAATATTTAAATCATCTTTAATTACAATTAATCTGAGTTAACAGTTGAATAAAAATCTATAGAAAAAAAAAATTTTTTTTAGTCACTACATTTTCGATTAGAAGTTCACTTTTCAACTAATATGATTATATATTAACAAATTTATGCAATAAGACACGTAAAATCGTATATATTCTATAGATATAAATTTTAGGTCACAAGTAAAGGTTCGCATGAAGTCCACAAAATACATATATTTTCTTTTATATTCTTGTCAATGATTGATGAACAATCGTTTAAAATATGCATATTTAAATGTTGATTTGAAATTAAACTAATTTTATTTACTAGTTTACTGCAATATTTATTTTCTGTAGAATAATAGCTGTAGCACGTGCTTGTATCTGAGAGCGCGATTGGATTTTATAATCTCGGCCATCGAAGCATCGGTAACCGACATCCCGTATCTAACAGCCTGTGGTGAAATTACATTCTACCTATATTTAAGCATATTTTGGATATTATGACTATAGCCTAATTTTAAATTAATTAATGTCGATCTATACATATTTCATCTCACATGACATTTTGTTTCAATCTTTTTAATGGTGAAAATCAATGTCATTCATCAAATGCCAAATACAAATATATCCATAGAAACAATTATCTGTATTTCGAATTTCTCACTTGTAAATCATGACCATTTAGATAGGTGAAACATATTTCACGTTTTCGAGAATAAAAAAAGTGAATAATTATGAAGTGATATGAGTGCGAGATGAAATTTAGTGTCACATAGTGAAAAAATTATCATGTTTCACGAAATGGTGTCCTGATTTCAAATTCATTTCATCGAGAAGCGTTTCACATTTTTGTGGGGTATGTGGCTCACTGGTATCGAGTCAGTCTGTGGATTTGAGAACCCGGGTCCGATTCCCACAGCCGACAAACAATTTTCACCACATTAGAAACTACCCGTGCCTCTTCTTCAACTTCCAACCTTGGGAATCATGATTTGACGACTGGTAACCGCACTTCACACGTAAAATATATCACTTATCGAGATCTGCTACGGAAGAATTCCACTGCCAGTCTATGACTAAAAAAACGTGATGAAATTTGTGCTACACCCAGTGATGGATGGAAGGCGTGATTTATTTGATTTTTATTACAAATATTACTCACTATTTGTTCAAATACATTCTATGTCAATTGATAAAAATATTAACAAGTTTTGTGGTATCATTGCAAAAATTCCAAACCATCAAACATACCGAAATATCCATATAAATTTTTAGATTCGTATATTTAACGCATTAACAATAGTATATTGTGAAACAAGTATGTAAACTTTATTAATTAAAATCATTTATAATAATAATTTTTGGTTTTTTATTTTATAATATATATTAAAATATACTATTTTAATGTGACACATTTATTTCATAATAACATTTCTTTGATTTGAACATATAAAAACATGAAAATAATTCAACATCATCTGCTACTGGAAAATTATGTAAATCTGCATTATTTATAGATTTTATAATTATACACTTATTTACATACATACATATCACATTATATCCCATCAAATGGGATAGCACGAACCCTAAAATCATTCATAAAACATTCACTCTTCAAATTAATCAAACAATCAGTCCTCGTCAAACATTCTCATCCAAACACACTACTTAATTAAGGCCATTAATATCAATTTATACAGATTTCAATAATATAAATACGAGAATTTAAGAGATTTGAACATACATAGTGTTTATTTTCTATAGAATAATGGTTGTAGTCCGGCCCTGTATCTGAGTGCGGTGTAATATTAATACTAATCATACATCATAGCCACCGATGCATCGCTCGTCGGGCATTAAGTATTTCGCTGTCTACGGTTAAATTATATTCTACTAATATATTAAATATATTTGGATATTTTTAAAAGAATTTTAGTTAATTATTATGCAAGAAAAGATTAATTTTTCTTGAGTGTTTTATATATCAATAAAACACAAGTATAATACAAAATTTTATCCACAACTCATAATTATAGGTATCGAAGAATATTAGTCGTAACGTTTAACGTTGATTCAGTTATATAGTTTCTCAAAATACGGTAGATCATGATGTTGTTGCTAAGTAACAAGTTGTTTACAGTGTTTTATGGAATATAAAACACTAGTGTTATGTGAGCCATATAATTGAACTGAAATCTGTGTAATTATGTCTATATAATATACGAGTTGTAGAAAAAAAATATTTAAAGCGAATTGAGCAGTTAAAAACTAAAAAAAATTAAATAAATATCACCTATCAGGCGAAGTCATGATTATGTAGTGATATTATATCTTTAAATTTATTTTTGACCATTAATATTTTAGTTTCACTTTAAATAATTATTACTAAAATAAATAGGTTGAGTTCTGTATTAAAATTAAAAATCATTACGATTAATTGTTTAATGGTGTCAATATAATTAGAGTTATGCTGTTTGACTGCTTAGGACATATATTCCTGTATTATGTTGGATATTTTTCATATTAAAGGTGTCAGTAATTTGACACTTCATATTATTTGTCAAATAAGCACTTTAATGTTGTAGTGCGCATTACAAGTGAGGCCTGCAGTTATAAATAAACAATTATTCCGAGTCTGCTAAGTTTGTTCACAAAAACATCTACCAACTCATATTTTTCACATTTTGCACTATTATAATTAATAAACATATTAGTAATTTAGTATTCCGTATCTATCAAATAAGCATTTTAATATTGGTGTGGTAATTAAACAATCATAAACTAAGGTCTAGTATTCTATTTTAGAATAAATTGGGAATAGTGGTATTTTATATGAAGTAGTTTATATATATATATATATATATATATATATATATATATATATATATATATATATATATATATATATATATATATATATATATATATATATTGTCCGCGCACGACTCCAAATGTGGCCGACACGCGTCGAAAGCTTTTGACCCGTGTGACAGGAGCGGGACAGTCAGGTAGAATGCGTCTGTTATATAGATTTATTTATTCATTATCAAAAGTACATCTCTAGAGGGCAAGAACGGATTATTGTCCGGGCGTTGTAGGCCAGCTGGACCAGCGCTAGCCGCGGGTCTTGGGATTGGACGCGACTGCGGTCGACCGTCCTGTAGTCCGGGAGCTGAGCGTCACACCCGATGAGCTGATAGCCCAGGCTGGAGAGCGGCCGGAGCGGTGGTGTCGTGACGCGAACGAGTCGCCTCGGCGGGGCTTCGGGGCGCCGCAACTTCTCAGGCGTAGGCAGTGGTGACACCGGTCGGGGGACCGCAGAAGGCGCGTCGGGCGTGGCGTCTTTGCCGGGCCGTGAGGGCGGATGGCGAGTACGGTATCCGTGAGTTCACACGGCGCGGATGGCACGGCAGAGCCTCTTCGGCTAAGCGTGGCGTGGTGCACGGCAGAGCCTCTTCGGCTAAGCGTGATGTGGTGCACGGCAGAGCCTCTTCGGCTATGCGTGGTGTGGTGCACGGCAGAGCCTTTTCGGCTAAGCGTGGTATGGTGCACGGCAGAGCCTCTTCGGCTAAGCGTGGTGGTAGTGCGTCGCTCGTATGGATCGCAACTAGAAGCCGGGACGAGTGATGGGTGCACTGATGACCCATAACAACACAGTGGCCGGAAAAAATGGCGAAGATACAGAAGCAACTAGTAAGGAAATGTCCAGTACTCCGAATGAGGAACCAGGCATACGAGAAAAGTTCTTTGCGGACATTGAAAGAAGAAAGAGCATAGGGGGCAATCAAGTGATGCAACCGCAAACAAGTGGATTGACCTGGGAAGTAGACACTCAATCGAATGCAATACTAGACGGCCTGCTAGAAAGTACAACATCGACCTCGAGGAGATTACTTTTCCGGTCCCCAGTAGTGGACAGGTCGAAGTCTGAGAGTGATATCGATTTCATAGACCTTACAAAGCCCGATGAAGGGAAAGGCGCTAGATGGAAACGGGGCAGGGTGGAGTCCTCAGAGACCGAGACCCACGGTACAGCCAAGCGGACCAGGGGGAAGAAGCAACATACACAGAAACAAAAAGAAATACTGAGCTTAACCAAAACTCTGATACGAGAACAGGAACAGCCCGAGGACCAGTGGAAACAGCTTGACGTTGAACTACACAAGTCAATTGAACAAGCGGACACATTACAAGAACTCATAAAACGGTGGGGGAGGAACGTCAATAATAATATCAAAGCTCAATGTGCTACAATAGTCTCGACGATAAGGCGTGTAATCAATGCAAGGGCAAAAGTGGACGAACAATATTATAAACAGAACCAAAGTAAGGTGGAAACACAGGAAACGGGAAGTTAGACTTGTTGATAGGGGGAAGAGAGGGGGATCCATATAGAAGAGAGCCGGCCGTTAGGAAAAGGAGAGAAAGTGCGCAAGCCTTGCCCCAGCGTACAAGACGTAAGAAAAGGTGTGGCAGAAAATGGGGGGGCACAAAAAAATCCAGGAAAATGCAGCACAATTTTGGCCGAACGAGACATTTGTGAGGGCCAAAGAGGCCAAAGAGATATCTCGAAAGCCCCTAATGAGGAAGCAATAGTGTACTGCACTGGGGACAACATCCAGCTGCTGAATGAAAATACACTGACAATAGCGAAAACGAGGATGATGAAAGCCACGCTTGGCAGCATGGTAAGTAGCTGCAGTAACTGGAAGTATACTACCAGGAAGGGAAACATCTCTAGAGCCAGAAAACTTGTGCACAAGACGGGGTTAAGCGAAGCAACAGAGGAAGAAACAATATTCGACTGCCTCTTCAACCTGAAGCAGATTGTGATGGAACACAATGTCAAAGCTTTGTATATCACGAGACTAGGATGCAGCTAAGGTAAGTTCAGATGGGTTCAAGTCAAAAAAATTATTGAGACAGTTTTCAGAGACACGGACATTGAGGTCACTGAATACAGGGTAAAAGTATAAACCAAAAAAGGAAAAGCAGGATGAACCGCAGGGGCAGCAAGAGAGTGTGGACGGAGGACAGTGGACTACAGTGGAATACGGAAAAACACAAAAAGTAGGAGGGAAAAGAATCACGGGGGAGTTAGCGCATACAGCAGACTACAAGGGTAGAAGGAAGGAAAATAGGCCGGATGCAATAATACTTAAATCTGGTCCAAGAACAACATACGCGGATCTGGTTAAGAGTATGAAAGAAGATGCTCCACTGAAGAAGGTAATGACAACGGATATTGCCAACATAAGGAAAGCCAGGCCTGGCGACTTGGTCTTGCAAGTTGTCAGGAGCAAGTCGCCGGGGGAGACAGAACAAATAAAAAAGATCCTCGGTGAGAAGCTAGGCAAGCCAGACAGCTGCAGGGTAGGAACTGATAGAGCAAAGCTGATGACTCTACAAATTAGAAATATGATGGAAGGGACGACGGAGGATGAAATGCAGAAAGCAGTGAAGCTACAGACGAGAGAAGAGGAACGCATCACAGTAAAGAGTGTGAGGACTTCCTACTATGGAACGAGTACGGCCATAATTGAAGTAAACAAGCAAGAGGCCGAAAAGCTCCTACAAAATGAAGGTAGGATGAAAGTAGGGCTGAAAAAAATGCACAGTTAAGAAGCGAGAGTATGCCCCAATGTGCTATAGGTGCTATGGTTACTAGCACATCGCTAAGGATTACAGAGGAGAAGACAAGTCTGAACTCTGTGCCAATTGTGGAGAAGCAGGTCATAAAGCGTTCACTCCCACACAGTATCTTAAAGATCCACACTGTATAACATGCAACATTGCAGAGCACAGGCACGAAACCCACCGCTGCCTTGCATATAAACGTGCGCTGGAGGAAGCGCGAAATAGTTAAATTCAATGTTTTACAATTGAATGCTGGCAAAAGCTGGGCAGCGCACAATTAGATGTTACAAACATCATTGTGAATACAGGGAAAGAGCCAACGTTTACTAGAGGGGCAGCGGAGTCCATACTGGACCTTACGTGGGCTACTACAGAATTAGAGAAGAGGGTGACCGACTGGAAGGTCCTGGAGTAAGAGGCCCTCAGCCTACACATCTGCACATCTGCAAAATAGCAGCAAAACCTTAAGGCAGGATTGAGATCATAACAGGTTGGTCCACGAAGCATCTAGACAAGGAGTACCTCAGCTGGGGTCTCAGCAAAGCCATGGAGACAAACCCGTGCACTATTAAACAGCTGCAAGAGGTGCTGGTGAAAGCATGTGACATGTGCAATTCAAAGAAAAGGCGTAACACCAGTATATTGGTGGAATGAAGAAATAGCTGTCCTAAGGCGAATTGCACTGGCAAGGAGAAGGAAATACCAGAGGAAGCGCAGACGGACCGAGGAAGAAGAGTGTGCAGTAGAGAGAGGTGAAGCCCAAGAGGCGAGGAGGATGTTATGGAGGCCATTTCCTCATCACAACGGAAATGCTGGCAGAGTATCTGTGAGGAGGTAGCTGTTGACGTCTGGGAGGAGGAATCCCGTTTGGTCACAAAGAGATTCCGAGTAAGGGAGCCTCCACAGATCCTACCAAGGGGAAAAATTGAAGAAGTAGTCGAGGCCTTGTTCCCAGAGATAAGGGTAGCCAATTGGATAGTGCCGATGATCAAACAGGAAGAGATACCCTTGCTCACAAAAGATGAGCTCACACAAGCGTTAAGAAAACTGAAGGATAAGAAAGCCCCTGGCCCAGATGGCATTCCAGCAGAGGCGGTTAAACTGTTGGTAATGGAGCATTCCTCAACTGTACGAAAGGTACTAGAGCGCACTATCCAAGAGGGGGAGTTCCCGATGAGCTGGAAAATGGGGAAACTAGTACTGCTGAAGAAACCAGGAAAACCACTGGAAAATTCCTCCTCTTATAGGCCTAACAGACACTATGGGGAAGTTACTAGAGCAAATTCTCCTGGCAAGGCTTCAGAAGGAAACAGAAACGAAAGGAGATCTTTCTGACTCACAGTTTGGCCGGGACGCTGCACTGAAATAGCGATCCGATAGGTGATGAACGTAGCGGAAGAAGCAAAGGAAGGAACACATAGGAAAAGAAAACTATGTGCTCTGATAATTTTCGACATCCGCAATGCTTTTAATTCGGCCAGCTGGAGGAGGATAGTAAGAAACCTACAAGAACGCCAGGTTACGCCCTACCTTATTAGAAAGGTGATGTCGTATCTCCAGGATACGTGGATAATAGCTGACAGTGAAGAAGGAAGCGAAAATAAAGAAGTGACCTGTGGAGTCCCACAAGGCTCCGTCCTGGGACTATACTTGTGGAATATACTGTATGATGAGGTTTTTCGCCTGGAAGTACGGGATGGTGCTGCAGTTACAGCATACGCAGACGACCTTGCGCTTACGGCCATAACGAGGTCATATGACGCACTTATAGAAGTAACGAACAAGAGTATAAACATCATCCAGGAGTGCATAACGGAAACTGGGCTGGAACTTGCCCCGGAGAAAACTGAGGCATGCATTCTGGCAGGCAGCAGGAGATGCTCAGACGTTACATTCGGAATACAAGGGATAGTGCTCACCCCTAAAAGTACAATAAAGTATGTAGGCGTGACACTCGACAGCGGGGGAAGCTACTCTCAGCACGTCACCAAAGTTGCAGCTAAAGCGGAGGTAATCAACGCGGCACTAAGCAGGCTGATTCCGAACGTGGGGGCCCCGCGATCAGGCAAGAGGAGACTGTATGGCTCTGTCATACAGTCGGTTATGCTCTATGTCGCACCAATTTGGTTTGGAGCACTTGTTAAGGAGCGAAATAGGAAGAAAATGGCGACAGTGCAGCGGAGAACTGCAATCAGTATCACAAGTGCATATCGGACAGTGTCTGAGGACGCGGTCCTGGTTATTGCGGGCACACCTCCATTTGGCATTAAGGCGAGGAACAGGAGGTGGACTGGTGACAAAGAACAGAGTGCAACGCGGGCCGAGACGGACCAGAGGATATTAGAGGAATGGCAGCTACGCTGGCTCCGGAGTGAGAAAGGGGCATGGACGAAGCGCTTAATACCAGAGATAAGATCATGGATCCTCAGAAAGAGCGGAGAGCTGTGTTACCACTTGACGCAGGTACTTACAGGGCATGGTAGTTTTGGGAACTATCTTAAACGCATAGAAAAGATAGAAGATGCTTGCTGTAGGTACTACGGCAGAGAAGACGACACGCCTGAACATACAGTGTTCCAATGCGAATGATGGAAATCGCTTAGAGACGGTATAGTAGCGACGATTGGAACAATAAGCCCAGAAAACATAATAGGCAGGATGCTAGAATCGCAGGGCTCATGGTGTGCTATACAGGCGTTCATAGCGACGGTAATGAGAACAAAAGAAGAAGACGAGCGATAAAGTGGAACAAGCAGTTAGCCTCAATAAGGCCATGAAGTGAGGGGCCAAAACAGACAGTGCATTAAAGTAATGCTTCCGGGGCACTGGGCTGTTGTAGGAGAGAATGGTTTTAGTCAGTAAGAATCTGACAGTTCCCTGTTGCGAACAGCAGGGTTAGATTGGTTAGGTTAAGTTAAGTTAGGTTAGATTCCCCCCGATGGGATATTCGCCTTGACATGGCGCGAGGGGGGCTTAGTACAGCAGGCCAGAACTCACTGGAAGCTGGAAGACAAAGAGATAGCCCACAACGGTGGTGGCGTCTGACCCGGAGCAGGCGGTCACCCACGGGTGGACAGGACTCGTCGAGGTCGGTTAAACGGGGCAGTTGGGCCTCAGGGAACTGGGGTTGGATGGAGATGTCCGAGGGTACACCCGCTCCCAATTACTCGGCCCGCTCCTTCACACACGATGCGCTGGATACAACTACGAATATGGATTTTTTACCCACTAGTAACGAAGAGGAAGGAAATAAAGAAAGGAGAATGAAAATACAATTAGTCCCTGTGATAGATTAACAGAGAAACTCATCAACAAGATAGGGAGCAGTGATAACGAAGGAGAACAGGAAGCAAAACATGAAACAGAAATAGACTCTGGTGCTAGTACCATTGAAGATAGCGAGGGTAGCCCATCAATGGAAATCGGACCGATAAAAAAAATGAGTTTCAGCATGAAAGAAAATACAATCCTCGAGTACCTTATAAGTTCAAACACCAGCATGGAAGAAGCATCCGACCTTATGCAGGAACTTAGAAAAGTAGAAGCAACTAAGCAGGCCGCTCTAACAACTTCCAGCCCGATCTTAGTAGCAGCAGGGGAAAACAGAGCCTGAGAAGAAATAACGAATCTAAGCATCGAACATGTGGTAGAAGAAAAGGAATAAGGCAGACGATACAAGCGTCAACGACTCCCTAGCACAAGAGGAAAAGAAAAGTAGAAAACACGATATAGGGGAACCGTCAAGTAAAACCAGACAAGAGTCAGACAAATACAAAGAAGGCCAAGGATACATCACTACAGAATTAATACGAGAAGAAAAAGAGGCAGAAGAAGAAACTAATGATGATTTCAAAGAGATGATGGAAATACTACAAGAACTAGATCAATTGGCTAATGTGAGATATATGAATAAGGCGAACGTAATTAAAACCAGAATTGCGGAAGCTAACTACGCTTTCCTGAAAATCAGGATACAGAGAAAAGCGAGACTAAGGGTCTGGGAACCAAGAATCGCCGAACTGGAAGCAAGCGCTCAACAAATAACAAAACTGAGATATGACTTTGAGGCATTCAAAGAACGCGAAATAGAAAAGGTCAAAGCTGAACTAGGGGAGAAAAAAATACAAGAAATAACAGAAATCAAAACACAGCTCAAACTTGAGCATGAAAAGAAGATAGAAAAACTTTGCGAGGAAATTACACAACTAGAGAAAACACAAGCCGACACTAAAAGCTATGCAGGGATAGCTAGGGTAGACAAAGAACAAAAGTGGATAAGTGCTTTCGAGGCTAAACTAAACAACGCCAGAGACTTCGAGGAGCAAAAGAAGAATGGTCAAATAGGGCATATGACCCAATAGTCCCGTGCAAGGGTAACCCATGCAAAGGGATAAAAGACACTATTATCCTAATACACTGGGACAAATACAACCAACAAAACAATGTCCTTGATCACGTAAAAGATACCCTGGAGGAAGAAAGATGTTTAATAGAGAAGGGGAGGGTATCAGCACGGCCAAATTAACTTACAGTAGCAATCTTCAGCTAGAGACAGAGATCAACACGGTATCAAAACTAATCTTAAGTATTAGAGCCAACGCCGCACCTATGACGGAAGAAGCCTGGAGGCAAATGTATCGCAACATACAGAAAACCATGGAAGACCTCGTTAAAGAAGACATTAAGGAGTGGTCAATCACCACAACAAACGCGGAATATGAAATCCAAATAAGGAAGATGATAATATATTTAATACAAGATAAAGATATTAAAATATACTACTATCTGCCAGGGCTTTCCAATAGAAGAAACAGTGAGGTAGCACCTGCACAGATACATACAAATTTAGGGAAAGTACAAAACATCTTGCCGGTGGAGGAATACACGGAGGCAGATAAATGGAAAGGTGTGACAAGAAGTAGGAAAGAAAAAACACGCTACAAAGATGCGATACTGATAATAACGATGAAGGATAAAGGGTACCCCGAGGTACTTAAGGAAATGAGAGGGCTACACACAAATCAGGGACTATGACCTGCCCAGTATTCAGAAAGATATTAAATAATGGAAACATGGTTAAAACAGAAAGAAAGAGAAGACTAATATCGACATCTTATCCGAATAAAGATGATGAAGATCTGCAGAATAAGGAAACAGAAACAGGCAATAAACCCAAATGATTTCAAACACAGATATAAACATACTTCAAATAAATTTAAATAGAAGCAAAGACGCACATAATGTCCTAACCTGGGCTTCAACCAATCAAAAAATAAATATAATCCTAGCAAGCGAACCTAACACACGAGTAGCATTCAACCAAAGTAACTGGATACTCCACACACAGGACAAAGCATGTGACGCAGGGATTCTTATCAACGACACAATGCACGTTAGAGTAAGCAAGTACTACACATCCCTATGGATAGTATGGGCGGAGATAAATAACACCATCTACTACTCGTGCTACGTATCTCCAAACTGTACCATGCAGGAATTCGAATAATTCGTTAATGAACTGTCAAACCAATTTCAATTAAACAAACATAAGCACACCGTGCTGACTGGAGACTTTAACTCCAAACACAACGACTGGGGCTCGGCGACAACAGACAGAAGAGGAGCAATAATGTCTGAATAGACAAGACCTATGTCCATGCAACATAGGCAAAGTACCAACATTTTCAAACAGGAATGGTAGCTCCATTATTGATATTACAGCATGCTCTGAATCCCTTGTAGAACAGATTACAAATAGGCATGTCGACGTTAGAGAAGAAAGTTATAGTCCACATAGACATATCATATTCACTATACACGCAGCACAAAGAATTCCAAATATAAAACATGGATACAGGTGGAATATAAAAACAATTGATGCCACAAAAGCAGCCGAGGAAGTTAAACATCTCCCAGAAGTGAGGACCAGTGCAGATATGATAAAGGAACTGACCAATCTGTGTAATAAAACAATGAGAAGAACTGCTGCAAACAACAATCCCAAGAAGAGAAGCGTCTACTGGTGGACGCCTGCAATCGCCAATTTGAGAAAGGAATGCATAGCTGAGAGGAGAAAACTCCAAAGAGCAAGAGTTAGGGCAGCTGACAATGAAATAATAGAAGGTGTGATAATGAGATACAAACGAATAAAGAATAAATTGATTTTAGAAATTAAAAGAGAAAAGAGCAATAAATACAGGATATTGAGGACAATGTATGGGGAAAACCTTATCAAATAATTACTAAAAGAACAAAACAAGAAATTAGAATAGTTCCAAACGAAACAAAAGTAAATGAAATAATTAAGTATCCCTTTCGAATCCACAAAGAAATGATCTGGATTATACCCCCTCATCAGGAAAATCCACTACGAATAACACCGGAGGGTCAAGAATGAAGAACAGAAAAGCACCAGGGGTAGATGTAATTCCTCCGGAAATACAAAAAATATTGACGACAATAAAACCGGAGTGGTATGAAACGGTTTTCAATGAAATAATTACAACAGGGATATATCCCGAGGAGTGGAAAATATCGAATCTGATCCTAATCCCCAAAACAGGAAAGAAGAATATGGAGGCGCCTTCATCATATAGGCCGCTCTGCTTACTTAACTCTGCTGGGAAACTACTAAAAAAATACTTAGTAGGAGGATAATATTGCATCTGGAATCAGGCAACCTACTCTCGGATAGCCAGTATGGCTTCCGGAAGGAAATATCTGCAGTGGATGCCATGAACAGAGTCTTAACAGAAGCCAGAGCTGAGACGACAAAGGGTAAAGCGAGGAAACTATATGCCCTCGCAACTATTGACATCCGGAATGCATTCAATAGTGTCCCTTGGCCACATATCATAAAAACAATGGAAAATAAAAACGTGCCACAGTGCTTAATAAACGTAACCTGCTCATTTCTTCAGAACAGATGGATCCAATACGAGAACAAGATATACCAAATGGCATGCGGAGTTCCTCAAGGATCCGTTCCTTAGACCACTACTGTGGAACATCTTTTATGATGAAATCTTGCAGCTAAGTGTACCAAGAGATACTATATTGGTTGCCTTCGCGGATGACCTGGCGATTATAATTAAAGGCAAGAAGGAAGAAATCCTACGATATAAAATGAATTAATCCATACATATTGATAAAGAATGGATAGAGAACAAAGGACTAAAAGTTGTACCAGAGAAAACAGAGGCAGTCCTCCTGATTGGAAGGAAAAGACACACTCCAATAAGCTTCTATATAGGGGAAAGGGAACTAATACCACAGCCTTGTGTTAAATATCTAGGAGTAGTGTTTGACAGAGGAGTGACCTTGCCACATGTAAGACAAACCATTATAAAAGCGGAAAACACTGTCACGGCTCTGCGGAGACTGTTGGACTAGCATCGGTAGCCCAATCGGCCATCCTCTACGCAGCACCAATATGGGGGACAGCCCTAAAATACGGGTAATGTAAACAACTACTGAGTAGAATAAATAGAAAACTAGCAGTAGCTATTTATATGGGATATAGAACAATCTCCACAGAAATAGCACAAGTTCTAGCAAGGCTCACACCAATAGAAATCCTGATTGAGGAAAGGATATTAAGAGTAGGGCAAACAGCGATTGGGAAACTAACCATATAAGCACAACGCCACGTCAGATGGCAAAGAGACTGGGAAAACGGAGACGCCAACAAATGGCTACGCAAATTAATGCCAGAGAGCACGGAGAAATCAATTACCATATAACACAGGCTCTTAGTGGCCACGGATGCTGTCAAAGCTATAAACTAAGAATTGGGAAGGAAGAAAGTGATGTGTGTATGTTATGCGACAATACAGACAATCCAGAACATACACTATTCACATGCAGTAAGTGGACTGACGAATGGACGCAACTAATCATGACTATAGGAAATATATGTTTAGACAATCTTATCCAGCTAACGCTGGAGAGTGCGGAGAAATGGGAGCTAATCAGAAATTACATAACGCACGTCATGATGGAGAAGGAAAAAGAAGAAAGGAGAATACAAAGAGGCATTGTACTATAATGAATGATGACAACAAGTTGGTGGAGATGGAATGCTACGGCGATACCACACCAATCTCAGGAGAGAGGTAATTAACATAGGTACAACACCTAGACAACACATGTAATGGGAAGTAATGCGTGAGCGTTTCCCCATACATTGTGGATGGTAAGGGAGGGGGTTTTAGCTAGTCTCCATGGCGACCAGTTAGACTGGATACTCAGCACTACCCTGTGTTCCGGAAGGCGCACAAGATGTCTGTATGCAGATTTTCCCCCTACCCTCGAGAAAAAAAAAGGTTACGTTAGGTTAGGTTAAGTTAGGTTAGGTTAAATTAGGTTAGCTTAGGTTAAGTTAGGTTAGTAAAGGTATGTATGCACAAAATTTCAGGGCAATCGATCGATCCGTTCTTAAAATTGATTGTCCTGACTGTATTTTAAGATGACCGACCGATTTTTATATCCTACATTATAAGGTGAGTCAAGACAAAAGTCTGTCCAAAATTTCATGAAAATCGATCAAACCGTTCTAAAGATAGATCGTCACCATTTTATTTCAAGATGGCCTACCACATTTTATAGCTTTCCGTATAAGGTGTTTCAAGACAAATGTACACACAAAATTTCATGGCAATCGATCAATACGTTTTAAAGATAGACCGCCGTCATTATATTTCAAGATGGCCGACCAATATATGTTATAGTCTATATTATAAACTAGATAAAGATAGATTAACATATTTCATTTTATTTAAATCGTTTCAGTGGTTCTCGAGTTAATAATTCCAATGTATATTGTTATTAACCCATTGTTGTAATTCAGTCTATTGTTGTAATCATTGTTACATTATTTATAAACAACAAAAGACATACAAATAACCATTTCTATTTATTTTATATAACATTTTTACCTTTAAATTGTTATCTTTTCATTGTTGTAATTCAATCTATTGTTGCAATTATTGTAATATTATCAATAAACAATCATGAACAATTAACTACATACATCTATATATATATATATATATATATATATATATATATATATATATATATATATAGATAACCAATATACATACATTTCACATTTCACACAATTCTTATATTATATCTCCTCTCATACTTAATTAAATCTAACTGGATTTTTTCAACTATTACCACAGATTCAAACTGTACTAAGTCCTCTAAATACTAAATTCTCACTCTCCTCATAATTTCATCAATTTTAATTTTTAAGGGTTGTTCCGATACGTATCTCCGAAATTAAGAGGTTTACAGAAAAAACTTTCAATCAAAAGAGTTCAATAATTATATAATAAACAACTTTTGTTTCAAACATTTTCCCAAATAACGTCTAGTTTATTCAATATTAAATATCGCGTTTCTATCGCGTCACATACCGACCGACACATAAGGATGATACCGCGGCCGGTGTGTGCTCGGCGTTCGGCCGGTGCTAGACCGGTAACGGGACCCGTTACAATATAATTTGTTCCTTATATTATTTTTGGTACACAGGTGACTAGGTATGAGGAAAATTCATTAGTTCAAATATTCAAACAGTTAATGTTGACAATTAAGATGTCATACAATTGTTTGTAATTTTCTTTAAGTTCCATGGCTATCGCTATAATAAAGCAATTTAAAAAAACTGATTTTCCATGTTACAGGCTTAAATAGGAACCCCGAATTTTTATTATAGATTCGGATTGTACGGCTAAAATTAAATGAACTGTATTAAATGAACTGAATTAAATAAACTGATACACTTCAAAGTAAATTACACATGTTATTGCTATTGTTTTTAATAACGAAGTATAATAAAGGAAAGTGAACTATTATTATAGGTTATTCGTTGAATCAGATAATCTATGTCATAAAAAATTATGACGTCATATGATAAGTTTATATATGAGCGTTTACAATAACAAAACAAAAATGTCATTAACAATGACAGTATAGATTAGAAAATATAAACATAGAATTTGCAGTAATAATAGCTGTATTTCATTTACCACTTGGTTCACTTAAATCAGTTTAAATAAGTTAGACAACATAACTAAATAAAAATAAACTAAGTAAACTGATGTGTATATTAAGATGAATTTCTTCAATCTGAATCCGAAACAGTAATTCAAGGACTGGAATCAATGTGAGAGAAGTAAGTCAAACAAATAAATAAATGATTTGGTCTAGTTACTGTAAGTTAGATCTGATCCAAATAGCAAATGGAACACGCCTAATATAACAAGAGAGTGAGAATAAATTGAAAATAATTTGACAGATCTTTCGAAAACAATAACCGCTCAAGTCCTACGGGCTTTCGTGACTATTGCCAAATGGCTACAAGTTTGAGAAAGATACTGGAGAATTATTTTCAATTTATCCCACTCTCGACTTATATTTAGTTAGATTACTTTTTGACTTAGCTGTTGAGGTTTTAATGTATTCTTGGGAGTTGTTTCCAAAATTTGTTGGTAAATTAAATATATTTGAAATACAACTAAATCGATTTTTTTTCACACATTTTACTTGACGCGTTGACAGTTTTAAATAATTATTTGACAAATACCTATCATTTGTCACCAACAAAAAAGCATCTACAGAGATTATTCCCAGGAATAATCACAAGAGCTTTATTCTCAGTATAATAATGATACGATTGGTTAAAACGCAGACACGTGACATACAATGAAGCATTTCATTGGTTTTGAGAAACGTCAAAAAATAATCAGTATTATTTATTGGGCAAGTAGCTCAGTAGTATCGAGTCGGCCTGTGGATTTGAGAACTGAACTGAATTTAGCTCATCATCTCTGTAAACTGATTCATGGCGAAATAGACGATCTCTACTGCTTGAATCTTCTTTGCTTTCATACTCCTCTTATCCTTACACGTAACTCATGCACCTTTTATCTTCCAACTCCTCGTACTACTGTTTTCTCCTTGTCTCCTATACATCGTATGTATTTAATTTATCAGTCTAAATTTGATAATGTTGATGTTTTTCAACATACCTAATCCAATACGTTTTTATTCTATTTTATAGAGATAATTAACTTCTCATATATAGTCAATTATTTAATTATAAATTTTGAATTTTTTTTTGTCACTTTTGTATTTTCCTGCCCTCTAATTGGGTTTACCTGTCGGGGAGTGTATTGATTACATAAATAAAGAAATAAATTAATTAATAGTTTAAAATTGACAACATTCTCGATACATTTAATAATACATTTGAAATTACTGCATGCTTCTGTGAAACGAGCAAAGTTACATATTAAATTTGGTCCATAAATATGAATAATACGTTTTTAATTTCTTATACGGAAGGAAGTATTGGCATCGTGAAAAAAATCGTTGACAAAATTTTCTCGGAAATACGTGTTTTGAGGTCCACTGAATTCGTTTTGATAATTTCCTTAATGATGTGAGTGTATGTGTGTGTGTGTGTGTGTGTGTGTGTATGTGTGTGGATGGATGTGTGTCCGAGAGTGCAATATTTCATAAACACAAAACAATAAATCCCATTTATTTCAAAAATGGAATCTGTTACGAAAAAAAGTTTCAAAAAAAAGATCTTAGCAAAGAGGTTAGGTTAGGTTAAGTTAGTTTAGGTTAAGTAAGGTTAGGTTAGGTTACGTTAGGTTAAGTTAGGTTACGTTACGTTAGGTTAAATTAGGTTAGGTTAAGTTAATTTAGGTTAGGTTATGTTAGGTTCCCGGGGACGAACTACCGGGCGCGTCCCCAGGTGGCGGATATGGGAACAGCCATCTTCGAAAGGAGATGGCTAGTGGCAGCCATATGCGGGTTCTCTGGCCCTAAAAACCCGAAATGTGTTCTGCTAAAGCTGTCACCGCGGACCAGTCTCCCTGACCCAAGCTTTCGTGTCATGGCTAAGGGTCTCCACCAGAGAAACGGCGCCAGGAGGCCTACGCGTTGGCTGACAGTCTCCTGTTAAACCGCACACCTCTCTGCTGACTGTGGGTCATACCGCGGGGTAGAATAGGTGGTCCGAGAAGGGGGGCGCGGTTGGACACCGTGCCCAAGAGAAGCAAATCTCAATAAAAACCCTAAATCTCAAGGTGGGGTAACCCGGCCGAAGTGATGCGTGACTGGATAGAGGACCAGCCAAAGCGTGGTTACCCTCCGGATTTGGCAAATCCAGGTTCTATTAAGTCCGGGTAGACAAGGACTCGATAATCGTGGCGGACTACCTGTCTAGGAGAAGGACACTCCGAAATAAAACCGCGGGTAGATAGGGCTCGTTAGCCTTGGGAGGCAGCCTGTCTAGGAGAAGGTCACTCCGAAATTAAACAAAGTGTGAATGGTGCGTGCAGGAGTGAATGAAGTAATGGCTGTTTTCTGCTGTTCTAGGAGCGGCAGATGCATCGAAGGGCTGTCATTGAAAACCCGATGAATCCTACCGAACCTCTACGAGCAGTATATGATGCAGACTACCCAGCTAGGCGAAAGCCTGGGTTACGTTGTAACCTGTCGCCTTTGGGCGGCAGGACCTCGTAACCTTGCCGGGGATTGGGAAGAGTCCCCATGGGAGCTGGACTCTGCAAGTGATTATACTGTGGTTATGGTAACATCCATGCGAAGTGCAGTGGGGCGGAGTAGCTGGCAGCCTGAGTTCTGACTTGAGGCTTCAAGAAGAAGCTACCATGGACGGCACAGCCATGGCGACACCCGGTGAGCTCGAACGGGGTCTTTACTGAGATGGCACCGCCTACGAGCACGATAGCCTCCCACATCCTGTCCAAAGACATGTATTTTGCAGCAATGGGGGAGGGCTGCAACTACGCGCGGCCATGGGTGGAGTCTGCCAAGAGCACGCATCGGAGCGTTCATGGGTAAGTGGTCTTTTGTCATTTAAAACAACAAAAAATACAAAAAAAAAACGAGGACGAGGAGGAGAGTAATTCCGACAGGAAAGTGGAGACATCACAGGAAAAAACCGCGGGGGAAGTCGCAAAAGCCACCAAGACTACTGCAACAGACATAGGAAATAAGTACAGTGAAGAAAATAAGAGCACGGTGGAAACAAGTGAGGGTGATTCGCTGGAGCTAACATTTGGGACCCCATTCAAGGGTAACATACTAGTAAGAACCCCACCACTTGTGGGAAAATAACAGGAGACAAAGGTTAGCGAGGGAGAAAGGAAGCTGAATAGATCGCTACAGGAGTTTAAAGAATTGTGCGAAGATACCAATGAACCAGCAGAACATTTAGAAACAAGAAATGAGGAGACAAATTTATCTACTGCGACCTGCGATAATACCATATTGGACAACCTGATAAAAGTACGCCCGAAACCACAACGGGAGGGACAGAGAGTCAGCGTGGAGGAGGAAGACAACAGAGCAAATAGACTCCCCTATGAGTTAAGCCCGCTGAGCGAGACCCATTGAGGCGTCAAAAGAGAACGAAAAAAACGGAAAATCTTTAACTCCGACTCCACCATCGACTCGATTGCCCCAACGAACACTAATGCAACAATAGCTACGCCAACAATAGAGATTATAAACATGTCATACAGAGACGTACAACAAAACAAAAGGAGTAGGGACAACGACAGTAACCCACTCCAGCAGGAACCAAAAAAGAGTAAAGTGGATGACAGCATTCAGAAACTAGAGAACCTGCTCATAGAACTCGATCAACTGGCGATAGAGAAGTTCCAGAACACGGCCATGCCAATTAAGAACACAGTAAGGAACATCAATAAGGTATTCCTCCAGGTAAGGCAGGAGAAGAAGAAGACGGCCACAGTAATTGCTAATAGAGTAGAAGAGGTAGAATGGCTTGTAAAACAGGTGAATGAAAGCAGACCCGAACACGACAAAGTTCAATATGAGGAAATGGAAAGTTACAAAGAAGAAATGCAACGGAAAAAAGAAGAAGAAATACTAGCGATTAGGAAAAAACTGGAGGAGGAAAATAGCACTAAAATAAAGGAGCTACTGGAGGAAGTTGCTGAACTAGAACGAATTACAGCAAAAAACCAACAAGGGTATTCCCAAGTGACACAGGCGAACAAGGAAATACAAAGGCTAGTTGAATTGTACAGTAAAATAGAAAAAGGAAAAGACGACTTCGAATTAATTTGGAAGACGATGCAGGGAGATTGGCCAACAGGCGCTTTCTTTTCCAATAAACTTGAAACGGGTAACCCGTACAGGAAAGGAGTGGAAAATATACTAACCATTCATTGGGAGGATGGGAAGCATGATACAGGGATCCTCAAATATATAACGGAAAATATACCCGGAGGCAATAGAGTTATAGAAAGAAAGGTACAGGAGGTGAATACAACCAAACTGCAGATCACAAGTAACTTCACGGTAGAGGACGAAGAGGCTACAACTGAAAGAACGAGCCTGACAAATATTAAAATACCAGCCAAGAAAATGGAAAAAGAAGATTGGGGAAAAGTATTCGATGCCCTGCGGCAGTGCATTAAAGCTAGCGTGGGGAAGGGAATTAAAATGGTGGCAGTTACAGTCAGTAACATGGAACATGAGATAAAGATAAGGAAGATGTTGCGATGCCTCACCCACACCGAAGACCTAGAAATAGTGCTGGTATAAAATCTCGGGGAAAATATAGATACGGGAAAAGAGGAAGAGGCTCAAACCAATACATACAATAAGGAAAACAAGACAAGGACAAACAGTGGTGGTGATGAAAAAAGGCTGTGGAAGAGTAGAAGAATTGAAAGCCATGATCACGGACGAAATAGGGGAAGAAGACAAACTTAGGGTGACAGTAAGCGCACCCAAGGCTGTATTATTCATGTCAGGCATGGATATTATGGTCACTAAGGACGAGATAAAAGAAACTGTAAAAGAAGCACTGCCAGGAGAAGATACAGGACTGATAGAAGTAGGAGATATCAGAGACACCTTCCATGGAAAAAAGAAGACCACTAGACTAATAGCTCCGGTAGCGCTAGCCCAAGCACTCTTAGCAAAAGAGACGTTGAGAGTGGTAGTAACCCAGTGCTATATAAGAGAGAGAATTAAAATGACCCGCTGCTATGCTTGCCTGGAGTTTGGCCATCGGGAAGCTACATGCGAATGGCCTAATAGAAGAAGCCTCTGTAGTATCTGCGGGGAAGCAAAACATGGAGAAGACAAATGCACGCAGGCTCAGACCTACTTCTCATGTGCTGAGGAAAAGGACCATAGGATGGGCACCATGGCATGTCCATTCTTTAGGAAATTAATAAGGGACAAGAAATAGAAAAGCCCAAAAAGGGGGAAAAACAGCAAACCCACAAAATAAAGGGGGCGAAAGAAGAGAAGATGGACGGAGGCCATCAATAACATTTAAAACCAACAATGTTAATAGAAATTTTCCAAATTAATCTTAGCAGATGCAAAGATGCCCACAACGCCATCGACTGGGCTAATAAGGAGGTGAAAATTGACATTGTTCTTGTATCTGAACCGAATGTCAACATAGCGACTGGGCAAAGAAATTGGATATGCAGTAAGGAAAAGAGAACCTGCGATACGGGTATTCTGGTGTCGAACCCAATGAGAACACGCGTAAGAAACCACCGTGCCACGAGAAATATAACATGGGTAGAGACTGCCAATATGAGAATGGTGTCGTGCTATGTGAGCCCAAACAGTGGTAAACAAGCATACGAATCATTCCTAGAAGAATTAGGAGTAATACTAGGGGAAACACGAAAACATGTCCTTCTCTCAGGCGACTTTAATGCCAAGCACGGAGCCTGGGGTTCACCAACGATGGACAAGAAAGGAGAAAAACTTTTGGAGGTGCTATACCGCTACGACCTGTCCATATGTAACCAGGGCAGCACACCAACATTTAAGAATGCAAATGGTACTTCGTACATAGATGTAACCGCGTGTTCAATAGATGGAGAGTCAACAACCAGGAGGAATCCTACAGTCCACACCATCATATACTATATGAAATCAATCTAGGAACGATAGAAACCAGTACTACAAAGAAGCCAAGGTTGAACGTCAAAACTCTAGAGCCAGATAAAGGGGAGGAAGAGATTGCGAAACTACAGCCAGTCTAAGATGCACTGGACATGGAGAAGCGCATACAGGAAGTATGCGACAAAATAATGAAGAAATGCGGCAATGGTGCTAGCAATGTAAACAGAAAGCCAGTATACTGGTGGACGCTAAGGATCGCGGAGCTACGCAAAACATGTATCGAGAAGCGTAGAATATACACGAGGAATCGAGGACAAACAGAAACAAACGGGGATGGGGACACGAACAAGCAGAATTATAAATTGGTCAAGAAACATCTAAACCTAGAAATAAAACATGAGAAGGCAAGGAAGTGGAAGGAAATGATTGACGCAGTGATTGATGATATATGGGGTAGGCCGTACAGCATAGTTGTTAAGCGTGCCAAGTTGTAGATGCCAACAACCCCAGAGAAAGACGTGGTAAGAACAATAACAGGTCAGCTGTTCCCCAGGCATGACATTAGACCATGGCGCAAGAGACCAGCAATGGAAATCCCCCAGATAAAGGAGGAGGAAATCTACACAACTACAATTTCACAACAGAAGAATTATTTAATATTGAAGACACAGAACCAGTTAATAATTTGGAAACTTAAAATTTTAACTAACAAGAACAAGTCACTGATCAAAATTTAGTAAATGAAGACAATAACATTCCTGATCAAACCGATAACTGTTTTTTAGGAGAAACAGCCTCGAGTCTCGATCCTTCCCTACATTCGAATTATTAAATCTGACTAACCACCAAAGTAAACTTCCCTTCAACATTACCCCCGAGAATAATCTAAAAATTTTAATCGACACTGGAGGTACTAAATCTTTTATTAAACCAAACAGAGCATACAAATATTACAAGAATTTCATCCGTCACGACCCGTTTCAAATTACTACCGCTCACGGCACGTCTACTGAGGTTCATAGCACAAGAGTTCCTATTTCAAAAATATTTAATAACAAAGATAAGAAATTGTCACATCTTAAATACCATCTCTTTAATTTCCACGAACAATTCGATTTACGTTTAGGCATGGATAATTTAAAAATCTTTGATTGATACTCATAATGATTTAATTATAACACCAAATGCAAAAATTAAAATACAATATCATGAATCTTTCAATAATTCTAATATAAATAATATAACAACTATAAATAAAAACGTTATAGAACCAAATTCTAAAATGATTATTAAAATTAAAGTAGATATTAAACAAGAAACTGTATTAATACCCCAAATTAAAACTGAACATTTGAGAATACCAGAGTGCATTACGGTCGCAGATAACTATCACGCATTATGTTCAATTCTTAAAATATCTGACCAGGAAATAAATTATAATCTTTTAAAACCAATTATAGCGGAAAAAATTGATAATTATGAAATATATAGCAGCCCAAATCTAAATATTACACACGTTGAGAAAACTCACTTCGATTTTTCTAAAATAAGAACCGCTCATATGAACTCCGAAGAACAAAATGCATTGTTAAATTTACTCAAAGATTATCCCGATATTTTTTATTCTGACGATCAAAAATTGACATTCACTAACCAAATTAAATACACCATTAAAACTCAAGACGAAATTCCAGTTTATACTAAATCATATAGACACCCCAACGTACATAGGGAAGAAGTTAGATTTCAAGTAAATGGTCCTCACCAATTTGGGTTGTACCAAAAAAGATTGATGCATCCGGCAAGAGAAAATATCGCAAATTAAACGAAAAGACCGTCGGTGACAAATACCCGTTACCCAACATTACTGACCTCTTAGACAAACTCGGACGTTGTCAATATTTCACTACTCTCGATTTGGCATCGGGATTTCATCAGATAGAAATGGACAGCCAAGATATACTCAAGACCGCATTTAATACTGATGACGGGCACTACGAATTTCTACGTATGCCATTTGGACTTAAAAACGCACCAGCGACATTCCAACGAGTTATGGACAATATTTTACGCGGACTAACACACGAAAAATGTCTCGTTTACCTCGATGACATAATTATCTGCAGCACTAGCCTTCAAGAAAATTTGCATAATTTAAAATTAGTATTTCATAGACTGAGAAAATCTAATTTCAAAATTCAAGTTGATAAATCGGAATTTTTAAAAAAGGAAGTAGCTTACCTCGGACACATCGTAACACCCGGAGGCGTGAAACCGAATCCGGATAAAATATCAGCAATTTGAAATTACTCTATTCCGAAAACTAGTAAACAAATTAAAGGCTTTTTGGGACTCCTAGGCTACTATCGCAAATTTATTAAAGACTTTGTAAAATTGACCAAACCCCTTACTAAGTGCTTAAAGAAGGACGCTATCATTGACATAAACAACCCTGAGTATAGACAATGCTTTGAACTTTGTAAAAATTTACTGACTAATGAACCGTTACTTCAATACCCAAATTTTGACAAGGAATTTATCCTGACGTGTGACGCAAGCAACGTAGCGATAAGTGCCGTGTTATCACAAGGCAGTCTTGGCAATGACCTGCCCGTAGCTTATGCTAGCAGAACACTAAACGAGACCGAGACAAACTATTCAACAATTGAAAAAGAACTGTTGGCCATCTTATGGGCCACCCAATACTTCAGACCGTACCTTTTCGGACGAAAATTTAAAATTTATACTGACCACAGACCATTACAGTGGTTAATGTCACTTAAACAATGTAGCCAAAAACTAATACGCTGGCGACTAAGAAGAAGAATACGATTATGAAACAATATACAAAAAAGGAAAATTAAATACCAATGCCGATGCACTTAGCCGTATTCCACCAAAAGACGATAATAAAAACCAAAACTCACTAAAAAATTTTGATAACCTTTAATTATATATCAAGATTATTTAAATAACAAAAATCCAAATTCTAAAAACATCATTAAAGAAGTCACAGGCGAATTATTCAATGCACCACTCGATTCTAGTTTAGCTCATTGTGTGAGCAAAGATTTAGAAATGTCACCTGGTATAGCAGAAAAATTCAAAATTAGATTTAATAACGTTAATAAACTTAAAGCACAAAATTCGCAACTTTATAATCCAGTTTATTTAAAATATAGAGGCAGATATTTAATTTATTTAATTTCAAAAGAAAGATACTTTAACAAACCTACTAAACAAGGGTTATTTTATACATTATTAAAATTGAAAGAATTCTGCTTAAATCAAAAAATAAATAATTTGAGCATACCAAAAATAGCTTGCAGTAAGGATAATTTAAATTGGAATGAAGTTCAAACAATGCTGGAATACATTTTTCAAAACACTGACATAACAATAACAGTTTTCAACCTCCCTGAAACTTCTCAAATTGAACTAAATATTAATGAATCAGATAATCTTGAACAATTGAACAAATATATGGAGAATTTTTATAAAAAATTTGAAAAGAATAAAGATAACAATAACGATGACGATACACAATCCCTTGCTGTTGAAATAGGCGACGTACAATCCAGTGTGATAAACGACGATGACTCACCGAGCGAGGGCGTTATCACAGTACACTCGAACAGAGAAAACCCTGTTATCGGGATTCCGATTGTAGAGTGCCCGGTTAATTACGGAAAGAATCAAATTATAGTATCAGAAGTAGAATATAAGCCTAAACCCCCTAAAATAATTAAATTATGTAATCAAACAAAATACAGAATCACATACACATAGATTTTTATTTTTCTTTCTATTTGGTAATTCAAACAAGCGCGGGTAAACGGCGGGAGTAACTATTATTCTCTTGTCATCTGAGTCATAGCCTCCTCCCGGGTATGTTCTTAGGCCCGGGACCCAAGCGGATCTGGTGACAATCCGCAGGGGTAGTGAAGCGAATATTGAGCCTCTCCTATCCAAGACCGTCCAGCAGCCTTCACGTGGCGGCGCTGTTGTTACCGAATCCTGATGGATCGCCCCCCACCCCTCAACAGTGAAACATCTTGCACTGGCAGGGGCAGCCGTGGGAGGGCTAACACCCCGAACCCACACTGGCCTTATCCTTTTGTTACTGACAAACAAAAGAAGAAGCCTCGGATGGTGCCGGGGGATACGAGTTCGTCCTCCGTTTCTTCTATCGGAACCCTTGGTAAAGAAAAGGCTACGTCAACTTTTAGAGCAAGAGCTTCTCTTCTGGGGCCGTACTCTTAGAGCCAACCAATCCGCATTTGGCATCATCCGTCCGGTAACGGACTGAGCCAGTAGCGTCCGCGAGTACCTCCTCTTTGACAGGGATCAAGTCTTTGGATACTGATCCCCAGCCGTCCACCTCACCTACAGCACTGGATCCTTCATCATAATTCGCATGTCAGCGCTGTGGCAGGACTTATAAACTTAAATCGAGTCTTGCCCGACATCTAAAGGACTGCGGTATACGAGATAGGACCAGGTGCCTCTTTTGCAAAATGACCTTCCCTAAGTTCGAGGCAGTGCGTCAGCACGAGCGCCGAGCACACTCCCAGGAATACTCGAAAGAACTGGAAGGGAAACTATCAGCCCCGAAAGTATCCTCATGGCCAAGCTGGCCACCATTGAAGCTGGGAAGAGGAAAAGGCTGCTAAATCTCAAAGAAATGGAGAAGGCAACCGACCTGATGTCACATCAGGTGCGGCATATGAGGAATCAGCCTGAATAACAGGAATATCTTGAAAGGGCTAGAAGAGAGCAGAAGGAAGTGACACATTAAACCTTCTTTAGAGGAGTGTCATCTTCATCTTCTACTGCTTCGACTTCTGGACCATCTATCGTTTCCGGCACTATTTCGACCAGTGCAGCTACAACATCTACAGCGACATCGTCTGTTCCCGAAGTTATTGTTGAAATGCCCTCTCCAAAACGGTCAAAGGAGGATGATCCCCAACCGGGGACCTCCTTTTCTTTACAAGAGCGGGACTCGGCTACCACCTCGTATGCCGAGATATTAAAGAATATTTCTCCTGCGACAGGTCCTCTCCGCAGCTGCAACCGCTACCTGTCCGCCATAAAAAGAACGCTAAAAAGGCTGGATTACCCGCGTCCCAACCAACTGGGCGCAGGCTGGTGGTACCCATCGAGGGAGCTGGTGGCTCGTCTCTCTCTTCGGTTAAGGCATCGGGGCCGCGTGGTGCGATGCCTTCATCTTCAGCTGAAATTCCGAAGAGGAAGAGGAACCAGGTGTCTCCTTCACCAATCTATACCCATGAATCGACTAAAAGACGCGCCCCTATGATCGAGTCTGTTTCTCCCCTTCCGCCCATAGCCGAGGTGACCGAGCAGCCAGTGAGACGTGGTGCAGCCTTTAGAACACCCCCCAGATTTTCCAAAGACGGGGACCAACAAGAAGAAATCGACCATACTCTTCTGCCCAACCGAGCATTTTTGCAGTGGCTCCTGGATGCTAGACAACTAGCAGATCCTGAAACCCTAGTGCTCATCTCTCAGGGTTTGAGCGGCTCTCTGGCTGAACTAGAGGCGGGAATTTCGAGCTGGCTTAGTAACATGCTTCCATCTCGTCAACCCCGTACTAAGAAGATCGTTGAGGGGCAACGGCCTCCGGTACCACCCATGCCGCGCAACACGCGCGCTAGGAGGGCTGCTCATTTTAAGAAGGCCCAGGATTTGTATTTTAAGGACAAATCGGCACTCGCTGATACGATCTTCAGTGGCTCGCCTCTTTTAGAAGAGGAGGTCTATCCCAGCATCCACAGTGTGGAGTCCCTCTACCGCGTGCTGTTTGAGGAGGTTCCTCCCCTGAGCAACGATCCAGTTGTTCCACTCGACTCTCGAACCATCTTTACGCCGATTTTGGAGGATGAAGTAAAGGATTCCATTAAGACCTGGAAAAATAGTGCACCTGGTCCGGACGGAATTTTGATCCCGCAGGTAAAGAGCTGTCGGGCACACTTACTTGAAACACTTTATAACATCTTGTTCTACCGGTGTTACACTTCCAAAGGATGGTTAGCCAATAAAACAGTGCTTATTCCGAAGGATGGTGACAGGAGTGACCCTTCCAACTGGCGCCCCATAACCATCGGGTCAACGGTACAACGGCTTATGCACCACATCCTCGCCAAGCGCCTGCAACGCTTGGTAGAGCTCCACCCACTGCAGCGATGTTTTAGAGAAGTTGATGAATGTCTTTCCAATGTTTTCCTTTTGGATCACTACATCAAAGCACGCCGCCTTCGTGGGAAGGCGCTCAACGTCATTAGCCTAGACGTGCGAAAGGCCTTCGAGACGGTGACGCACGATTCCATCTTGCGAGCCTTATTGCGACAAGGTTTCGATGGCAACTCCATCAGTTATATCCAGTCTACTCTCAAGGCTCACACGACCATCTCAGTGGGCCGCGAAGAGAGCAAGAGGATCTTCTTTAGACGAGAGGTTAAGCAGGGGGACCCGCTTAGCCCCATTCTGTTTAATCTGGTGCTTGACGAGTTGATTACACAACTCAATACAACTCGTCCGGGAGGCACCATCTCTCCCAAGGTGCGAGTGGCAGCGATCGGGTTCGCCGATGATTTGGTCCTATTGGAGGATCGGGACCGTGACATCGGCATTACACTGGACGAACCAATTCTTCGTTAGAAGAGGAATGATGCTGAATCCCCCTAAGTGTGTCTCCATCGCCGCTGCTGTTTTGGCGGCGAAGTCAGTTACGAGAACGAAAGCGGTGTTTAAGATTGGCTCCGATTACATCAGCTCTGTCCAGGAGATGTCTGTGTTCCGGTACATGGGGCTTCAATTCACCGCCACAGGAACCAATAAGCCAACACTTGTGAACTTAACGTCATGGCTGCGAAACCTTTACCGCGCACCACTCAAACCCGACCAGAAGTTCAACATCTTGAAGATCCATCTCATTCCCAGGATGTACCATGGACTGCAATCTCCCTCTGTCACAGTCCACCTACTCAACGAGTGCGACCGACTCATTAAGAAGACCGCCAAGAGGTTTTTGCATTTGGCGAAGACAACACCAGACTATTATCTCTATGCCAGATTGCGGGATGGTGGACTAGGGCTGCCCCATTTTCGGGCAGTGATCCCGCTGTTGTTGCTGAGAACACTCTCCTCCCTCGAGGCTCAAGATGAGTATGCCGCCGCTGCTCTTCAACAAGAGGCAACCGCCCCACTCTACCGAAGAATAGTCCGCCTAACACCGCAGAGCTCTCCTGAAGCACGCTGGAGAGAGAGGCCATTTTCACGGCCTATTACAGCATGGAGTTGCAAGATGCAGCGGACGATACGGCCAGCAGATCCTGGCTGCTAAAGATCCCTCGAGGATGGACGGGGCACGATTTCGTTAGGGCGGCCCAGCTGCGCCTCACAATCTGCCGGTTCGGGGTCTACCCATGATTCCGAAGGATGAGAGGGCATGCCGCAAACAGGGATGCAGCCAAAAGGAGTCGCTCCGACACGTCTTGCAGGAGTGCAAGGCGACTCACGCTGAACGCATCTCCCGCCACAACGAAGTGGTCGCAAAAGTGGCCAAACATTATCGGTCTAAAGGGTGGAGTATAGAAGTAGAACCACACGTCCGCCACACGAGTGGCACCCTCTACAAGCCCGATCTTGCTGTTCACATTTCCAATCTCGGACATTCAAATCAATTGGGAGGGTGAACGCACTTTGCAAGACAGCTGGAATAATAAACGGCTCGTGTATTCACATTCGAAGTTTGAAGAGGCTGCTTCCTTGCGCTGGCCCACTAAGCGTATCATCTACTCGCCCATCATTGTGAGGGCACGATGCATTTGGCCTCGCGCCAATCAGTGAACTACCGAACTACTCCGCATCCCTCAACATCTTCGGGACAGCTGCGTCTGCTCCGCGCTCAAGTGGGGCAGCACCATCCATAGACGGTTCATGGCGTCGGTTTGGCGAAGGAGACCTCCCAGATCCGGAGAAGCTACCACGCCCAGGGGTCCTGACCAGGCCGGACAACCAATACCATCAACTTTTGGTGAAGATCCTCTCCCCCAATGAAATATTTATTATTTGAAATAATTAAGTTTACGTTAAGTGTGACATATAAAAAATGTTTTAATGAGCGCTGTAACATCATATATAAAAATCTATGTAAACCTGCTGGCCTATCTTTAAGGCCATAATGTAATCTTCTTAAAGAACAACATAAGATTATTTGTGATAGCCAAATGCCTCGTCATCTAATTAGTGATGCGCATGCATGGATTAACGAGATTCCCACTGTCCCTATCTACTAGGCTAGATGTTGGCGACAGCATCGACGGGTGAGCAGCTTTGATTTGCTCGGGTACTGGCCTGCATAGTCAGTAGAGATTTAGATAGGTCCCTTTCCACCAGAGAGGCTGAGGGGCTTGCACTCGAAAGCGTTCTGGTACGCATCGGTCGTATACTAGGTGTACGCTCAGATGCCGCGCTGATTGGGCGTACCTCAATCCCGAGCCCATGGGGGCCGTGGCGGATAGAGCCGCAAGGCAGGTGCCGCCACGTTAAAATATGTCACACTCACTCCTTGAGGGTGGAGTGCTTCTTATGTCCCTATCTACTATCTAGCGAAACCACTGCCAAGGGAACGGGCTTGGAAAAATTAGCGGGAAAAGAAGACCCTGTTGAGATTGACTCTAGTCTAGCACTGTAAGGAGACATGAGAGGTGTAGCATAAGTGGGAGACATGTTTCGTGTATATCGCCGGTGAAATACCACTACTTTCATCGTTTCTTTACTTACTCGGTAAAGCGACACCTCGTACTTTAGTATGCTTCGGCATCTAATGTTTACGTTGTTCTTAATTCAAACATTTGTGGGTGACATTGAAACTTGAGTTTACATTTTACTTACATTTGCATACTTACTTTTTTGATGACAGTTTCGGCTGTTTATCATCCGGGTTTGTGGTGTAGTGTGGCGAGTGTGCTTTTGTGAATTTGTCACTTTATACCACGGTGTGATCCGATTCAAGGACACTGCAAGGCGGGGAGTTTGACTGAGGCGATACATCTGTCAAAGAATAACGCAGGTGTCGTAAGGACAGCTCAGCAAGGACAGAAACCTAATGGATTAAAATGAAATTTTGATTCTTTATTATACATGTATTAAGGTATATAAAAATATTTTTTGTTTTAAGATACAAAATGGCGTTCTGGCACTAGGTACCTTGAACAAATGTTTTTTTTTAGGAGGAAATCGGCGTGCATTGTATCACTCTCCATATACAACTTAGAGCAAAAATTATTTTTTTCTTAATCTACATTAGTTTTTTTTTTTAATTTTTTGGCAAAAAATACGACCTTAAATTGTTTATTGCAAATGTAATATTATATCATTCTTAAAAATCACGTGTACCTCGAAAGATACTCTAGCTAAGAAGCTACAGATAAAATTTCAAGTAAATCCGATAAAAAATGAGCGTACTACGCTGCACGCCAATTTGAAAAACATAGTTTCGAAAAAACCGTGTTAATATAAGAAATATTCAAAATATAGGCATGCTACTACTACTATCTTTACTCTGCTATTCCAGCACCATACTGCCCTTCCAAGCATGCATTTCGCTCTTCAGCCTCTTTTCTAAGCGACATAAGGTTTTCCCGAGCGCTTTGCCGATGATTCGGTGCTGAGCGGCCATTTCAAACGTTTCAGAGCGCTTAAAGGCATCTCAAAAAATAAGCTATAAAATTGTTTTTCATAGCAGGTCTCCCAAAATAGGTTTTTTTTTGTACTCTCATCATTTAAAATAAGATTTACATTGCCTTGGAAACCGATGGAAGTTTGATTTTGCGCACTAGTGTTCAAATTAAACGAAAAAACATCCATTTTTTAAGGTTCTAAATTTTGACTACTAAACCGCTAATTCTAAGGAATTTATAAAAGAAATAGACACATTAGCTTATAAAGCTATCTATCAGACATATTTTAACAAATTTTACGAGAAAAATAACCAATTTATTTTCAAATAACAAATGTCAATTCATGGCATACTTAACTGTCAATATAAATTCACGCTAGAGAATTATTAATTTTCTCATTGTTGATTATGTAATTTTTGCTCGTTACAAAAAGCATTGTACAAAGCTCATGCACGAAGACGTCATTTGCTTCATTCGTGCAAATTAAGCACACGCGTCGCTCGTGTTTTAAAATTGCGGTCGTGTGTAAAGTATGCCTTCGCGCACTATTTCTGTAAATAGCTATTTTGTACTCGCAGTATTCAAAATTATGTTTATATTACCTTGGAAACCGATGGAAAGTATGATTTTAGGTTAGGTTAGGTTAATTTAGGTTGGGTTAGGTTAGGTTAAGTTAGGTTAGGTTAAATTGGGGACATTCCGTCGATCACTGAGGAAGAGATTGTAGAGGCGGAAAAGAAAATGAAGAACAGGAAGGCACCGGGACCGGACGGAGTGCTCCCCGAAATTGTTAAAATGGTAGCTACCAGGAAACCACAGTGAACTAAATGAAGCCCTAAGCTCCGGAAACTTTCCAGATGAATGGAAAGTGGCTACACTGGTGCTGATACCTAAACCAGGCAACGAGGACAGGAGCGACTCATCTGCGTACAGACCACTGTGCTTGCTGAACACAGTGGGAAAACTGTACGAAAGTATAATAAATGGAAGAGTACAGAAACATCTATTAGAACACAATCTGATATCAGCAAATCAATTTAGTTTTAAAGCGGGTACATCTACACTGCATGCAATGAAAGTAGTTAACAATATAGCCAGACAATAGATGAGGAAGAGCTCGAAGGCGAAGAGCCTATGTGCGCTGGTCACGATTGACATAAAGAACACCTTTAACTCGTCACCATGGCCCTTAATTACAGAAGCGATGGAAAAGATGAAGATACCAGCGTACCTGATAAACAGCATAGGCTCCTATCTATACATTAGATGGGTAGAACACCAGGGAGTAAGGTACCGGGTATACTGCGGGGTACTCCAGAAGTCCATTTTGGGGCCGCAGCTCTGGAATATCTTTTATAACGACATCCTCGAGGTACCGGTTCTTAGAGATGTGACGTTGCTAGGATTTGCGGACGATATCATAATAGTAGCCACAGATAGAAAGGAGGATACGCTAGAGCTTAAAGTAAACACTACACTTTGGCGACTATAAATATGGATCGAGGAGCATAAACTGCAAATAGTTCCGGAGAAAAAGGAAGCCGTAATGCTATCGGGGAGAAAGAAGCATCAGAGCATAGCATTTGAGGTAGGAGGTACAGAAATAACTACAAAGTCAAACATAAATATCTGGGTGTATATATTGATAGAACTGACTTTTACTGTACACCTGAAGGAAGTACTTATCAGGGCCGACAGAACCATTACGACATTGAGAAGACTATTCCCAAGAATAGATGGCCCTAGCGAACAGAAGAGACGGCTCCTAGAATCGGTCGCGCAAAGTATTATTCTATATGCCGCGCCCATATGGGGAGGAGCACTGAAGTATGGCTATTGCACCAGACTACTGTCAAGTACCAACAGGAAGTTAGCTATCGGCATCTGCAGAGGGTACCGGACAATATTCACCGAGGTCGCAGAAGTGCTGGCAGGACTAACTCCGCTACAAATACTTGTAGAATTAAGGATGGCTACCCACGGAGCACTCAAGGCAGAAAAGGCGGTTGCCAAAAAAGGTAGAGGCCAGAAATAACAAAGGAGATGGGAAGCGGATAAGGGAAATATCTGGGCCCATAAGCTAGTGCACGACGTTAGAAAATGGATAGACCGACAACATGGCAGCGCAGATTTCCACCTAACATAGCTGATATCCGGCCACGGATGCTTTCAGGGATATCTGTATAGGATAGGGAAGGCGGTGAATGATAATTGCAAGTATTGCGAAGAGAGCGAAATGGCAGAACATATTCTACACTGCCGCAGGTGGGAGGAAAGGCGACACATATGTGAGACTCAGCTGGGAACACAAATCAATACAAAAAACCTAATCGACAACATGCTGCGGGATGAAGCATCATGGAACTTGATACTCGATGTGGTAAGGGATATTATGAAAACCAAGGAGGAGATGAGAGGGAGCTAGAACGGAAAATCTAAGACAACATATGGATCGAGATGTAATGCGAAAGCGGTGCCAGATCCACGTGGGCTAAGTGACGGAAGAGTTTAGTTGGTAGGCTAGGCAGATGAATCAAAAGCGGATGTCTAGAGTCCCACAGTACCTTTTACCTTTGGGGGGGTATGCGCTGCTTTGGCATCATACTAGGTGTGCATGAGCATTCTCTCCTACCAAAAAAATTATAATTAGGTTAAATTAGTTTAGGTTAGGCTAAATTAGGTTAGGTTAGGTTAAGTTAGGTTAGGTTAAGTTAGGTTAGGTTAAGTTAGGTTAGGTTACGATAGAGTAGCTGGCAGCCTGAGTCCTGACTTGAGGCTGGAAGAGGAAGCTACCTTGGACGGCCCAGCCATGGCGACACCTGGTGAGCTCGAATGGAGGACCAGCTAAGATGGCACCGCCTAGGAGCCCGGCAGCCTCCCGAACGCTGTCCAAAGGCATGTATTTTGCAGCACTGAGGGAGGGCTGCAACTACGCGCGGCCATGGGCAGGTCCTGCCAAGAGCACGCGTCGGAGCGTTCCGGGGTAAGTGGCCTTAGTCATTTCAAAATGGCTTCTTCCATTAGTGAGCATGTTGTAGACGTAGATAGTGAGCATGATGAAGGCGTAGTAGTAGTAGCACCAGCATTGGAGGAGTTGGGTAATATAAACTGTAACAGGAGTAAAGGGAAGGGCGAACAATTAGTAAAAGCTGTCCAGAGGACAAAAGAAGATTCTCTGACAGACTATGGAAACAGCACATCGCCAGCCGGAAGTGCGAGTACGACGGTCTCGCAGGACATTGCTTCTTGCAGCGCCTTTCGCAGAGGGGGCCTAGTTAGAACACCCCCCGGGGAAGATAAGCAGAAGCTCCTGAATCAGTCCCTAAAAGAGATATGTCATATCATGTCGGAGTGGGAAGAGACGGAAGAGATGCAGGCTGAAGCGACCTGCGAGAACACGATTTTAGAGGGCATATTAACAAGAGGCTCGGACCTAGAAGGACCAAAAGAGCCCATACGAGTCTAGCCCCATCAAGAAGACCCCTGCAAGAGTCGTAGGGAAGGAGAAGCGACTACTTTTTGACACAAGCATTGCTCCTATCGACCCAAAATGGCAGAACCTCACTTTAATATCCCCGCTGACGGGGGAGGATGGTAATGGGGTGGAAATAATAGGCTCCGACCCTGGAGTAGTAGCTAGCAATACCACGGAGGAACCTAGCAGTCATAATAAAAGAAGTAGGGAGACAGACCCAGGCAGCCAGGAACACAGTAGGAAAAAGTTGAAAGACTATACCCAAGAAATGTCTGACCTACTGCTGGAACTCGACAGGTGAGTAATGGAGAAGGCCCCCACCACAGCGAATACAATTAAAGAAATTACAACAAAGCTGCACAAGGCTTTCTTCAATCTTAATCAGGACAGAAAAAGTACGAGCAGAAGAATTAAACATCTTAAAGGCAACATAGAGAGAGCTACTGGCTAAAGAGATTGATGACAGTCGGGGCGAAGCAGAGAGCTACATCGAAGCCCACTATTAGGCAGAGTTGAAAAAATATCAGGCTGAAGTAGAAGCCAGACATAAGAAACAAATACAGGAATTGGAGGAAAGATATAGGAGTAGGAACTATGCGGATGCAACAAAACCTGAAAGCGACGCGGACTTTATAAAACGACTGGGGAAGAGTCTAACCAGTGCGGGAATAGACTTCCCCAGTAAATGGCGGATTCTTCAGGAGAAATGGCCATTAAAGGCACTGGAACCGGTCAAGATGGTGACAGGGGCATCACAAAACAGTAGCAATATTATCACGATCCATTGGGACGGAGAGAATGAAGGGAGAACGAGTTCCACCTATATAAGAGAGTCCCAGCCAACGGGCGCAAGCCTGATTGACAGGAAGACGGACAAAATCAGCATGGCCTCGCTACAGTCGTCTAGCAGACTAGAGCTAGAGGACAAAGAAGAACCAATACGTCGAACTACCTGGATCTCTAGTATCAAAGTTCCAGCAGGTGAAATGACTGAAGCCAAATGGAAATCGATTTATGAAATGCTACAAATAGCAATCAGGAAAAGAGAAGAAAATGGCATACGGGAAGTCAGTGTTGCAACAGGATGCCGAGCGTACGAAATGCTGCTTGCCAAGATGACCAGACTCGTGGTGCGCAGTAGCGACGCTCTACAATGCTATTTCCATAGAAACGCGCATAGGGCCAGTAAAAAAGCTCAGCTATCACCGGGGTTATAGAGGGGGGAGAGCAACTGTTGGAAGGCCAACCGTTGCCCACTAACTTGGGTAGACCAAAAAGGAACAGAAGGGGCTCGATAGCCACGAACAAAAGAGGGATAGACGACTCGGATGCCATAATAGTAAGTAGGCCAGCAAACAAGTCTTATGCGGACATGCTACAAGGTATGCGCAATATTAGCAGTGAGCTAACCAAACAGCAGATCGAGGTGGCTAATGTACGCAGGACGACCACGGGGAACATGGTGGTTGTGCCCAAGAAGGGAACTAACAAGATGCAGCAGGCAAAGCAAGCCATGCTAGACACTGTGGGGAAAGACTTCAAACTCAGGCCGGCGGGAGAGAGAAAGAAAATCCTAATTCTGTCAGGTATGGACCCCGTCACGACAGTAGGGGAAATTAGGGGTGCACTAAATAAAACACTTGGGAGAGATACTGAGGACTCGATTCAAATTGAAGAGCCCGGGGGTGTCTTCCGTGACAAAAAGAGCACTACCCTAAAGGCGACGGTAGAGGAAGCAAACAGGCTGCTAGCTATAGGTAGAGTACAAGTAGTATACAACGCATGCATTATTAGAGCTCGTATTAGCATTCCACGGTGCCTAAAATGCAAAGATATAGGACACATAGCTGCACAATGCCATGGCCCAGATAGGACCAAATGCTGCAGTAAATGCGGCGAGGAAGGGCACGAATCTGGCGGGTGCGTAAAGGAAACGCTATGTTTCACGTGCCGTAGCGGGGATAGAAGGCACAAAACTGCTACCATGGCATGTCCGGACTTTAGGGCCATGGTTAGGGACAAGAGAGACAGAATAAGAGATGGTCGGAGACCTCAGGAACAAGTGACAGCAAGAACGGATCATGTTGAACAACCGACGCAAGCGTAACCCCGATGAACGGAACCAGGGGAAAGGAGGCGGTAATGGGAGGCTCAACATTCTACAGGCGAACCTTAACCGCAGTAAGGACGAACACAATGCGGTCGCCTGGGTGGTAAAGGAGCAAACAGATGGATCTGCAACAAAACAAGAGGGAAAAGCGACACGGGCATATATGTCACTGACCAAAGCGGCGTTCAAATATCGGACTACCAAGCGACGCAAAGCATTACATGGGCGGTTACAGGGGACATCAATGTGGTCGCATGCTATATCAGTCCCAACGTAAGTCCACAGGTGTACAACGAATTCCTGGACGAACTTCACAGGGTCCTGGACAAAGGTGAGAACTTTATAATTACTGGGGACTTCAATGCTAAGAATGGGGTTTGGGGGTCCGCTGCAACCGATCTAAGGGGCACACTGCTGCTAGACCTGCTGCACCAGCATGGTATGTGGGTGTGTAATGTAGGAAACACACCCACTTTCGCTAACGCAAATGGATGTTCATTTATCGATGTCACGGCATGCTCACCGACTTTGACACAACGCATTAACGGATGGCGAGTTAAGGCGGACGAGGAAGTCTTTAGCCCTCAAAGGCACATTTTGTTTCAAGTTGCAAATGTTAAACAGAACACTCAAACTAGTACTGGCCGGATATGGAATGTTGGCCCCTAATTCCCCCTACTACTGAAGTGGGTATGGGTGAGGCGCTGAGAGGGCTGTGCAATAATGTGATGAGGCAGAACTATAAAGGCAAAAATGCGGCTAGACGCCCCGTGTACTGGTGGAATAGCAATATCGTCCAGCTACGGAAGGATTGCCTGCACAAACGGCGGCTATACCAGCGGAGCAAATATAGAGACATGACACCCCAAGTAGCGGGACTGCGTGAGGCGTATAAAATGGCAAAGAAGCAGCTGAGTATAGGAATAAAGAATAGCAAGTACGCCAAATGGCAGGAACTTATCCAGTCGGCGGAGGAAGATATATGGGGGCAGGCGTACCAGCTAATAGTCAAGAGAACGAAGATTGGTACGCCAACTACACCCTCAAAAGAATCAGTTGGGGCTATTATAGAACATCTTTTCACAACGTGCGAGATAATACGGTGGAAAGAGTGCAGCAATGACGACTTTCCAGTAATTACAGCGGAGGAAGTAAAACAGGCTGCGGCCAAAATTAGATTAGGACGGGCACCAGGCCCGGATGGGATTCCTCCGGAGGCCATTAAACTGACAGCTTCAGTTAGTCCGGATTTCTTCTTACCAGTGTTTAATAAGGCACTGAGCGAGGGGAGATTCCCAAGCAGCTGGAAGAAGGCAAGGCTAGTGTTCATACCTAAACCCAACAAAACGGATATCATTGACCCGTCGTCGTATAGGCCCTTATGCCTCCTAAATACTACGGTTAAACTGTTAGAGCAAATTATTAAAGCACGGATCACTGACCACTTGGAGCTCGGCAATCACCTTTCGGATAGCCAGTTTGGATTCAGAAAAGGCAAATCGGTAATCCAAGCGATGAAGAAAGTCTACGACATGGCGTACAAGGAAAGCAAGAAAAAGAAAAATAGAGGGTACTGCGCTTTTATAACGTTGGATATTAAGAATGCTTTTAACTCCGTACCCTGACACAGGATAATTGATGCGTTAAAACATGTACTTTCCCGAGTATGTCATCAATATAATAGGGTCCTATCTCGACGATAGGTGGGTAGAATATGACGAAACCAGGTACGAGATTAGTTGTGGAGTACCACAGGGCTCCATACTGGGTCCAACTTTATGGATCATCTTTTATGATGGAGTGCTTAGAATACCTACCCTAAGTAAAGCCCAATTGGTGGGTTTCGCGGATGACCTGAGTATAGAGGTCATCAGAGCCACAAAGGACGACCTGGAAGCTAGGGTAAATAGCACGGCCTTGGCAGCAATTGATTGGATTGAGGAAAATGACTTGGAGATAGCTCCAGCTAAGACGGAAGCTGTGCTACTCATAGCTAGGAAGAAAACAAGGAATGTTATCTTCCACATAGGAGGACAGGATATAGTTCCCAAGCCCACCGTCAAATACTTAGGAGTCTTATTTGACAGAAACCTCACCTTCATGCTCCATGTACAGAATGTTACGGCCAAGGCAGATAAAACTATCATGGCCCTCAAACGGCTACTGCCAAGAGTGGCTGGCCCGAGGGAGGGCAAAAGGAGACTGCTTGCTGCCACTGCACAGAGTGTAATCCTCTATGCGAGCCAGGTGTGGGGAGTTGCCCTGAAGTATGACAAGTGCCAAAGAATGCTACTCAGCGCCAACAGAAAGCTGGCACTAGGTATCAGTAGAGGGTACCAGACTATGTCCACGGAAGTGGCGCAGGTTTTGGCTCGACTAGCACCACTGAGCCTAGTAGCCGAAGAACGATTCCTGGGCTATGGGCAACCAAAATAATCGGCCAGTAGCAGAGTGGACAGTAGGATTAAAACTTGGCAAACGAAGTGGACAGCGGATACAGGGAATATCTGAACCCACTTACTGATTCCCCACTTGGAAGCTTGGCTAGGTAGGAAACACGGCGAAATAAATTTTCACATCGCACAGTTTGTAAGTGGGCATGGATGCTACCAGAATTCCCTAAAAAGGATTCAGAAAGCTGAATCAGATAGGTGCCATTATTGTGCGGAGAGCGATACTCCGGAGCATACCTTCTTTCGCTGTAGGAACTGGGGAGCAAGAAGGGAGGAATTGGAAAAAGAACTGCAAATGACAATAAACCCCAGTAACGTAGTTCAGGTGATGACGGATAGTGAGGAAGGATGGGAGCTCGTGAGTAGCTGGATAGTGGGACTAATCAGACGCAAAGAAGAGGATGAGCGTTGAAGAGAGAGGGGCGAGGATGCCCAATAAGCAAGTAAGTAAGTAAGGCAACAACGGAAACAGCTGATAATGCAGACGTGAGGAGGCGGGCTCTGATTCCTGTTTGGGCGGTAAAGGGAGGGGTTTTTTAGCTGGTCCCCGTGGCGGCGACCAGATGATTTCTGACGGGAACCCAGCACTACCTTGTGTTCGGATGGCGCAAGGTGATCGCAGATTTTCCTTCTACCAAAATTAAAAAAAAAAAAGGTTACGATAGGTTAGGTTAAGTTAGGTTACGTTACGTTAAATTAGGTTAGGTTAAGTTAGGTTAAGTTAGGTTAGGTTAGGTTACGTTAGGTTACGTTAATAAATACCCAAAGAGCTTCACCTGCAGGACAGACAACAAGCACAGAACGGGTACCATGGCCTGCTCTATTTTCAGGCAAAAAAATAAGAAACACCAGGGAGAGCAGAGAGAACGAACGGAGGCCATCAATAAGGACAACCAACAATGCTCCTCAAAATCCTGCAGACAAACCTGAACAGGAGTAAGGATGCCCATAATTCCGCGGAGTGCGTAGTAGGGGAAAGAGGGATAGATGTCGTCTTAGCTTCGGAACCAAGCTTGAAAATAGTAAGGAACTAAACATACCACCTGGGAAGACATAAAGGGGACTAAAATGATAGTCTGCTACATGTCACCGAACTGCAATGATGAACAGTACGAGATGTTCCTACACGAACTGCAGGAGATCATACAACAAAGCAAACTACAAATCTTACTTACCGGACACTTCAATGCCAAACACGGCGAATGGGGTTCACCGGTCATGGACAAAGATGGCTTTCAGAACTGCTATTTCAGCATGACCTGTGTGTCAACAATGTGGGCAGCATCCCAACATTCAGTAACGCGAATGGGACATCGTTCATCGAAGTTACGGCCAGCTCGGAATCTGTGACAGGCATACTAAAGAACTGGCTGGTAGACGCCGAAGATGAGCACTTCAGCCCACATAGACACATAAGGTTCGAGCTTGCGGATGGGAAAGGAAGGGAGGATAACAGGATGTCCAAATACAGGTGAAATGTCAAAAGCCTGGACGTTGAAAAAGGGAAGGAACTCCAAGAGGAAATGGAGGTACATGGGACACCAAGAGAGCTAAATGCCCAGATAAGGTACCTCTGTGATGAAGTAATGCGGAAGGCCACATACAATTCTAAGAGACCAATGGTATATATCGCAAATGTACTGTCGACGAGGCTAGACGTGATTTGTGTGCTCTGGCGACATTTATCTTTTTGCTAAAATTTAAAATTTTGAAGTGTGATTTACTCTGTACAAGATGCTTACCCGCGATGATAAAGATTCGATAAAACAAATGATCAGTGAATCATTGTTGCAACTAGGATCTAATAAAGAGTTTGTAATGTTAATCGTAAAGGAAGTAACTAGTGCAGTGAGCAAAGTATTTGATGCAAAATTTGACGCTTTAAGTAAGGAAATTGCATCAGTGAAAGGAGAAAATAATAAATTAAAGAAAGTTTGTATGAGTGCTAGTAAAGGTGTGGACAATCTGGAACAATACACGCGAAGAAATAACATTCGTATTTTTGGACTGTCCGAAGATCGAGAAGAAAATATGGACGAGCGTGTGGTTAAACTGTGTCATGAGAAATTACATGTGGATATATCAGTGAACGATATAGATCGATGCCATAGGATTGGCAAATTTAAAAGTAGTGTAAATCGCCCAGTTATCGTCAAATTTGTCAGCTATCGTTCACGGAATAAAGTTTTCATCAAGAAAAAGGAACTTAGGGACACTGGTATAACTATTAGAGAAGACCTCACCAAAACAAGATTAGCCCTCCTGAAATCTGCCTCAGATAAGTTTTCTTTTAATAATGTTTGGACTCATGATGGCCGAATTATTGTTAAACGTAATTCAAACGGCAAAGATAAAAAATATGTTATTACTAACACTGAGGAACTGAACAGCATAATATAATACCTATTGTAATTATTATTTCACTTATATGTCAGTATGATATTTATTTAAAAACTTAAAACTTAAATTTAAATTTACCTACTTCAATAATTTCATTTACTTACTAAAATATTGTCTTAAATATATTGCCAGACCATTTTAAAATCAGTCACTCAATTTTACAGTCTTGAATTGTTTAATTAACTTCTATTAAAATTATTGTTCAATTTCGCTATTTTTGTCAATATTTGTTTCATGTCGATATCAGCTGTTTCTAATATAGAAGTCATTGAACTCGATAATAGTAAATTTACATTTGGTCAGATTAATGTCAGATCGCTTAATTCATGTTTTCTAAAATTTAAAGAATTTATGAATGAATGTAATTTTGATATCATTGCGATTACAGAAACATGGATTAGCGACACTGCTCCTTCATCATTATTTCACATTGATGGTTATAATTTTGTAAGTTTAGAAACATGTCACAAACGTGGTGGTGGTGTTGCATTCTATGTCCGTAACAGTATTTTGTTTAAAATCTTAGACACTAGCTTTGTAAATGCAAATAATGTTGAACACTTATGGATTCAGTGTACTATTCATAAGCGTAAATTAGGTCTTGGAGTCATTTACAACCCTCATGCAGATTTATACAGAGATATGGAAGTACTGGATGCAATATTTGCTCAATTTAATCCGTTAGTTGATTATCTGATATGCGCAGGGGACGTAAACATTAATATGTTGTCTAATGATTTTCGTACCAAGTTCTTGTCTAATATCATATCACTTAATGGAATGCATCAGATAATTGAACAGTACACTCAGAGCTGGGCAAAATCACGAACAAAGGGAATTAAATCACAATTCACAAATCAAACAAATATTTTTTTGTGACAATTCACAAATCCACTTCATTTTCGAAGTGAATTAATTCACAAAACAAAGTGATTTGTGATTTATTTATGTGAATTATAAATCACAAGCCTTTTTGTGAATTGGGGCTTGAGGCTTGGGGCTTGGAGCTTAAATCATATTTACAAGTACTACATATTATCAATTTATTTAATATTTATTATTTTTAAATATTGGGTGCATTATTATATGCACAACCGAATGAAAACAGATGTAAGTAGATACGAGATGTGGCTATTAAATAGCGAGACTGACGGTGTTTTAACATTTCATTTTGATTTCATACCTATTTACTTATTATCACCTTCAATATACACCCCTCCTCTATCCCTACAACGCTCCATGCGAATCTTCCATTGTTCGAGAAAGTGCTGGAAGTCTTTTTCTGTCAGCTCCTTCAGAACGCGTGCCGATTTCTCTTTCAAAGCTCAAATCTTGTTGCAATTAAGGCAAATTTCACCTTAGGACACAGATAGAAGTCGCACGGTGCAAGATCCGGCGAATAAGGCATATGGTTCAACACTGCAATGCTGTACTTGGCTATAAACCTCTTGACAGACATTGCGGAATGAGCCAACGCATTGTCTTGATGGAGAACCCATGACTTGTAGCAGTTTTGCCAAGAGAAATGATTTAAGCCTTTTTTTAGCTCTAAAACAATTCACAAGCCCAAATCAATTTCTTTAAAGGTCTTAAGTCACAAGCCTGATTTGCGAATTTTTTTTAAAGGCTTAATTCACTTGATTTAAATCAAGAAATATGATTTAAATCAATTTATAATTCCTTTTGATTTAAATCATGCCCAGCTCTGAGTACACTAGACCGTCTTCTAAATCTCTGATAGATATAATTCTAGTATCAGATACAAATATATGCACAAATTCTGGTGTTCTGGATACTAGCAATATCTCGGACCATAATTGTGTGTACTGTGAATTAAACATACCTAAGACTAGTATTTTACATAAAACTGTTACATATAGAGATTTTAAAAATTTCAACTCAGACATGTTTTTTGCAGACTGTACCTTAGTTGACTGGATTCAGGTTATAAAACTTAATGACATTAATGATAAAATAGATTTTCTTAATAGTAATATAACTGCATTATTTGATATACATGCCCCAACTAAAACTGTTAAAATCACTAAACAATATTGTCCCTGGATTACTCCTGTTATTAAAATAATGCAGAGAAAAAGAGATAAGGCCTTGCTCGATTTCAAAAAATATAAAACTGAAGCAACATTTTTATATTATAAACAGCTAAGAAACTTAACTACAGCTGCTATTCGTAAAGAAAAACAAGCATTTCTTCAATATAACATTAATAATAACCTTAATTCTAGTCAACTATGGAATAATTTAAAACGTTTAGGTGTTAATGATGATCCGATTAAAAATATTCCTGATACTCTTGCAAATTCCCAAGATTATGGAAATTATTTACTTGACAAGGTGGGTACTACTAATATAAATCCTAATACCATTAATTATTATCTTGATAACAGGAATTCTAAACAGACAGATGATTACTTTTGCTTCAAATGTATAGACCAAGATACAGTCATGAAAATTATAAATAAACTTAAATCTAATGCAATTGGTGTTGATGGGATATCATTGAAAATGATCCGTATAATTTTACCAGTAATAATAGATTACATTACGCATATTATAAACTGTTGCATATTAGAATGTGTGGTACCGGATGTTTGGAAATTTGCAATAGTTAAACCAATTCCCAAAAACTTAAATTTAGTAGCATTCGATGATTTGCGGCCAATTAGTATCTTACCAACAATGTCTAAAGTCCTTGAAAGAGTTTGTAGTGATCAAATAATGAATTTTGCTATTGAAAATAGAATCCTGCCAAGCACCCAATCAGGATTTAGAAATGGTTACAGCACAAATACCTGTCTGTTAAATGTTTTTGATTCAATTCTTAAAAATTATGACAACTCACAGTTTTCTGTACTAGTACAAATCGATTTTCAAGAGCTTTTGACTTAGTTGATCACAGTTTGTTGTTAGCAAAACTGAAATATTTTAATTTCGGTGACAACGCTATAAACTGGTGTAAAAGCTATTTAACTAGTAGATTTTTTCACGTGAACATGTCTACTAATACAACTACTTCACTATCTGCTCCATTTTCTCTAAAGCGTGGCGTGCCACAGGGATCAATTCTGGGGCCTTTATTTTTCTTAATCTATATTGCAGACATGCCAACAGTTCTGAATTTATGTACTTCACATTCATATGCTGATGACACTCAGATTTTAGCTGCAGTCAATAGTTCAGAAATTAATGAAACAAGCACAGTAATAAATAAAGATCTCGACAATCTTGTTCAGTGGATTACCAACAACGGCCTCAAAATTAATGCTGACAAGTTGTAGTACGGAAAACTCCTATGCCTTGGATTACTGATGTAATTAAAATAATGATTAAGTTCAGAAATAATGCTTTCGCTGACTTTAAGAGAACAAGAACACAGGCACACTGGGACTATTATAAATCTTTGTGCAATCTTGTAACTAAATCTATTAGATTAGACAAAAAGGCTTATTTAGAATCTAAAATAAAAGAAAATCCATCTAATTTATGGAAAATTTTTCAAGAATTTAGTTTACACGTTAAAAACAGTAATGATCTTTCTAGTATTATTTCTGATGTAAATGTTCTTAATTCTCACTTCTCTGGGTCCTCCTATACTTCATACCCTGACCCTGAAACTCTGTCGTTTTATAACAGTAATTTTCTTGACTCGAACACAGACAAATTTTCCCTCCATATAGTGGAACCAGAAGAAATCCTCAAAATTTTCCAAGCTCTTCGTTCCAATTCAATGGGGGTTGATGGCATAAATTTGAAAATGCTTAAACTGGTAATGCCAATTCTTTTACCACAAATTACTCATTTAATAAACTCATGTATTTTGTCATCAACTTACCCTGATATGTGGAAAATAGCATATATAAAACCAATTCCTAAATGTAAAAATCCCTCTTCTCATAGTGACCTCAGACCTATTAGTATTCTTCCCACCCTCTCCAAAATCCTTGAAAAAACAGTTTGCAATCAGATTTTAGAGTATGTTAATACTCATAAAATTCTTCCTGACATACAATCTGGTTTCAGGTCTGGTTTTAGCACAACTACGACTCTGTTAAAAATTACTGATGATATTTTCCGTTACATTGATAATAAAAAAATGGTCCTTCTTGTTCTCTTGGATTTTAGTCGTGCATTTGACACTATTTCACATGAACTACTTTTAGCTAAATTAAAATTCCTTGGTTTTGACGAGCATAGTTTGCAATTTGTTGAAAGTTACTTCATTGATCGTTATCAAAAAGTCGTGAGCAATGATAGAATCTCTGATTGTTTAAATATATTAAAAGGTGTACCGCAAGGTTCTATCTGTGGCCCTTTGTTTTTTTCTCTGTACACTTTTGATCTCAGCAAATGTGTTCATAAATGCAATGTGCATGTTTACGCAGATGACGCAAATTTATGCTCCATTTTTTCCAGAAGAGTATGATACTGCTATGTCTGCTATCAATAAAGATTTAGCAAATTTGGCGAATTACGCTAAAAACAACTGTTTATTTATCAATGAGAGCAAGTCTGCAGTGATGCTGTTTGGCAATAAAAACGTTCGTCAACATCTTCTGGACAATAATATTATAAATATTCACTTGAATAATATTAAATTAAAAATTAAAGGTTCATATAAAAACTTGGGTCTTATAATGGATAGTGAGCTGAGATTTTCTGAATATGTCACACTTCTAATTAAAAAGGCATATTTGGCATTAAAAAATTTGTTTATGAATCGTTTTGTTCTATCGAGAAAACAAATTGATTTTAGCCGATTCTCTTGTACTCTCTGTATTCAATTATTGTGATACTGTTTATGGACCATGTTTATCAACCTATGATATAAAGCGAATACAGAGAGTACAAAATATGTGTGTTAGATTTTCTTTAAGCCGGAGAAGATTTGAATATGTTTCCTCGCTGATTTCCGACTTAGGTTGGTTAAATATGCATCAGCGTAGAATTCATCACTTTGCCTGCTTAATTCATCGTATCATGTCGTCTAATGTTCCTTTTTACTTATCCAGTAAATTGTCATATCGTACTACATTACACAAACGAGATTTAAGAAATGCAACTGACATTCACATTCCCTTTCATAGTACTGTTCTATTTAAGCGTTGTTTCAGTTACAATTGTTCTTCCATCTACAATCAAGTACCTAAACAATTAAAGTTGCTAAATAATAAATCATTTTCTACACATCTAAAATACTATTTTATCTCAAATTCTATGTTTTCTATTTAACCGATTTGCTTTGGTTTGATAATGAAATTTGTATGATTTTTCTGTTTTACAAATGCTAAAATGTATAGTTTTCAATTTTATTTTATATGCTTGCTGTATACCTTTATATGATCTGTTTGTACCACATCGAACAAATGTAAAAGTTACGTGTAAGATCAGCATCGGCTGAACGGTTGCTAAATAAAATTGATATTATTATTATTATTATTATTATTATCATTGTTAATATTGGGTAAGTTAGATAACAGATCCTCTGGTAACACACCATTTCTCACACTCGTATTTCATTGTATCAGCAGTATGTCTGCAAAGCCACGTTATTCTCTCTTGAACCATAGATGTAGTTAGATTGTACTTAGCACTAGAACAGAGTAGTTGTATCTTGTTTTGACTTTGAAATAAATTTTTAAAAAAGCTTTTATTGATTGATTAAATATAATTGGCGCAGTCGGTAGGATTGTTAAGAGATCGATACACCGAAATTCTGAAAGAATCAATTCGTTAAAGTGTAAAAAATCGTTGGTGTTAACCATTTACTTAACAATTATAAATACACACGTTCCGACGGCAAGTGCGACACCCGCAATCCCGACGAACAAAACCTACGAGTACATCAGTCAATAATCAAAGAAGATACAAGCAGATTGGCGATCATCCGAGAACTTCCAGAAGTACAACTCGTTGAAGGTGATCATCTGTCCGCTCTGTTCCCGTCCGTGCAGTCTCCTGGCCGGCAGACCAACGTCTCCACCAGCATCACCGCTGAGCGCAAATCAGCACACTCAACCTGTCGAGCGCAGATCGACAAAGAAATCTACTAATGAAGATTTTACTGTTGTTACTATTGTAAGTAAGAACAATTTTTAATTATAAAAATAGTGTATTATTAGTGAAGTCAAAATTGACGCTCTAATTAATTTATTAAATAATTTAAATATTGAACAGTCAAATATGCCAGACACTCAGTCAAACGCATCTGGTGTGCTAGCAAACCTTGACACCAGTGTTTTAAAAATTGTGGATTTAATTCCAGAATATAATGGAGATAAGAAAGCATTATCTCATTTCATAAAAGCTAACGATGAAATTTTAGATATTATAAATCAGAGTAATCCATCTGAAATAACTAAAGCGTTAACTTTAATTACAATAAAAAAGAAAATTACTGGTAAAGCTAGTGAATTTTTAACTACATGTCCCAATGTAAAAAAATGGAAAGATTTAAAACAATTCTTAATATCTCAATACCAAGATAAAAGAAATGAATGTACTTTAATGATTGAATTATGTCAGTTGCAACAAACTAGAGAAACAATCTTTGATTTCCTCAAGAAATATAATGAGCTATTTCTCTTATATATTAATAATATTGAAAATCAGTATAATGCTGAATCTTTACAAGATTTTAAAACTTTTGGACATAAATTCGCTACTCAGTGTTTTATTAGAAATGTAAAGAACCGTTTAAATCACAATTAGCCGCGAGAAATCCTTCTACTCTAGACGAAATTAATATATTGATAACTAACGATTTTCAACATTATAAAATTAACGCTAACACAAATCAATCTTACACGAACGTGACTAACACTCAAACCAGACAACATGCATCTCCGATGACAAAATTCCCGCAACCTAAACCAGTGGCGTACCAATATCACCAGCCTGGTCCATCATCCAAGTTCCCGTCGCAACCGATAAGACTACAACGCACACAACCTCAACCTACACCGATGTCAATTTCCACCCGTACATTTAAAACATATAAAACAAATCCAAATAACTATAATTCTTATGGTAGGCAAAATTTTATTTCTGAAGAATTAAATAATATTGAAAATAATGAGGACGCTACTGATTCCGAAAATCAAGACGCGTTATTACAAGAACAATTAGAAACAGTCGAAACCGAAAATTTTAATGAATTAAATGAGTTAACTCATGACGAAAATTTTCCCTTAACCCATCACTTAGATTTGAATCCCTAGCTATTAACATGATATCAAAATTACCGTATATTAAATTACAAAATTTATTTATACTAATTGATACGGGATCATCTCAAAATTTCATTAATAAAAACTATGTCTATAAAAATAACGAAAAATTTAAAATATTTAAAGAACAATTCAAAATTCAGACTATGAATGGAGAATCTGAAGGTTCTGAATATACTTTCATAAAATATAAAGGTAAAAATATTAAATGTTACTTGTATAATTTTCATAAATCATTTCATATTCTACTCGGTTTTAATGCTTTAAAATTATTACAAGCTCAAATTAACTTAAATAAAGAAGAAATTAAATTATTAAACAATAAACATAAATTTAATTATTTTAATGATAAATCTAAACCAGTATATAACACGGAAATAATAAAAAAATTAAATATTAGACATGAACATTTGAACTCTGAAGAATTAAATGAACTTTCTAAAATTTTAAATCTTACTTTTACCTCTAAAATAAAACATCAAATTAAAACAACCGATGACATCCCCATTTACACAAGAAATTACAAATTCCCTGAAATTTATAAAAACCAAGTAAATGACGAAATTGATAAATTACTAAAAAACGGAATAATACAACCAAGTTATTCTCCTTGGAATAGTTCTATTTGGGTAGTAGAAAAGAAACCAGATGCTTCCGGTTTAAAGAAAATTCGCGTAGTCAATGATTTTAGAAAATTAAATGAAAAAACTGTTGATGATCGATTTCCTATACCCGATATAACAGAAATTTTAAATAAACTTGGTACTTCTACATATTTTACGACTCTTGATCTCACTAGCGGTTTCCATCAAATTGAAATGGATCCCAAAGATATCGATAAAACAGCTTTTTCGACTGAAAATGGACACTTTGAATATAAACGTATGCCCTTTGGTCTGAAGAACGCGCCTGCGACGTTCCAGCGACTCATGAACTATGTTTTGAAAGATGTAATTAATACGGCTTGTTTCGTTTATCTAGATGATATCATTATTCTTGGTTCATCATTACAGGAGCATACACAAAATTTAAAATCAGTTTTAGATAAATTGCGTGAGGCTAACTTGAAAATCCAGTTAGACAAATGTGAGTTCCTAAGAAAAGAAGTGGCATATCTGGGTCATGTCATAACAACTGATGGCATAAAACCAAACCCCGAAAAATTAAAAACTATTCAAAATTTTCCGATACCAAAAACCACTAAAGAAATTAAATCATTTTTAGGCCTTCTTGGATATTACAGAAGATTTATTAAGGACTTTGCAGCATTAACAAAACCTTTCACAAATTGCTTGAAAAAAAATAGTCAAATTAATTATGAAAATAAAGAATATCAGCAATGTTTCGAAAAATGTAAATTATTACTTACAAATAACCCAATACTGCAATATCCTAATTTTAATCATGAATTTATTTTAACCACTGACGCGAGCAACTATGCTCTCGGCGCTGTTTTGTCTCAGAATATAAAAGGTAACGATTTACCAGTCGCTTATGCTTCTAGAACTCTAAACAACCACGAACAAAATTATTCTACGATTGAGAAAGAACTGTTGGCAATTGTATGGGCTGTAAAAAACTTTAGAACTTATTTATATGGCAGACGATTTAAAATTATAACTGACCACAGACCCCTAGTTTGGCTTAATTCACTAAAGGAACCCAACCAAAAATTAATTCGTTGGAAATTAAAATTAAAAGAATATGACTTTTATATAGAGTATAAAAAAGGAAAACAAAATTACGTAGCTGATGCTCTCTCGAGAATCAAACCCACATTTGAAATTAATTATAAGACAGAAAATATTTTTGAAAATAAATTGCCTTAGTACATAGGTGCGTGAAGTTGGCAGGCACTTCGAATCACAAATAATTATATATACATTAATCGTTTGTGATTCGTTTGTGACTGTTTGTGATCCATGTAAAAACATAGCAACCCCTAAGGTCCGGAAGTTATTGAACTTTGAAAAGTGCCTGCCAACTTCACGCCCAGCAAGCACTTATGAATCACAAACGATTTGTTGCATACTAAACGATTGTGATTCGTTTGTGACTGTTTGTGATCCATGTAAAAACATAGCAACCCCTAAGGTCCGGAAGTTATTGAACTTTGAAAAGTGCCTGCCAACTTCACGCCCAGCAAGCACTTATGAATCACAAACGATTTGTTGCATACCAAACGATTGTGATTCGTTTGTGACTGTTTGTGATCCATGTAAAAACATAGCAACCCCTAAGGTCCGGAAGTTATTGAACTTTGAAAAGTGCCTGCCAACTTCACGCCCAGCAAACACTTATGAATCACAAACGATTTGTTGCATACCAAACGATTGTGATTCGTTTGTGACTGTTTGTGATCCATGTAAAAACACAGCAACCCCTATAGGCCGGAAGTTATTGAACTTTGAAAAGTAGTTGTCCATCTTACCGAAATTCCACTGCTTATACTATAAAATCGTTCCGCATATAATGTCCATGGCATTCACATGTCCTTAAATTATTCATAATTGCATACATTTATTTAACATATATCGTGTTTTGGCAAGGCTCGCTTCGCCCATATTTTATACAAACAAACCTCAAGCCCAAAGAACGCACGCATCATACACGCAAACCCTTATATTTTTTATTGCAAATTGGGCTCGACGAACTGTTTCTTTTCTTTATGCCTATGTACTCACGCATATTTCACTAAGGCTCACGGTCACGCTCTTAAATTAAAAATTTGACTGAATCGAACCGAAAAATTTTGAATTTTTTTTATTAAAAATTTCGATTTCGTTACGATTTCAGTATTTTGCGGTTGCGGATTTTTCACGATTTCGGTTAAGAATAGACAAATATATATATATATATATATATATATATATATATATATATATATATATATATATATATATATATATATATATATATATATATATATATATATATATATATATATATATTATTATTATATTATTCATCCTCTTCTTCCTATTTACGCTTCAGTACGATATTTATACAGGTTAAAGTTTTAAATGTACGATTTTAGAATCCAAAGAACATCGGTTCGCTTACAGGATCAATTTAATTTTCGTATCGGTTTTCGGTTTTTAAAATTTCACGAAAAAAAATGTGTTTCAGTTTTCGGTTAAGGTTTCATGAGAAGGTAAATATCGATGCGATTTTTAGTTACGATTTCGTTAAGATCCGCGTTCCTAATTTAAACTATTAGTTAGTTCTTTGTATTTTCATTAGTTTTTTGTTTTATTTATCAGTTTATGAAATCATTTACTTTTTTAGAGACGTGCCACCTTCACACCTAGCGCAACAATATTAAAATTATAAAATATTTAAAATATCATTTGTTAGTACAGCGTTTCTTTCTGCTTTTTTTTTTATTTTTATAAAGAAGTTGTATACATAATTTTTTCTACGATCGAGTTTTAACTAATTATGCTAATTTAACTAATGAAATTTATTATTATTTTTTTTAAGTTATGTAGTTATGTTTATTTCAAAGCCACTATTTAATTAGTTTTTTTTTTGCAGCTAACTAATGGAAATGTGCAAAAAATTACACGCCGTGCAAAAATAACGTTTTTTAACACTATAAAGTAATTAAAAATTAAATGTTTTCAACATTAATGGTAGAAAATAGTTATTTATATATTTATATACCTCGGGTATTTTGAAAATGTTTATGCTCGAGGGGTATAAATATCCAGTAATGCTCATGATGCATTCAATTTTTTATGTTTCATTAGTATTTGGTTAATAACCTAAATAATAAATTTATTATCTGGCAACAATGAATAGAAGAAATGTCAGTTTTAACAGTATTACCAAAGTAACGTCACTCTTAATGCCTTAGGGCATATTAAAAACATATATTGTCCTAGGGTATTATGAACTAATGTACTTTGTACCCACTGCATTAATAAACAATAATGAACTTGGAAGAAAATAATTAACTTATTTTAATATTAAAGCCCCTTATAAGAGTATTCATCTCTTGATCATATCTATTTCTGATATTTCATTTATTAATACTCGTATACATACATAAAAACACGCTATATCCCATCAAATGGGGTAGCACGAACTCCAGAATCATTCATAAAACATTCACTCATCAAATTCTTAAAATAATCAATCCTCGTCGAACATTACATATTACATGCACGTGTACGTATATATCACCAATAAAGCGTGAAATTCAGGCAAATTGTGAAATGCAGTATTAAATCATAAATTTTATCAAATATAAATGCTTGGATATATGGAGCACGCATTCATATAAACTTGAGGTTTATTTGTTTAAAATTCAAGCGAAGCGAGCTTCGTCAAATACACATTCAATATTTAAGTAAATGTACGAAACTCAAAATAATTTCAGTTAAAATCGAACTTAACAGCTTACAAGTGTGGGCCATGTGTTCTACAGAATTAGGATTTGTTTATAATAAGTGCGACTGAAGCAAGTTTCGCCAGAAGTCGACCTAATATACAAAAATAATAAAAAAATTACATTTGGAAATTTGTAGATTAACATTGCCAGGGGTCTGATTGATTGTTACTTAGATGCAGAATTTAATTTTCTGCAACATTTATTTGATGTATCTTGGGAAATTTTGTGAAATGAAAAACTGATTTCCCATGTTAAACACCTATTACCAGTTTTCTAATTACGACCCTTATTACCTCTTATTATAATCTACATTTTTTAAATTAGGTTTTTCTTTAATTTTTATTAACATTATTTAATATTTAATTTCGTTCAAATACCAACAAATCATTGTGACAAATTTATCTTATTATTATTTAGAATTATATTATATTCGCACGAGTTACACCTTGATCTATGCAACCCACTATCAGGCATGGGCTGCACTAAGCAACGATCTTTTATTATGGCAAACGGTTCTACAGAAATGTCACTCATTAAAGTATTTCTCACATTAGGCATATAGATAAAAAAATTATCATTGTAATGAGTATTATGGATAATAATTTATAGTTAATTAAGTTACAAAAATTATACAGAAATTATACCAATATTCTATTTTCGTATTTATTATATATGTAAGTACCTATACACGTACGAGTATATTAATAAATGAAATATCAAACAACAATTATATTTTCTACTTCCGGTTAATAAAGGCTGTTTATTTTATTTATTTGAGGTAGACAATAAACATAATTATTTCTCTCAGTATAATCATGATATCATTATTACAATATAACTCTAATTAGTAGAATATAACTTTATTTTGTTTATTTTTTAAAATATAAAAGTATTTGTTTTAACAGTAAGTATTCTGACTTTTGCATACTGATAATGTAATTAAGTAAAAAAAAAATAAATAAACTTCAAATCTTTGTTATCATTTTACGTATAATAATTATTATCTCGTTTTATTTTATTTAAAATTCCGTAGCTTCTAATAAAAAATCCAAAATATAGGTCTATCTCGTATTTAATAACAGTTCACAAAATATTGAAAAATTAAGAGTGAAATTAAATTTAATACGTAAATATAATCAATAAAAATTATGCTTTCTTGTAATTGACAAATATTATACTCGTTTAGTAAAAAAATGGTACAATAAATTTCTAAACCGACCAAATTTTAGTAAGTATATTATACTGTAATTATATTATCGTAGTATCAAGAGAGAACTACTCGTAAGATATAGTATATCATAATCAGCCCTCTCATTTGAAATATATATTTTTAACGAGCAATATAAAAAAAATGCATTAGTTGTTACGATCGGCTTAATTTGCAGTGCGTGAAGTTTTTCTTTTCCGCGTTTATGGTATTTAGCAACGAAAATTTGTTTCTCAGCAATATAAAGATTATATTTCTGTCTCTAATTATATGCTAATGGAAAAAAATTGTACGATCAGCAAAAAAGCAGCCTTTTTGATCATAATTCGGTGACAAAAAGTGAACAATTGCAGGCCAAAATTCATTGCAGACCGTTGTAGTTGGCAAGGAGCTATTTGTAGACATTTGTGTTTAATAAATTGTTGCTAGCAGAGATGTTGGTAACGACTACGCAAAATTAAATAATTTTCGATCTACTAGGGTTGCTAAGCACAATCATTTCGTATATCACAAATCGAACCGATGTTTTTTGGATTCTAAAATCGTACATTTAAAACTTTAAACCGCTATAAATATTGTACTGAAGCGTAAATAGGAAGAAGAGCATGAATTATATATATATATATATATATATATATATATATATATATACAGGGTGTTAAAAAAGTTCCGGGACGGTGAAATATCTCGAGAAATATACAATATTTTGCAAAACGCTATCTAAGCACACCAAACACAAACCCCAACCCCCACCCCCAGGAGGTGGGGCGGGGGGCAACGTTGAAACCATAAATGGGAACCCCCATTTTTTATTACAGATTCGTATTCTGCGAAAAAAATAAGTTAATTTTATCTGAAACTTTTTTTCCAATTCGGAATAGATGGCGCTCTAAACGCAAAAATAAGTTTTGACATGATTCTGAAAGAAAAGTAAAAAACGGTTTCAAAGTTGCCCCCCGCCCCACCCCCTGGGGCCGGGAGTTGGGGTTTGTGGTTGGTATGCTTAGATAGGTTTTTGCAAAATATGAAACACGTGTTTTTTGGTTTCTTCGATGTATATTTCTCGAGATATTTCACCGTCCTGGAACTTTTTTAACACCCTGTATGTCTATTCTTAATCGAAATCGTGAAAAATCCGCAACCGCAAAATACTGATATCGTAACGAAATCGAAATTTTTAATAAAAAAACTTCAACAATTTTCGGTTCGATTGAGTAAAATTTTTTAATTAAAGAGCGTGACCGTGAGCCTTTGTGAAATATGCGTGAGTACATAGGCATAAAGAAAAGAAACAGTTCGTCGAGCCCAATTTGCAATAAAAAATATAAGGGTTTGCGTGTATGATGCGTGCGTTCTTTGGGCTTGAGGTTTGTTTGTATAAAATATGGGCGAAGCGAGCCTTGCCAAAACACGATATATGTTAAATAAATGTATGCAATTATGAATAATTTAAGGACATGTGAATGCCATGGACATTATATGCGGAACGATTTTATAGTATAAGCAGTGGAATTTCGGTAAGATGGACAACCACTTTTCAAAGTTCAATAACTTCCGGCCTATAGGGGTTGCTGTGTTTTTACATGGATCACAAACAGTCACAAACGAATCACAATCGTTTGGTATGCAACAAATCGTTTGTGATTCATAAGTGTTTGCTGAGCGTGAAGTTGGCAGGCACTTTTCAAAGTTCAATAACTTCCGGACCTTAGGGGTTGCTATGTTTTTACATGAATCACAAACAGTCACAAACGAATCACAATCGTTTGGTATGAAACAAATCGTTTGTGATTCATAAGTGCTTGCTGGGCGTGAAGTTGGCAGGCACTTTTCAAAGTTCAATAACTTCCGGACCTTAGGGGTTGCTATGTTTTTACATGGATCACAAACAGTCACAAACGAATCACAAACGATTAATGTATATATAATTATTTGTGATTCGAAGTGCCTGCCAACTTCACGCACCTTTAGTACATTGCATATCAAAAGATTTTCATATGAAACTAGGATTTGCTTCTCAAGTAGACGAATTATATAAAACTAGACAGTTAAAAGATAAAATAAAAATTATTGATGATAAAATAGCTATCCAAAATTTTGATAATAGAATTATAATTCACCTTTTAACGAAAAATAATTATTTTAACGAACTAACATTATTAAACATAAAATCATGTTTAAATAAATTATTACAATATCTCATACAAAATGATATTAACGAAATTAAAATGCCAAAAATAGGCTCGGGACTAGATAAGAAAAACTGGTTAAAAATTGAAAATTTAATAAAGGAAGTATTTCAAAATTCTCATATTAAAATAAATATTCATGAACTGCCCGAAACGTCAGAAGTAATGCACAACGAAGACGATAAAAACAATGATAGCCAGTCACTGCAAGTAGAATGCTCTGAAACTGACACCGCTTCTATGCACTCAGACGAGGAAAGCCCGGTCAACGGTCTCACTTACTTGGAATCTGCGATAAATTATGGTAATAATCAAATAGTCGTAAAGAAATCGAATCAAAATTCTGTTAAAATAGAAAAATTATTCGGCGTAAAACAGCGAATATACTTTTTTTTAAATAAAATCAATTGTAATAAAACTATCTTAGATTTTATAAAAAGTTATTGTGTTCCTCATGTAAATTATCACTGTCTAATTCCTGAAGAATATAAATTAAATTTTAATGCAGTTTTGCAAACATATTTTAGTGCAGGACATTATAAATTTATACAGTGTAAAAACTTATTAATTGATATTGAAGATAGAGATGAACAAATTATGACAATTAGAAATTATCATGAAGGTAAATCTATTCATAAAGGAATTAATGAAACTTATTCTAAATTGAAATAAATTTATTACTTTCCAAACATGATTAAAGATATTCAAAATTTAATAAACAAATGTGAAATTTGCTTAAAAAATAAATATGAAAGAAGACCGATTCAAATTCCTAATATTCTCACACCAACCGCAGATAAACCGCTACAAATAATTCATTTAGATGTTATATCTCTAGAGAAACAAAAATATTTAACCATACTTGATAGTTTTTCTAAATTTGCACAAGCTTATAAAATTAAAGATCAAAATTCAATTACTATTATATCTAAATTAATTAAATTCTTTTCTCATTTTGGGCTACCCGAAAAAATAATTACTGACAAAGGAACAGAATTTAATAATAAATTATTACTAGAATTTCTGCTTAATAAAAATATAAAACTGCATATCACAAGCACAAATAATCCCAAATCAAATGGAAATATAGAAAGATTTCACAGTTCGTTAATTGAAACTATTCGCATACTAAACGATGAACAAAACTTTAAATCTCTCCCGTTAAAAGAAAAAGTAATTTATAGTTTAATCGCATATAATAATAGTATTCACTCTACAATAAAGAACACGCCATTTCAAGTCTTATTAGGACATTTAAATAATAATCAAATAATACAACCCGAAGAAATAGTAACTGAAGAATATAATATAAAACATACCAACATAATGAAAGAGTTATTTAAACAAGTAAAAAGCAACATAATTAGTAAGAAAGAGAAGTATAGCGAACAAGTTAATATTGATGAAAATATCCCCGATACTATATATATTAAACAACATAAAAGACACAGTGGAAAAGTAGAGAACCCCAAATATAAAAAACAGACACTAAAAGAAATAATTCCTGAACGCGGACAAATAATAACTACTAAGAATTTAAAAACTAAAATGGACCAACTAAAACGACCTCGTATTATTTCAGATATTCTCTTAAGATCGAAAGATCATGCGGAGAAAACTTCCGAAACGTAACCAAAAACGCCGGAATTAATATAATTAATTTAGGCAATGCTTATATTATAAATAATTATAACTATATTTATGTTAATACGTCCTTTGATAATATTAATAATAATTATAATAACTTAATTAATTATAAGAATGACTTATATAATAAAATAAGTAAATTTTTAACAGGTACCCATTTTGAAAACGATAAAGCCTTGTTTGAAAACGCACTTAATAATATTGAAATAAAAATTCATATAATTCAAGTACCTAAAAGACATAAACGTGGGTTAATAAACGGATTTGGCTCGATAATAAAAAGTATTACTGGGAATTTAGACCAAGAAGATAAAGATAATTATGATAAAATACTTGGAATAATAAAAAGTAATCAAGAAACCATGACTAATAATTTAAATGAGCAGATAATAATAAATCAAAATTTCACCAAACAGTTTAATACACAAATTCAGTTAATGAATAAAAATAATAAATTATTGGAACAAGGATTAAAAACCCTTGAAAAAGCTATTGGCAAAGTATTTGATGATTTAGATATTATTGTTATACATCAAGTATTTCAAAATTTATTAGCTTTCAGTAACCAAATTTATCTATCATTATTACAAATCGAAGAAACTCTGTCGTTCTGTAGTTTAAATACTTTATACTTTGGATTGATTTCTAGAGGAGAAATGACTCAATAATTAATAAAAATTTAAAAGGAATATTCTTAATAAATAATTGTAAAATTAATGATGAAAATGAAAAGTATAACTTGAATTTTGGAAAAATGATATCCTTAAAAATGGATGTCAATAAACATGATTTATTACCAACGTTAGAACCTTTAAATAAATTAGAGAAATTAGAGAAGAATACTTTGAAACCAGTTATATTACATAATATGAATAATGAAAACTCACACTCTATTTTTAATAGTGTATTTATAATTGTATTAATAATTATAATATTGATTTTTAGTATTAATAAAATATGTAAGCGATTTTGTAAAAAGAAAACTGATAACATAGAATCAGCACCTAACATTATTGAAACGTAATCTTTACAATAACGTTTTTCTTAAGGATGGAGGGGAGTTAGATAACAGATCCTCTGGTAACACACCATTTCTCACACTCGTATTTCATTGTATCAGCAGTATGTCTGCAAAGCCACGTTATCAGTTCTCTTGAACCATAGATGTAGTTAGATTGTACTTAGCACTAGAACAGAGTAGTTGTATCTTGTTTTGACTTTGAAATAAATTTTTAAAAAAGCTTTTATTGATTGATTAAATATAATTGGTACAAGTGAGACGCCAAATATTATATTGGACGGACTTCAGTTGCAACGTAGCAGTACAATAAAAAGTCTAGGTATGCATACAGACCAAGACTTACATTTCAGAACACCTTTACTTAAGAAACTTACAGCAGCTAGATTGAAACTTCGACATTTGTACCAGTTCCGCGATATTCTTTCTACGCAGATAAAATTGCGCCTTGTTAATTCCCTTGTACTATCTTTATTTGATTATTGTGTTTGTGTTTATGTGCCCCATTTGACTCAATTAGATAAGCAGAAAATAACTCTTCTTCAAAATTCATGCTTAAGATATGTTTATGGTGTGCGGAAATACGATCATATTTCTAAATATCGCATTATCGCGAATATGAATCACATTGGTGATCGTCTCAAAATATCGTATCTTTGTCTAACACATAAAATTAAGCTAACTGGATTGCCTGACTATTTATATGAAAAACTTGTTTTTAAGCAATACAATTATACACTACGTGAAAAAGATTTATATGTAGTGCCTTCCTTCAAGAAAATTAAATTTAAAAACTCATTTTCGTATCTTGCTCCTGCATATTATAATAAAATTCCATCTGAGTTGAAATCTTTACCAATGAATGCGTTCAAACATCATGTGAAAAATATGTTTAAACTTAGTTTTGACCAATGTAAATAATTCTTTGTAATTAATTCTTTTAATAATTCTATGTTACATTTTACTAAAATAATGTCAAATACCTATAAATTTGTAGATTTTCTTGTAAATATCTTTTGTATGTCATATCATGTACTCTGGTTAGGTGGAAGAGCAGCCATTGGCTGAACCTCGCCTTTGACTTATGTGTCAATAAAGTATTAATTATTATTATTATTATTATTATTATATTGGTGGACGGATGAGACTGGTGAATCAAGGAGAAGGTGCCAACAGGCAAGACGGAAATATGTGAGAGCCAGACATAGGGTCCACGTTGAGCAAGTAGTTAATGACTGTAGGCTCGAGTACAAGCTGTTGAAGAAAAAACTAAGCCTCCAAATTCACGAGGAGAAAAAGAAAAAATGGAAGGAATTCATACAGGAAGTGGATGAGGATGTATGGGGGAAGCCATACAACTTGGTGGTCAAGAGAACCAGGGCGGGTGCTGCCAATATGCGACGATATGGCAGGTAAAATTATAGAGGAACTGTTCCCAACCAGGATAAGTGATAAAAGTTGGCCCTGTATAACTGCAGAGGAACAACTGCAGAACGTCACAGAAGACGAGGTATAGCCAGTGGCGGAAAATATGAAGGGTAGGAGGGCAGCGGGACCAGATGTGGTACCGCCAGAAATCATTAAGATGGTGGCAAAGCACAGACCCGCCCTGATAACGACATGCTTCAACAGTATAATAAAAGACGGAAAATATCCAGACTGTTGGAAGACAGCTGAAATGGTACTCGTCCCTAAACAGGGGAGAACGGAAACGGACAGCCCTAAAGCATATAGGCCGCTATGCCTGTTGGACACCATAACCAAACTCCTAGAGCAGGTATTGGCGAAACGGCTGAGCACGCACCTTGAGCAGTAGCATCTACTCTCCGATTGCCAGTTTGGCTTTAGGAAATGGAGGTCGACACTCCAAGCGATGGAGGTAGATAAGAAAGCGGCAGAGGAGAAGTGGGCTAGAGGCAAGACGAGGGGGCTATGTGCACTAGTCACGGTAGATATAAGGAATGCCTTCCACACTGAACCATGGCCAAGAATAAGAGAGGCACTGGTCAACAGGAGGGTGCCCGGCTATATTGTTAATATAGTGGGCACATACCTGTTGGGCAGGAAGCTCCAATATAGAGGGAAGGACCACATTATAACCTGCGGGATGCCGCAGGGATCGGTGCTAGGCCCGCTACTGTGGAGTATCTTCTACGACAGCACGCTGCAGGTGCTGGTCCCTGGGAATACAGTACTTGTAGCCTTTGCCGATGATCTAGTCATAGTAGCGAGAGCAAAGGACGAAGCAAGACTCATGAACCAGGTCAAAACCACGCTGGACAGCATAGAGAGCTGGACAGACCGCAACAGACTGGACATAGCCCCCGAAATGACGGAGGCGGTACTAATAGTAGGGAAGAAGAGAGTTCGTACCGTCAACTTCTTAATGGGCGACACGACGATAGAACCGAAGAAGACTGTGACGTACCTAGGACTGATTTTTGACTAGGGACTGACATTCTTACCGCACGTGAGAGCAGCCATCAACAAGGCTACTAAAAGAAGAACAGCCCTCCAGCGCCTGTTCCCGCGAGTGGCAGGCCCAAGAGAGTGCAAGAGGAGAATGCTTGCCTCAGTGGCACAAGCCATTGTCCTCTACGCAGCACCCCTATGGGCGGATGCGCTGAAGTACAGATGCTGCGCAGAGAGCCTACAAAGTTTTAATAGGAAACTAGCACTCGGGGTAAGCAGAGGATACAGGACCATTGCCACAGAAGTGGTGCAGGTCCTAGAAAGGATGATGCCTATGGAGCTGATTGTGGCGGAGAGGGTGCTGTGCTACGGAAAAAGTGGTACTGAAAAACTACTAATTAACAAACAGAGGGTGGAGAAATGGCAGACTCGGTGGAGCATCGACCCCAAATAGCAGTACAAAGTGTATAAAGGAAACTGAGAAAGACGGGGAAGAGGAGGCGTCGAACACTGATAGTGGGGCAGAAGGAAATAATTCCGAACTAGGAATAAGTAGAATTTTCGAATATACCGAAGACTCCATTTCACCAAGAAAGGAAAACACGATGATAACCTCAAACAAGGAGAAGGAGGAAGCAGACACTGCATCAGACATCACAAAAAGAAGCATTAACCAGATTACCTCCCCTCACAAGAGGATACGCATAAGAACAAAAGAGGTACAGAGAACGACAGCAATTCGCGGGAACAGGATGTAAAAAAGACAAAAGGCGATGATAGCTTACAAGATCTTGGAGAATTACTTACAACCTGACAAGCTAGTAATAGATAAGTTCAGAAATACGGCAGTACCAATTAAAAATACCGTTTCTAAGATAAACACGGTCTACTTGCAACTAAGACAAAAAAAGTACTATATGGCAACTTATCAGCAAAGTTGAGGAACTTCAAAGGACTGTAAACCTAGTAGACAATAGTAGAATAGAAAACCAGAAAACTCAAGAGGAAGAAATAAAAAAAATTAAGGCAGAGTTAGAAAAAAGAAAAGAAGAAGATATTCTTGCTTAAAAAAAAAACTATAAGAGGCAAACTACAAATACATTAAAGTACTACAAGATAAAGTAATACAAGCCGAGAAGAAATTGACAGAAGAGCAAAAGAGAAAATACACCATTGTAGTCCAAAGAAGCACAGAAGACAAATGGATGGAGGAGTTCCAAAAAAACTAGAAAATGCAAATCCAACCTTTGAGACAGTATGGCAACTAACAGAGGAAAACTGGCCGGGGAGAGCTTTCTTCCCCATAAAAACCGAGACTGGTAATCCATGTACCCAAGAGAAGAATAACATCCTAATCATCCACTGGTCAGATACGAATGCAGACTCAGGAATCCTAAGTTATATTAAAGGAAATATACCTGGAGGTAAAAAACTGATAGACAGAGAGAACAAGGAAGTCTAGCGACTCTTCAGGTTACGACTGACCTGTGTATAGAAGGAGAAGAAAAAAACAAGTGCCAAAAAGATCCTAACAAGCATCAAGATACCTGATATGAAAATGACAGAGAAGGAGTGGCAAAGGATATACCACATACTGGAAAAACATCTAAATGGTATAATAAAAAATGGTAGTAAGAGCCTAGCAATTACGATAAATAACCTAGAACACGAAAGTACTATTAAAAAACTCATAAGATGTATAATACAAGGGAAAGAGATAGATGTAGTATTCTACAACAATAACAGAAGAAGTAGAAGAGGTAGTAGAGTAGCCTTCGAGGGATTGAATGGGAATAAAGAAAACATAAACCATGAGGATAATAAGAAAGACAACAAAAATCAAAACCAGAGAACTAGAAACAGAAGACAGCATAAAACAGACGCAATTGTTATACCGGCAGAAGCGGGAAAAAGCTATGCAGATACTCTGAAAAACAAAACAAGCATGGCGAAGGAATTAAACACAAAAAGTATAGAAATAGAAAGGATTAGAGAAACCCGAGATGGCGGAACCGTCATTATTATGAAGGAATAATGTGGAAAAGCTGAGGAATTCAAATAAATGGTAACAGCAAAAATAGGTACCAAAGTAAACGTGAGATCAGCAGGAGAAACAAATAAATCCGTCCTCTTCATATCGGGAATGAATATACTGACCACTAAAGTGGAGATACAGGAAGCATTACAAAATGAAATACCTGGAATAGATATGGTTAACATAGAACTAGGAGATACACGAGAAACTCTTCGAGGACAAAAGACCACAAGTTTGAAATTACCTAAAGAAATAGCGCAAAAACTCTTAGACAAGGGTAAAATAAGAGTTGCACTAAGTGCATGTTACATCAGAGATAGGGTAAAGATCATCCGGTGCCATAAATGTCTAGACATTGGCCACAAGGAAAAAAGATGTACAGGGCCGGACAGGAGAGGGGCGTGCACCCTCTGCGGGGAACCAAAACATGAAGGTCAACCCTGCAAACAAGGGCCAACATGCTTCACTTGTACGGAAGACAAGAACCATAAAACGGGCACCATGGCATGTCCGGAATTCAGGAGGAGAGTAAGAGACAAAAGAAAACAAAGTACATATGGACGGAGGCCATCGTCAGAATCATACCCTGGAAATGATTAAAGTAATTCAAGCCAATTTAAACCGCAGCAGAGACGCCCACAATATGTCTGAGTGTGCAATTAAGGAAAACAACATCGATCTGCTACTAACATCACAACCAAATGTAAATGTAGTCAACAACCAAGGAGGCTGGATATACAATATAAATAAGGCCAACTGTAACACGGCAATCAGATTAACAAAAAAAATTAAAGCCCCCGTAAATAATTACTACTCATCAAAATATTTAACATGGATAGAACTACATAACATTAAAATCATCTCATGCTATATTAGCCCAAACAGAAATGGCAATAAAAAATAACAAACAGCAAATACTGCTCACTGGGGACTTCAATGCGAAACACAGTGAGTGGGGATCCCCAGTGACAGACAAAAGAGGTACAAGGTTATCCGAATTTTTCTTCAGACATGACCTTTGCGTTTGTAACACAGGCTCAACTCCCACTTTCAGCAATGCAAATGGGGAATCCTTCATAGATATAACTGCGTGCTCGGAAGCTATCGCAGACAAGATAAGAAATTGGAGAGTGGACGAAGTAAATGACCCCAACAGCCCGCACAGACATATTTACTTTCAATTTGAAACGGGATATAAAGAACCAAAAGGAAACCTAAGAGCCAAATGGAATGTCAAATCATTTGAAAAGGAAAAAGGAAGCAACGCGATAAAAGACTTCGTCCCTACAAAAACGGCTGAAGAGCTAAGGGACCAATTAACTAGTATAAGCGAAATGACGATGAAAAGGATAAACACAAACCTAAGACGACCTAATATTTACTGGTGGACCAAAAATGTAGCGGAACTGAGGGACATATGTCAGAAACAGAGAAGGAAATACCAGAGGAACCGACACAACACAAACGATCCTCAAAATATAGAAATAAATAAACAAAACTACAAAGAACTTAAATAGAGAAATCCTGAGAGAAAAAAAGAAGAAATGGAATGAGCTCATTGAGGAGGTAGAAGAAGACGTCTGGAGGAAGCCCTATCAGCTGGTGATCAAAAAAACAAAACTAGCGGTCCCTATAAAACCAAAACAAGAAGTCGTGGATGAGGTGATTAAAACGCTCTTCCCATGGAGATCAAGCAAGGCATGGCCCAGAGGAGTAACTCACGCGGAAAACTATACAAAAATATAAGAAGAAGAAATACAGGAAGCAGCCCATAGAATGAAAAATAGGAAAGCGCCGGGGCCAGATGGAATTCCCGCAGAAGTGGTAAAACTGGTGGCGACCGAGAAACCAGAGTTGCTTGAAAGACCTATGGAAAACATCTTGAGCACGGGTATCTTCCCAGAAATATGGAAAAGAGCGGATGTGATTATCGTAGCAAAGCCGGACAAAGTAGACATGAGGAGCCCTGGAACATATCGCCCCATATGCCTACTGGAAACCATCAGTAAACTTATGGAGCAGATAATAGCAAAGAGAATTAAAAACCACTTAGAGCAGGTCAGCCCGCAATCAGAAAATCAATTTGGATTTAGAAAAGGGCGCTCTACAGTTGATGCCATGGAGACAATAAAGAAGAAGGCACAAGAAGAAATAAATAAGAAAAGTAAAAAGAGGGGAATAAGCGCACTCGTGACAGTAGACATCCGTAATGCCTTCAATACGGTACCGTGGCATAGAATTAGAGAAGAACTGACAAGAAGAGAGACACCAAATTATCTAACAAATATAATCGGATCCTATCTGCAAAACAGATTACTCATACACGATGGGAAATAGTACAAGATGTCATACGGAGTCCCACAAGGATCGGTCTTAGGTCCCCTGCTATGGAATATTTTTTATGACGGGGTCCTAAGACTCCCCGTGCCAAAGAATACATTCTTAATAGCTTTTGCAGACGATCTAGCTGTGGTATCGGTCGCAAAAGAGGAAGATAAACTTAGGAATCAGGTGGACAGCACCCTGGAGGCAGTGGAAGACTGGGCGGAAGCAAACGAAATGCTAATAGCTGCAGAAAAAACGGAGGCCGTACTACTTATTGGAAGGAAAAAGACAAGGAAAGTAAAATTCAAAATGGGAGAAACAGAAGTAGAAACCGAAGAAACAATTAAATACCTCGGAGTCATCTTTGATAGAGAAGTAACGTTTATACCACATGTAAAAGAGGTCATAAGAAAGGCTACAAAAACCGTCACAGCACTCCGACGATTATTCCCACGAATAGCAGGACCAACAGAAAGCAAACGCAAACTATTAGCCTCGGTAGCCCAAGCAATAATTCTGTATGCAGCGCCAATTTGGGCCCCGGCAATAAAATTTCAATACTGCGCAAAGTTGCTGGATAGCATACATAGAAAGCTAGCCATAGGAATAAGTAGAGCCTATAGAACAATTTTAACTGAAGTGGCACAAATCCTGGCAAGACTTACCCCGACTAGGATTCTTGTAGAAGAAAGAGTACTAGGAAAAGGAAATCCAAAAGAGATAAGGAGGAGCTGAAAAAGAATAGAATAGAGAAATGGCAGAGTATATGGAAGATGGATGTAGGAAACATATGGACCCATAGACTCATGCCACACATAACTGGATGGACTCAGAGACAACATGGATAAATAGGTGTTCACTTGGCACAATTCATGAGTAGTCACGGTTGTTGCCAATAATATCTTAATAGGATAGGTAGAGCGGAAACGGGTACCTGTCTGCAATGCAACGACGGATACCTAGACACGGCAGGACATAGCATATATATATATATATATATATATATATATATATATATATATATATATATATATATATATATATATATATATATATATATATATATATATATATATATATATATATATATATATATATATATATATATATATATATATATATATATATATATATATATATATATATATATATATGCACTCAATGGAATTCCACGAGGGAAAAGTATGGAACAACTATGTATAGAGTAGAAGATACGATAGAACAGATGCTGGCAAATGAAAAGAGCTGGGACAGATGGGCAGAAATGCTAACGTGCATCCTTAAGGACAAAGAGGAGGAAGAAAGACAAAAGGAGAGGAGATCAAATAACGAAGAGAATTAAGAAAAGAAATATGGTCAACAAAATGGTGATGAAGTAATGCGGTTCCACACCTTTTTGAGCTAGGGGACGGGAGAGTTTAGTGGGTAGGCTAGACAAATGAAGCGAAAGCGGATGCCTAGAGTCCCACACTACCTTTCCCTTATGGGGGTATGCGCTGCTTCAGCAACATACTAGGTGTGCATGAGCATTCTCTCCAACCCAATTAAAAAAAAAAAGTTTAGGTTAGGTTAGGTTAGGTTACGTTATTTTAGGTTAAGTAAGGTTAGGTTAGATTAGGTTAAGTTAGGTTAAGTTAAATTAGGTTAGGTTAAGTTAGATTAGGTTAAGTTAGGTTAAGTTAGGTTAGGCCAAAGGGTATCGCCTTGTCGCGGTGGGGGGGCTTAGTACGGCAGGCCGGAACTCACCGGAAGCCGGAAGACTAAATGATACCCACGGTGCAGTGTCTGACCCGGAGCGGGCGGCTGCACCTAGGAGAGGGACAACTCTGATTTCAAACCCGGGTAGACTGGACTCGTTAGCCGTAGCGAAGACAACCAGCCTAGGAGAAGGACACTCCGAAATCAAACCACTGAGGACGACCCTGGCTATGGATATGGACTACGCATTGGTATGTTTAGACAGGATAGGCAACATGGAAGACGACTTCATCTGAACCTGAGGACGGATCGCGGGAAATGGTAGATGGGAGATCCCAACCCCCCAAAACCATGGAACGCAGGCAACGGAAAGCAGACACGGACACGAGCGGGGAGCTTACCTCGTGAAAAAAGCCGCAGCATCAAGGTGTTATGTTTACCGTGCCGAAGAGCTCATGGTGGGGCGTGAGTCCACCTTAAACGGTGACCTGCAGGTACAGTGGCGCGGCCTGCAGTATGCAGCCTAGCCGGGGTAAGGAGCAATGCCGCGGGGGTCCTTTTATTTCTTCCGTACTCGTGGGAATCTATGGAACCCCCCCACAAACCGGACGGAAGCAACGGAGACGACAGCAAGGACAAAGGACAACGAGTTTTGGATATGGGACGGAAATCTACGGATAACGACCATGGCAATGAACACGGACAGCCTACAGTGGGGAAGTTGGGAGCCCCGGCTGTGAGCATGAATATGGACAAGAGTAAGGGTGCTGCTCCAAGGGACGCGGGAGGGGGCATCTATCGCTGCTCTAAACCAAGGACAGGAGGGCACGAGTACTGGAAAAATAGAGGAGACGGCGATAAGCTGTAATGACGAAGGACAAACTGGCAGTGAAACACAGGGAGACTTTAATCCTTTTAAAGGTAACAGAATAATGCGAACCCCAAAGAAGACAAGAGCGATGTCGGTAGACATGGGGACTAAGCGCCAAAATGACCTAGAGAGGATGAAGCGAAAATGGGAGCACACAGCCACGGAGGGCTACCCTAAAGATTTGAGTAGGGAAGGGCCCATAGAAATTGACCTTACAAGAATGGAGGAGGACGATAAAAAAAAAGAAGAAGAGAGAGGGACACGAACTCCGGATCGCCTACAGAAGAGTTGCCAAAGAGACAGGCCCTGGATAGGAACTCAGAAAGGGAGGAAAGCTCCTCAGAGTACGGGACACTCAGAAGACAAATAAAATCCCTCGTGGAACAGGTGAAGAAACACAGTAACACGGAGAAGGGCATAAAGGCGATGGTCAAAAGCCTCGACCTACAAATAAAGAGGGTAGACACAGAGCGGTCGCAGGAAAACAAGGGGCCAAAAGATAAGAGCACCCAGGACAAGAACCACAAGAAACAGAACGGAGGGAAAAGAGTACAGGAAACACCAAAATGCGCGACATGGGAACACAAACCGACGCCGCAGACGGAAACGAACGGCTGCTAAACCAAAACGCTAGCGCCGGAACCCAAAGTAACACAGCCTATGCAAGAGAAGCGCTAACCCTGGAAAAATTATAAATGGTCCAGGCAGAGAAAAACTTCGACAGCATACAAAAGGCAATCCAAAACTACTGGCCCAGTGAACTGTACACTACCACCACACCCAAAATAGGCGATTACAAACAAGCCCCAGTTGAACAAGTGCTACTACTGGCGAGGAGAGCAAATCCAGAGGGGGGTAAAAAAGACGAGCTCTTGGAGCTACTAAACACAGATAAAGGAAGCGACGAAAAATGTGGAAGTAACAAGATCACACAAGTCAACATCAAAAGACCAAACAACGAACACACAAGGAGCATATACTACATTCTCATAAATTTTGAGGAAGGGAAAATCCCACCAAACGCGCTATATGAAGCACTATGGGAGCTCCGAAGAAGACTAGATGCGGATCTAAGAACCGAAGTGGCTATGCCCAGAATAGGAACTGGAAAACACAAACTAAGCTGGGGGTATGTCAAAAAACTGTTGGAGATGGTTTTTCACGGCTCGGGCACGAGTTTCTACTGCTATGACCAAGAGAAACCAAAACCGGAGGACAGGGACAAAGAAAGGGGAGAACAAGTAAACCCAGGAGATGAGGAACCAACAGGGACTGCAAACCACAAATGGCAACCTGCAGAGGGGAAGAAACTAAGGAGGAAGAAAATGCGAACACAAAAGGGAAACGAGGCACCTACAAACCTGGGAAAAAACCAATTCAGGGAGAAAAGGAAAACAGACGCTATCATTATTCCAACCACAGATACTACTTACAGTGATATGGTAAAGAAACTAAAGAACGAAATAAACCAGGAAGAACTCGGGGTCACAATAAAGGGAATTAGAAAAACAAAAAATGGAGACGTACTCCTCGAAACGGAACGTAACCTGGAAAAAACTAAACTACTATCCGATAAAATAAGGACGGTGACAGGAAGAGAGGACGCCCGGATACTCAGCGAAGACAAGAGGAAAACGACTATAATCATTCAGGGCATAGAAGAAGACATCGAAGCTGATGAAGTAACAGAAGAAATTAGAAAAATGGTAAACGGTGCACCTGTAGACCCTATTTTAACCCTACAGCCTTCGTCCCGGGGCACACAAGTAGCCTTCCTAAAAACGGAACCGGAAACGGCAGCCCTACTACTCGAACGGGGAAATATCAAGTTAGGATGGACGACATGCAAAATAAGAAAATGGATAGAGGTCAGACAATGCTTAAAGTGTCACCAATATGGACATAGCAAAGAGACGTGCACCGGAGAGGACAAACGGGACAGCTGCAAGAAATGTGCAGAAAAAGGGCACAGAGCAAAGTTATGCCAAAGCGAGACGAAGAAATGTCTGAGCTGCGGCGCAGAAGGACACCAGAGCGGCAAAGGCAAATGCCCGAACCACCAAAGAGCCCTGGAGGAGGGTAAGAAAGAAATGTCTTCGCGGTAATACAGCTAAACGTCGGAAGGAGTTGGGCAGCGCAGGATCTCCTAATCGCTACGGCGGTCACAAGAAAAGCTGACTATATCACAGTAACGGAACCGAACGTCAAGACAAAAAACGACTGGTACCATGATACAAAAATGGACGCATCGATTAAAATAATGGACAGGAACAGGACCCCGAATAAACATGGCGCAGGGGCCGGTTTCGTATGGATCGAAACGGGGGAGGTCACTATTTATAGCTGTTATTTCTCCCCGAACAAGACCCACGAGGAATACACAGCCTTCCTGGAAGACCTAGAAATATCTATACGACAAGTTGCCTCCAAACACCTAGTAATTACAGGGGATTTTAACGCTAAAGCCACAGCATGGGGAAGCAGAGAGACCAACAAAAGAGGCGAGGCCACACTAGACTGGGCTGCAACACTAGACCTAGTAATCGCAAACGATAAGACCCCCACATTCCAAAGGGGAGTATCGCTCGCTTGGATGGACTTAACCTGGACAAACGCAAGGACTGCAAAAGAGATTGTAGCATGGTCAGTGCTACCCGACGAAACACTAAGCCTACACAAATACATTTACACGGAGATAAAGGAAGGAACAACAAAAAGAAATAAAATCAACCCAGGATGGTCCACAAGAAACCTGGATAAGATCACCCTGGAAAACGAAATAAAAAAAGAAATGGAAAGGGGTATTAAAACAGAGACAGAACTTGTATCCGCAATCACAAAGGCCTGTAACAAAACCCTGGAAAAAAGAAGGCCCTTCGCACGTCCACCAGTATACTGGTGGACGAAGGAGATAGCTTCACTTAGGGCAGAAGCCCTCAAACAGAGGCGAGAATATCAGAAACAGAGGAAGAGAAAGACTGAAGAGGAATGCGTTGTGAGTAGAGAAAACGCAAAACTTGCCAGAAAGAAACTGAAAACGGAGATCGCTAAGTCCAAAAACGAGGCCTGGAACAAAATATGTGAAGAGCTGAACAATGACACCTGGGGACAGGGCTACCAAATAGTCGCCAAAAGGTTCAAAATCAGGGAACCCATGCCGAAGCAAAGCAAGGAAAGTACCGAACACATTATAACCACCCTTTTCCCCACAGACACCAAGATAAACTGGATAACACACCGCCAGGCAGAGGATATTCCATCAGTTACAGAGGATGAAATACTCATGGCAGAGAACAGGCTTAAGGGAAAAAGAGCCCCGGGGCCCGACAACATCCCCCCGGACGCAGTAAAAACCACCATAAGGCACTACCCCGAAAAAGTAGCGAAAGTGATGACCGACCTAATAAGGCAAGGCCGTTTCCCGAAGATCTGGAAGAGAGCGCGGTTGGTAATACTTAAAAAACCAGGAAAGCCAGCCGATAACCCTACGAGTTACAGACCGCTATGTATGATCGACGGACTCGGTAAAATCCTGGAGCATATTCTACACGCGAGAATAACTAAGGAACTGGACGAAAAAAGGGGATTATCGAACAATCAATTTGGTTTCCGTAAAAAGAAAAGTACAACAGATGCAGTCCGTGCAGTTCTGGACATTGCCGAAAGAACTAAACAGGGGAACTGGAGGCAGCGGCAAATATGCCTTCTACTAACCCTGGATATCCGAAACGCCTTCAATACGGCCAAATGGAGGGTAATAGTTAAGGAACTACAGGAAAGGGAAATATCAACATATCTGGTACAGATGGTGAAGGCATACCTGAGCGAGAGAGGTATTGTCGCGGAACATGAGCATGGGGACATACACCTAGACATTACCAGGGGCGTACCACAGGGCTCCGTCCTGGGGCCACTCCTCTGGAACGTGGCCTATGATGGGGTACTAAAAATCCCTAAACCGGAAGGAGTTACGCATATCGCATACGCAGACGATCTGGCAGTGGTAGTAGTAGCTAGAACCAAGGAAGATCTGGTAAAAAAGGCAGAAGACAGTCTACATAGTATAACAGAGTGGTTACTTGAGGCAGGCCTAGAGCTTGCGGTGGAAAAAACAGAAGCGATCATATTAACGGGAGGAAGACGAGCCCCAAATACCTGCCTCCAAATGAACGGAAAGCAAATATTTCCACGTGGGGAACTCAAGTATCTCGGAATAACACTGAGACCAGGACCAAACCTAGGCAAACACATCAGAGTAACGGCGGATAAAGCCAATAAGGCAGTAATGGCCCTCTCAAGACTCATGCCAAACATAGGAGGCCCTGCACCCAAGAAACGAAAACTGCTAGCGTACGTGTCGCAGTCGATTATGCTATATGCAGCACCCATATGGCAAGGCTACATGGCAACTAAAACACATAGGAACACGCTGATACAAGTACAGAGAAGAGCGGCCATACGGGTAAGCTCTGCGTACAGAACGATATCTGCCGAAGCCTCCCTAGTCATTGCCGGCCTCGCACCGATAGACATCGTGGCTGTAAACAGATGCAAAACCGGCACAGCGAAAGAGAAGGAACGGATGATCCTCGAAGAGTGGCAAGTCAGATGGAATACGGCGGAGACCGGTCAGTGGACAAAGAGACTGATCCCAGACCTGAGAAGATGGGTGGGACGAAAACATGGAGACACCACATACCACCTAACACAGGGTCTAAGCGGGCATGGGTGTTTCCAGGCATATCTGTTCAAAATTAAAAAAGCGATGAGTAATATGTGTACCCGATGTGAAGGAAACGCGGTTGACGATGCAGAACACACCATCTTCGAATGCATGAAATGGGCGGAAGACAGAAGCGAATTGGAAAAGGGGATGGGAAGAATCACACCGGAGACAATGATTGACGTTATGTTAGAGAGCCCTGAAAAATGGGAACAAATCGAAAAGTTTATAACATCAATTATCAAACGTAAAGAGGAGACGGAACGTGACAATGAAAAAGAAAACCGATAGAACGCCAAGAAATATCACGAAGTAATGTCCCAAAGATAGTTCCGTGTATTTTCAATAGGGTGATATGGGAGGGGGGTTTTAGTGGGTACAAATCCCACACTACCCTTGGTACCGGCAGGCCAAGGGTGTCTTCTGGAAGATTTCCCCCCTACCCACGTTAAAAAAAAAAAAAAAAAAAAAAAAAAAAAAAAAAAAAAAGGTTAGGTTAGGTTGAGTTAGCTTAGGTTAAGTTAGGTTAGTAAAGATATATATATATATATATATATATATATATATATATATATATATATATATATATATATAAATTAAATATTGATTTATCGATTTTAATAAAAAAAATCTTTTATTAATTTTTTGTTGCACTACAATGAAATGTACATGTGCGTTCAAGAACTTACAGGAACAAGTGAAACCTTATCTATGCTACGTGCTATTTATGCTATTTCTAACTTACTGGAAAACTACTGGGTGTTTAGCTGATGCAGCAAGTTACAACTTACAATGTTTGTGAAATACCTTCAAGGCCTTACATAATTCCTCCCTTCTAAAATTTTACAATACTTGTGAGGTGTTATTCTATTGTTTCTAACGTATTTAGTTTATTATTTAATACATTCCTTTTTGGTTTCCATAGGTTCTTACATTTATTCTTAAGTTTATAACATAACATAAACAATACAATAATTACAATAATACAATATAATATATAAGAATGATGGTTATTATTTATTTGCAGTTCTTTTATCTTTGGAACATTTTTGATTTTTATATCTACTGATTTTATTTCTTTTAATTTATTCTGATTAATTATTTTTGAGTAATTGAAGGAGTTGAAATTTTCGAATTGTATTTCTTTATAATTTTCTTGAATAATATTAAATTTGAAGTTATTTATTCTACATCCTTCTGTTAATTTAAATTTATATACTCCTTGTATATTTTTGTTAACAGTATTTGTTTGACAATTAATTTGAATTTGTTGTTCTGTAGGACTTATAATTATTAAGTCGTTTGTATTTTCTATCTGTTCCCAAGTGTTTTCTAGTTTTATATCATGGAATGAACAACCATCGTTCTTTTGATTATTTACAATATTCATAATACATTTATTTATTTTAATATATCGACTATTACAATAATAGCTATTATTTATTTGAATACAGTTGTGAGTAATATATTTATTTCCATTATCTAGGTAATATATACTTTGTTTTTCATTAAGCATAATGAGGGAATCATTTTTATAAACAGGGATGGGGGTAAATTGATGTAAGGAGTAAGTATTTAAGGTGTATATTGGGATATTTATTATAAAATGTATTTGTTCTTTATCGTTTCTACAATATGTTTCGATGATTTCATTAAAAAGCCAAATATCTATATTTTGTGTTATTTGTTGTAGGTTATCGGGATTTATGATGCTAGTGTGTAATTTTCTTAAGCTACAGAATGTTAGGCTAACTTCGATTTGTTTACACAAATCATTCATATTTTGTAAGAGAAATATTAATTTTTGAAATTTATTATCAATATCTATCTTGCTTTGCCAATCAAGGTTTTTTATTAGAATAGTTTGTATGTCATTTATTTGCATTTGTAATTGATTTTCATTACTTTCAAGATTCTTTATTTGTTCATTAAATTTGTCAATCATTTCTCTGTTTATTTTTATGTTTTGGTCATTTTGTATCTGTAGTGTCTGTTCATTTTTATTTATTTGTTCAAAAAGTCTGTCATATCGTTCTCCGTCCGAGGCGTCTAAGTTACCAGAAATAGATTTTATGATACTACCTATTCCGTTTATTAAACCGCGTTTTACTCGTTTGTTAAAAAGTTTTTGGATTTGATTTTCTAAATCATTATGAATATAGGTTATTATGTTTATATAATCTTGGAATAATGTCTTTTGATCAGAGACTTGTTCTAATAGGATAGATTTTAATTTCGTTACTTTTATAAATTCTTGATATATGGGGGTAATATTATAATTAAAATATATAATTTGTTCTGAGGTTTTTAATTTACATTGTCCTAAATCGGCCAGATGAAATCCGTTATCTTGTGAGATATCTATCAATTGGGCTACGCATCTGAAACATTTTATTGTTTTAGTCTATTTATCCGAATGTTTTTCATGCCTAGTTGATCTTTAGTTTTTACTTTTCCTAATATTGGGTCATATTCTTCTATTTTTATTTTTTTAAATAATGGTTTTTTAAATTTCTTTAATAATCTAGGATTTTCTTTAGCAAACATTTCTTTTGGTATCTCTAAGGGTTATCGTTTTCTTTGTAACGTTTTTGCTTCTCTGTTTCAATTTTAGTTTTAATGATTTCAAACAACTCAGTTTGTTCGTCTTTATATTGTTGGATTAATTCTTCATTTATGAGGGGGATAATTTTGAACGGTATTTCGTTATTTTTCCCAAATAATATTTCGTTAGGGGTTAACTTTGTAATAGAGTGTTTTGTATTATTATAGGCTAGTATGACTAATTCTAATTTTTCTAATAATGTTTTATTGTTAAATTTCTTATTATTCTCTATCAGTCGCAAGTGCTCTATGAGAGTGGAATGTAATCTTTCAATTGCGTTGCTTTTGGGGTTGTTTACGCAAGTAATGTGGCTTTCTATGTTGTATGTTTTGAGTAGGTTTTGTATGAGACTTCCTTTGAATTCTGGACCAGAATCCATTATAATTTTATTTGGTATAGTGAATGTTTGGAAATATTTTATTAATTGATTTAATACGCTTCTTGAGGATTTATCTTCAAGAAAATATATTTGTCCTTGTTTTGAGAACTGATCGTAAATAGTAAGAAAATAATTTTTATCTAGGCATAATAGGTCCATGTTTATTGTGTCGAAAGGTTTAGAGGGAGTTGGTGTAAGATTATCGATTGCTTGTGTTGGTTTTCTGTTATATTTATTTAATTTGCAGTGTTCGCAGTTGTTAATATATTCAGTGATATTTTTTATCATATTGGGCCAAAAATATTTATCTTTTAATGCGTTTAATGTTGCTATTATTCCGCGATGGTTTGTTAGTCCGTTGTGGAAGTCGTGAATTATTTCGATTTGTTCATCTTCGTTTTCTATGTCTGTTACTATTTTATTACATGAAATTATATTTATAGTATTATATTCAAAAGTTTTTTTTATAATATTCGAGAGTGTCAGATCTAGACCTTTTTCGATTATTGCGTAATAACGTATTTTTGGTATAATGTATTCTTTTAGGAATTTTATTATTTCTTGTTCTAGTGTGGTTTTGTTGAATTTACAGTGTATTCTCATCTTGTTGTGTTCGAAAAGTCGTTGTGTTTGAATTTCTGTGTTTCCATCATGTGTTTCTAATATAAGTTGGTTATTTGCGATGTTAAGTCTATCGTTTATAAATTTTAGTCCGTTTACTAAGTTTTCTGGATCTGAGTGCACTGTGTTATTGTCGCTATCATGATTACTTACTGAGTCGTTAATGTTTGTTTCAGGTAGTGTATATAAGTTAATTTGGATGTTTGTGTCTTCAAAAATTTTTAATATTTTATTTGAAACATCTTCCCATTTTAATTCGTCTCTGCCGCATCCTAATTTGGGAATATTAATTTCATATAACTCGTTTAATATCATGTAGTCTCTAATTTCTTTGAGGGGTTTGTCTAAATTTCTAATGGAGGGTTTGTCTTTGTAATGTTCTTTTGTAATTAGGTGAAATATTATTTTGTTATTAATGTGTTGTATGATTAGATTCTTATTTTTTTCATTTTGTATTTTACAATATTCTCTACTCTGAAATGAATTATTTATGTCTTTAGCTAATCCTTGTGACATTTTTAAATCCCTTGATATACAGTGGGCAAAAATTTTTGTATTTGTTACGTCTCCTACGTGGTTAATAATTTGTGTATCGTTTCTTTGTCGTGATAAATTGTCTGCGATAATATTCATTTTCCCTTGTAAGTATTCAATCTCGAAATTGTACTCGTTTAACTCTATTTTCCAACGCATGAGTTTCTGGTTGGGATTTTTCATGTTGAATAACCATACAAGTGGTCGGTGATCGGTTTTAATAAGAAATTTTCTCCCGTATAAATAAGGTCGGAAATTTTTAATGGATAGGATTATTGCAAGTAGTTCTTTTTCTATAGTGCTGTAATTCTGTTCAGCGTTATTTAGTGTTTTGGAAAAATATGCTATTGGCATCTCTTTACTATTTTCATTTTTTTGAAGTAATACAGAGCCTACCGCGAAGTCTGAGGCGTCGGTTGTAAGAATAAATTCTTTGTTGAAATTAGGGAATTGTAATATTGGTGAGGTAGTTAGAATTTCTTTACATTTATTAAAACAGTTTCTGTATTGTTCGTTATAAATATCAATGGTTTGACCATTTCGTAAGCAACTGGTGAAAGGTTTCGTCAATTTTGCAAACTCCGGAATGAATTTACGGTACCAACCAATGGTACCAAGAAATGATTTTATTTCTTTTTTTGTTTTTGGGATGTTTAATTTCTTTATTTTTTCTACTTTGGATGGGTCTGTTTTAATACCGTCTTGTGTAATGATATAGCCGAGGTATTTAGTTTGATTTTGTAAAAATTCGGATTTATCAATTTGTATTTTAAGATTTGCTGTTCTGAGTTTTTCAAATACTAATTTTATATTTTGTAAGTGTTCTTCAAGTGTTTTTCCAAAAATAATTATGTCGTCGAGATAGACAAGGCATATTTTGTTAACTAAATCCCCTAATGCGATGTTCATCATTCTCTGGAATGTTGCCGGAGCGTTCTTTAACCCGAATGGCATGCGAATAAATTCGTAGTGTCCGGACGTAGTAGAGAAAGCGGTTTTTTCAATATCGTCTTTATTCATTAAAATTTGATGGAAACCAGAGTGTAGATCGAGTGTTGTGAAGTATTTTGAGTGTCCTATGTGATCTAATAGTGTATCTATGTTAGGGATTGGAAATCGATCATCTTTTGTTTTTGTGTTTAATTTACGATAGTCAATAACTAACCTTGTTTTGCGTTTGCCGGACGCGTCTAATTTTTTCTGAACGATCCAAATAGGTGAGTTCCAAGGTGAATGTGAGGGTTGTATTACATTTTCTTTTAATAAATTTTGAATGTGTTCCTCGATATCTTGTTCATAGATTTGTGGAAGCCTATAGTTTTTCGTGTGTATGGGAGTTTCTTCGCTAACTATGATTTTATGTGTACAAATGTTAGTATTAGATAATTTTTCGTCTTTTTTTGGGAATAAGTCTTTATATTCTCTTATAACTGAATCTAATTTTAGTTTTTCTAAATTATTTAAATGTTCGTTTCTAATTTGGATACTATTGTTTTGTTTTAATGTTTCTAGGTGATTATCTAATTCTCTTTCTTTTCCCTGTATTTTAACGACGTTTTTTACAAAGTCAATTTGTATGTTTAACTCTTTAAATGCTTCTATGCCTAGAAGCAGGTTATATTCTTTGTGAAAATTATGAATATAACATTTTATCGGAATTTTATTTAATTTTATTATGACATATTCGCTTATTGTGGTTTTTCCGTTTACAGTTTTAAAAGTGCATTTTTCATAATATGTTTTCATATTTTTTATTTTGACTAATTCAGGGGTTATTAAATTTATACTAGAGCCTGTATCAAAGAGAATAATATAATTTTGAATTTTTAACGACGGTAGGTGATAGGTCATGCTGGACATTACTTGTTTAATTTGTCCTCGCCGTTTGCTATCTCTAAAAAAGAATCTTCATCTACTTCAATTTCGTATTCGTGTTCGTGGTCAAATTGTTCTGTTATTTCTGTGTCATCAGTTTCGTCAAGATTGTAATTTTGTCTGACTGTTTGCGTTGACATGGGTTGGGTTACGCGAGTCTGTTGTGTCATAGGTCGTGGTTGGAAATTGCGTTTTGTTTCGTAAAAATTTTTTAAATTCTGTCTTGGTGCGAATTGTGTTGGATGTTTACTAGCTGTGTTAAATGGTATGGGTTTTGAAGGGAATTGTTGACCAGGGAATTTTTTAGGAGGTATATTAAATGAAAAATTTGGTTTTTCTTTTAACATTGGTGACTGATGTACAAAATTAAATTCATTTCGTAAGAGGATTTCGCATTCTTCTAGAGATTTGGGTTGTTTTACGATAAAAGATCCTCGTATAGTAGTTGGTAATAGTGAAATAAAATATGTTACGATTAATTTTTGATTTTCTTTGATTATTGCATTTTTCTGAAGTTGGTTATATTCTGTTAAAAGGATTTTGGATTTATATTGTGCGAATTTTTGTGAGATAAGCTCTAAAGTTTTATCGGAACTAATTTTATTTCTAATTTGTAATATTTCTAATAGGATAGTTTCGGCCGTACTTTTGTCACAAAAGTTATTTGTTAGGTACGTTTTTAATTCGTCCCAAGTTGCAAATTTATTTTCCGCTAATAATTCGGCAGCTTTGTGAGTGAGTTTATTTTTTATTAAACCAAACATATATGTTTGTTGGATATTAGTAAGTGTTACATTAATTAATGTGTTCTGTACGTCTTCTACAGCGGATATGAAATTGTTAAGAATTTTTATATTTCCATCGTATGAAGGAATAATTTCTGACAGATTTTTCAGTTCTGATAATGTTGTAGTAGCCATTGTTAAATTTGAATTACTTAATCGACTTGGTCTCAATAAATTTTTCTTTATCGGGTTATTGTTGAATTGAGTGTTTTCAACTTGTGGATTTAAATTTGAATTCAGATATTCTGATTCTGATGAACTATTATTGTTCATTAATTTTGTGTGTTGAGACTGTGCCGGTCTCTCGATACTTTTATTACTAGTCTAGCTAGAAGTATCCCTTTGTGTAATAATATTATTAATTTGTTAATTATATGTAACTTACAATGGTAGCAACAATATAATTGTGGATAGATGTTTTACGGACATCACCGGATTCTTGTTCTTCTCGTCTTCTCGTGATTCTTCAAGAGGACAGCAGATGTTTTCGGACGACGTGGACCAATTACGGAACAGCAAGTTCTTCTCGTTCGAGCAGGACGTGATCTCGTAATGGAACAGCAAGTAGTCGATCTGGTGTTTTCTCTTAAAGATGGGCCGTGGTTAGGCCTTGGTGGGCTTAGGTTGAAGCCGTTTAGTAGTCTCGTAGATTTGTTATAAAATGGTGTAGTAAAACTTTTTATAAAGTACCACAGATTAAATTTTTATATTTAATTTATCTGTGTCAGCACCATCCTACCGACTGCGCCAATTAAATATTGATTTATCGATTTTAATAAAAAAAATCTTTTATTAATTTTTTGTTGCACTACAATGAAATGTACATGTGCGTTCAAGAACTTACAGGAACAAGTGAAACCTTATCTATGCTACGTGCTATTTATGCTATTTCTAACTTACTGGAAAACTACTGGGTGTTTAGCTGATGCAGCAAGTTACAACTTACAATGTTTGTGAAATACCTTCAAGGCCTTACATAATTTATATATATATATATATATATATATATATATATATATATATATATATATATATATATATATATACAAAATTCCAGGGCAATCGATCGATCCGTTCTTAAAATTGATTGTCCTGACTGTATTTTAAGATGATCGACCGATTTTTATATCCTATATAATAATAATACTTTTATTGCCTCAATAAAAGTATTATTATTATATTGAGTCAAGACAAAAGTCTATCCAAAATTTCATGAAAATCGATTAAATAGTTCTAAAGATATATCGTCACCATTTTATTTCAAGAAGACCTACCACATTTTATAGCTTTCCGTATAAGATGTTTCAAGACAAATGTACACACAAAATTTCATGGCAATCGATCAATACGTTTTATAGATAGACCGCCGTCATTATATTCCAAGATGACCGACTAAAATATGTTATAGTTTTATGTTTATGTTTTATTTAAATCGTTTCAGTGGTTCTCGAGTTAATAATTCCAATGTATATTGTTATTAACCCATTGTTGTAATTCAGTCTATTGTTGCAATCATTGTTACATTATTTATAAACAACAAAAGGCATACAAATAACCATTTATATTTATTTCACATAACATTTCTACCTTTATATTGTTGTCTTTTCATTGTTGTAATCCAATCTATTGTTGCAATTATTGTTATATTATCAATAAACAATCACAAACAATTAAGAGTCAATGCCACGCCACCGAATTCCACGCCGTCTAAAATTCGCGCCCTAATATCCACGCCATCTAAAAGCCACCAGACCCAAAGGTTCTCCTACCACTTTGTCCACAACACCGAATCTAGTGCTGTCTCACTTTTTCATGGCTGCACGTCACACCGACGTCACACTGACGTCAGACCTATGAGGATTGTTAGTGACGTCAAGCATGGCGTCACGTATTCAGTACAGTAAACCAAATAAACATTGAATATAATATTTTCGAGTTAATTAATTTATGAAATGCAATGCGCTAATCAAATAAAACAATTGCCGAGTCTTATAAAACTATTTAATCTAGGATTAAAATTAACTTACTAACTAATTTCACTGAAGATGTCAAGTTTTATTTAATTGAGCGAGTAAATCTGAGATTAAACTGACGAAAATGTATGGTATTAACATTTAATTGATGATTATTAATAGACAATAAGTAATAGTGCTGAATGGTTAGATATAATTTCAAAATAAATAAGTAGATTTGAAATATATTCATTTTTTATTTTTAAAAAGGTTAAAAATTTCAACTTCATATTTCTGTCGACAGTGCAAGATGGATTTGTAATAATGTCATTAGTATCATCTATTTCTTCCATAACACATATATCTGATACACCAGCAGACAATGAATCTTGAAAATGATTCACATAAGCGAAGGTTACCAAGAGTATTCCGAAACAAATGCAATCCATTTCAAAATTATAGTGAAAATAAGTATACGTATGAACGACAATTTAAATGAGTATGATTTCGAAGTACTTTTAAATCTCGCACCAGTAATTGTCCCTAAGCCCCAGTGTGAAGACTCGTGTTTTAATTTCATAAAGTGAATTAGAACAAACTACATTAAAAAACAAGATTATTATGAAAAATATAATAAAAATTAACATGTGTGATGATGTATCACGTACTACCATACAAATGTACATTTATCGCCGTATTTCTAACACAGCTCCATGGCCGAGCGGGCTAGCGCGTCAGCGCAGTAAGCCAACGTTCGTCGGTTCAAACCGCGCTCGGATATAAAATATTTTTTATATTTTATATTTAAGATTCTGCAAGTTCAAACCATATTTCAAAACATGAAACTTTAATTTAATTTACAATTTTTGTGAATCTTGGTAACATGGGCCTTATGGAGACTCGGACAGTATAAAAGCCGGCAAAAAAATCAAAACAGACAGAGAGTGTTCGCGTCTTCCGAACACTCAGCTATCTCCAGCAGTCAGCGAATCATCCCCGAGTACCGTTCCGACCGTCAGTGAGTTATAGAGGTGAGAAAGTGATTTCTGTTATTAATTCTATTGCCGATAATTCTCAGCAATACTACTTGCTAGTTAGATTTATTTTTTTGTAGTTTATTTTTATAATCAGGTTTAGCCTGATTGTTGCTATCATAGCGTCTTCCTAGGATAGCCAACAATCAGTAGAGATTAGATTAATTGTTGTTACTGTAGCGTCTTCCTACGGCAGCCAGCAATTAATCTGGTCAGTGTAGTTATTTTTATAATCAGGTTTAGCCTGATTGTTGCTATCATAGCGTCTTCCTAGGATAGCCAACAATCAGTAGAGATTAGATTAATTGTTGTTACTGTAGCGTCTTCCTACGGCAGCCAGCAATTAATCTGGTCAGTGTAGGTTATTTTTATAATCAGGTTTAGCCTGATTGTTGCTATCATAGCGTCTTCCTAGGATAGCCAACAATCAGTAGAGATTAGATTAATTGTTGTTACTGTAGCGTCTTCCTACGGTAGCCAGCAATTAATCTGGTCAGTGTAGTTTATTTTTATAATCAGGTTTAGCCTGATTGTTGCTATCATAGCGTCTTCCTAGGATAGCCAACAATCAGTAGAGATTAGATTAATTGTTGTTACTGTAGCGTCTTCCTACAGTAGCCAGCAATTAATCTGGTCAGTGTAGCTTATTTTTACAATCAGGTTTAGTTTGATTGTTGCTATCATAGCGTCTTCCTAGGATAGCAACAATCAGTGTGAAGATTAGTTTAATTGTTGATACTGTGGCGTCTTCCTACGGTATCCAGCAATTAAGCTGATCAGTTAGCTTACGTAAAAGTCAGTGTTAGGTTAGTTGTTGCTATTGTGGCGTCTTCCCACATTAGCCAACAAGTTGACTACGTTTTTGAAAAGAGTTACGCTGTACGCTACGGCACCGACTTCCTTCCCGACTATCCTAGTCCCGCGTACACACCTTTTGTTAGTATTTATTTATATTTGCGTTTCCTATTTTTATTATATTTTGCATCTTTATTTTAGATATTGAATAAATCTCTTAAACTAGTGCACGAAGTGTTATTTAAAAATCCCTGGAACCTTTACCTCCACAGAGCTATCTAGGTAAACGACGTCGTCGCCGACCACCGCACCGACATCGAAGACTGGCGCCCGAGGCAAGCTCACCGAGGCGGCGACAACGAGCAGTAAACGTCACATCTTTGGCAATTAGGCCAAAGATCATCACACATGTTAACTTCTGTTCTACATTTCTATATTAAAAAATAAAATAATGCAAGAATTGAAATATTTTCAAGGTAAGTTTGTGGTTTTAATAATAAATACATTTTATAACAAATAAAGATATATTCTACATTAATAAAAATAAGTAACATTAAAAAAAAACTATTTTAACAATAAATTCTGAAAACTTTTTCCATATCGTTAGTAAAACGCCAAAACAACGAATGTTATTTCTGCAAGATTGATAGATACACTTATAATATGACTAGTATATTGAATATTATCGATAATTTCTTTGAGCTCACGAGTGCTTTTGTTTATAAAGCAAATATTCTAATAAAAACCATTGTTTTTAGTACATGGGATCAATATATATAGTATGTAAAATCTGGCCACATTTTCAAATATTTAGGTGTGATACAACAGGCGCGGTGGTCGAGCATGTTAATGCACATCTCTTAACATGCTGTGACGTCACCCGAACCAAGGTTCGTCAGTTCGAATCCGCCTGTCGACAAAGTATGATTTGTCGTTAAATAAAAAAATACAGTTACTTGTATTAATCATACTCGGGCGCTATAAGCTAGTCACTTATACATATGCCTTAAAACTACGGAAACCGGCAGTACGGCAGCGTAAAAACTGCGGCTCGGTGTGATCGGTAGGCCCAGGCCCGATTCGGGCTGTAGCGCCATTGAAGAAGAAGCTGTGATACAACAATTTCATAAATTATAAAATTTCAAAACGGATAAAAGTCTTGTTAGTTTAGTTTTTAATTGAAACATATGTTTTTCGATCATGATCGCCGCGTAAACTGTATAAACAAGTAGTATTATCTTTATGTTATAAGTTCTTTTAGCTATTTGATATATAAAACGAGCAAATTAATCAAATTTTTCATAGATTTTACAATGTAAATTAAATCAGTCATCCGAAGAGCACACTACTCGCAATACACCATGTGATTCTTATCAAAAGATCTTTTCATAAATAAATAAACAAACTATTCAAATTTATTGCTTTTATTCAATTATAATAAACTATATTGAAATAGATACCTTAATAACAGATTGGTACATGAGAAAGTTTGCCTTTGTTTCAAAGATAATAATATTTATTCAGAATATAAAATTCTAGTATTATGGGTATTTTATATTGGTAAATATAATATAAATAGTGTCAACATGATAATTAGTACTATGACTAGCACCTTACATATTTAAAATTTAAGGACACACATTTCCTGTTTAACTTTTATTCTAATTGTGCTCAGATATTTGTTGATGTTCTTACCATAACAATGACAGTAATATTAAGTATTAAAAAACCTGCTTATCTCCAGAATTATCAATAATTTTTTATGAAACATTTTGCCTAAATCTGGAAAAATCTGTCACACAATCCCAATAATTAGTTTTATAGAAAAGTATAGTAAAGAATCGTCCAAACTTCATATTATTAATTTATGTATAGAGCTGTTTAATCATGCAATGATTCATTAGGACGATATTCTAATAGTCTGAAGAAATAAATATCCATTGAATTATGGCAGTAAGTTGAACTTAATCTAATTTCAGTTTTGGGTCCAAGCTGTGTGACACGGCATCACTAAAAGTATCGTTTTCTTGTTACGTAAAGTGTTAATTATCTCGTTTTAGATTAAAAACATTTAAGTTATTAGGATAATATGGAAATTTTACTCCTTGCTCGGAAACAAATTTACAAGTCGTTATTTGTAGTGTACTTCTATAATTAAATACAATATAAGTTAGAAATAAATACATAGTGAGAAAAGTTATAGTACAGAGACAGAGTGATAACTGAATATATTTATAACCTAGAATGAAATACTCCTTTAATTAAGCATCGTTCTGTTGTACAAGGATCCTTAGTTCAGAATAAAATTAAAAAAAAATATTTTACAATGATTAAAACACCGATGTCTTTTTCTTTTTATAGCTTAATCAGATTTGAATTCATTTTTGTAAATGTATTTAAAAAATTACATTTCATGCTTATACTTTTATTCAATTTATTATACAGTTAGCGTAAAGAGACAATTAATTATCATTTCTGTCGAAATGAAACATGTTTATAAATCATTTACTAACATATTACCTATTTACCTGGTATATTTTACAAGTAGGACTATTAAAATGAAACTACAACTAATTTCTTAATTCATATTTTGCTTTAAATTTGAGATAACTTCTTTGCTACTCAATCTGGACTTCCATATTAATTTATTTTGGATAAAATAGACCTAAAAGTAAACAAATATATTTAGAGGTTATAGATTTTGAAATAGTCCAGTTTGTTCCTATGGTGAGCCTAACTTGTCGAAATTTTGACATTTGTTACTAATTTCGTGACAACGAAGATTCTAGTAACTCATATGTCAAAGTTAGGGAATTGAGTTTTAAACGCCAAATCGTGACAATGAATCTGATGATAATTCTAGGGATTAATCTAGGGAATTTTAGTTATCAACCCCAATTCGGGACAATGAAACAGGGTATATGATCATTGTATATTTACCATTTTCATGATATGTATGTCACGTCAAGTGCCAAGAAAATTAGTTTTATATTAGAAAATTATTTATTTCTAATCTCAAACATTTCATCAAAATAAAAAGCAAATAACATATTTGTTGTATTATTTACAGTTTAGGTTTATAAATTAAATGATAAAAAAAAACAAAATATTTAGACCACGAAACTACATTTCTAATATTATAGTTCTAGTATTATTATTTATATTTAGAAAAATTCAATGGGAAATGGATCTTACAATAAGAGCACATTTCACACTATTACTATCGTCATAAAAGTAGAATTAGACTCAATTATGAATCTGTTGGTACAAAATATAATACAAAATCTGTCAACTAATAGTGCGGCGGAATATATGCATTTTGTAAGTAAGTTTACAGGAAAACAGGTGGTCTATGGTAGAAGAGATTCATGTTAGATGTATTGTGCTTGATTTCACTAACAGTATGGACCCAAATGTAACTCTAAAGTATGGAAAAGCAATCAAGAAAAAAATCAAGGCAAATATATGAAAGATGTAGGAAGGTGGCGCCAGGAAAAACTTAGACGACTTCAAGCATCATCTAAATATCAATAACCGGATATGCGTGTTCAGGAATTATGTGATGCAATTAATAAATTATTAGTTATATTACGTATAGATGTGATGGTGAAGTATGTAAACAAAAACTTACTATCTTCCTCAAGAACAGATCGGTTGATTATTTATCAGAGAAGTCTGCAATATTTTCAATGGAAAATTGGTAAAATTTTTAGCAAATGCAAATTTACTCATAAAAGTAAAAATGTTTTTATATCAAAATTTATTACATTTTTTTTCTTCAAAAAAAAAAGATTTAAAAATGGTCCCTTGAAATGGTACGCATCTATATATCAAATTTATTCAATTTATTTAAAACTTGTCTAATGTTATGACCATAACTGTACTTTTGATTTTGTGTGTTCTACCGGCCGAGATACGTATAGCGCAGCAGCCCTTACTTCGTTGGTAGGAAAAAATATCCGATTCTGAGACGCTGTGCCAACAGTGGCGTACCTGAATTTATAGGGAAACCTTTATTATCTATTCTCTTTATTAATTGCGAATGAATATAAGAAAACTAGGTAGTAGAACTTCAGATGCATAATTTTAGACGTATATTACAGCTCCAGTAAGAACATTCGCAAATATGTTATACTTTAGTTCTACTAGAATTCCCGGACGAGAATCTTCGGGACGCCCCTGGTACGAAGTCAACATGATTCGACTCGAGTTTGGTGATATTTAGGAATATGTGCGATATGGACACGTGTGGCCTTTCTTTGTTCCAGCTTGTTGTGAAAAACATTAAACAGTGCCTGATGCTACTATCCGTGAGGGGGTGAGACGGGAACCCACACCACTTTCGGGGACGGGGTGCAGAGAAGGACCCAGGCCAACTTCTGAGGAAAAGTGAAGAGGTGAACCAACCTTAGACCATCGGGGTGCAGGAACGAGAGGACAATTAGAGTATATAAACTGCACATTTGGCTCAATCGTGGAGACTCTGAGGTCTCCACTCTGACTCTATGTCAGTAAGTTCAGAAGTTCCATCACCTTCCCTATCACCACTCAGTGCTATCGGCATCCGGGCACGGGTGAACCTTCCTAATTCGACATGCAGTGCTATCGGCATCCGGCCACGCTGTCACCCTCCACAACCCCACTCAGTGCTATCGACAACCGGGCACGGGTGCACCTTCCTAATTCGACTTGCAGTGCTATCGGCATCCGGGCACGCTGTCACCCTCCACAACCACACTCAGTGCTATCGGCATCCGGGCACGCTGTCACCCTCCACAACCACATTTAGTGCTATCGGCATCCGGGCACGGGTGCACCTTCCTAATTCGACATGCAGTGCTATCGGCATCTGGGCACGCTGTCACCCTCCACAACCACACTCAGTGCTATCGGCAACCGGGCACGGGTGCACCTTCCTAATTCGACATGCAGTGCTATCGGCATCCGGGCACGGTGTCACCCTCCACAACCACACTCAGTGCTATCGGCATCCGGGCACGCTGTCACCCTCCACAACCACACTCAGTGCTATCGGCATCCGGGCACGGGTGCACCTTCCTAATTCGACATGCAGTGCTATCGACATCCGGCCACGCTGTCACCCTCCACAACCACACTCAGTGCTATCGGCATCCGGACACGGGTGCACCTTCCTAATTCAACATGCAGTGCTATCGGCAGTGCTATCGGCATCCGGGCACGCTGTCACCCTCCACATACTTCTCAGTTCTCGGTGTGTACAGTCGTTGTTTATCTATCCATGTTTTTTTCAATTTTCTACCAGAAATACATAGTTCTATGTTACAAAGTTAGTGCCAAGTTGGTTATAAGTTATTCCAGTGACGTTTTGAGCTGTAGTTTTTTATGTAACACTACCGATTGCTCGAGTTTACTGATCTGTTTTGATTTTTATTTATCGTCTAAATACTTGTGCCAATAAACTCGTCAACTCTTGCTCATCAACGGGTAAGTCAAGCCATCAGCAAGAATATCCACTTTCGTGAATAATCGGCTGGCTTCGCTTATCGCCATGGTCAACTGCCCGAACTGCAATAAGAACGTGGTCTGCGACAATCAGAAAGCAATGAAATGTGATGGATGTGATAAATTCACCCATTTAAATTGTGTTAATTTAACCCATGATGATATTGCTCGCTTTACTCGCTCCAACATCAAATCTATTAAAGTATTGTAAAAATTGTCTCGACGAAGGAAACACTTTGAGCGGTCTTAAAAATCTAATTTCCTCTCTACAAAGTCAAATCACTCATATACAATCCCAATTAACTACTTTGCAACAAGCTTCTATTTCTCCTGGCGAAAATATAAATGATTGAATTGATACTGTGATTCATGAAATTAATGAAAGACGTAGACGTGAGCATAATATCATAATTTCTGGCATCCCAGAAAATAATTCAATTGATTTACCAACCTTTGTCTCAACTGTCTGCACTAAAATTACTTCCGGACAAGATTTATTAATAGATCGAGCATTTAGAATTGGAAAAACCAACGATACTTCTGATCGTCCACGTCTTGTCAAAGTTTGCCTTAAAAATGCTGAAGACGCTCTTAAACTAATCAGAAATGCAAAAAATGCTCGTAATTTTTCTGATTTAAATAATATTTACATTAATCCAGATCGCACACCCTTAGAATAGGCACACTACAAACGGCTGCAATCGGAATTAAACACCAGGAAGAATAACGGTGAAAATAATCTCAGAATCGCATACAAAAGTGGTCAATATTGTATAGTTCAAAAAAACTAAGTTCCAACTTGAAATCTGCTCCAACTAATTTAGAAAAATCTCTTCACGTTTTTTATCAGAATGCTCAAGGCCTAAACATGAAGCTTCACCAACTTCACTCGCTCCTTCCAACTCTCGACTATGACGTCATCGCCCTAACTGAAACGTGGCTATGTGACAGTGTTTGTGTGTGTTCCGTTCCGATCGCAATTTTGCGATGTGTAATCTAACTCGTGGTGGTGGTGTACTGCTTCTGATCAAAAGCTCACTCAGTCCAACCCTGGTTCCGCTTCTAGATTTATATGACTTTGTTCCTGCCAATATTTACATTATCTGTGTGAAAACTCTATTACGTGTCAATTACTTCTACATATTTAATATTTATATACCTCCTGCTACAAATGTTCAACATTACAATGTCATATTTGAATACATTCATTCTCTAGCATTCATTTCAAATCATAATTTGGTAATTACAGGTGATTTTAACATCACAGAATATGTAGATAATTCAAATTCAAACATAATGTGTTCACTGAAAAATTTTCTCGATATCACTGATTCTCAGCAATATAACTCAATATGTAATAGCAATGGTAGAATATTAGACTTGATAATTTCTAACCTTCATTGTTCAGTTACAAATGATAACTCATTATTCAGTCAGACATATGTACATCACAATTCGCTTAATATTTTTATTAATATCTCTACTAATACTGTGTCATATTTACCTAATATTTCGTCACATAAGTTTAATTTCAAAAAGGCAAATTTCATCTTACTTTATTCTCTAATAGATCAGTTTGATTGGTCCGTACTTAATTCATTTAATGATGTCAATGATCAATGTAACTTTTTTTATAATACTTTATTTGATATGTTTGTACAATGCGTTCTTTTCTTAACTCCTAGAAAATCTACCTTTCCACCCTGGATTACTTCAGAAATTCGCTATTCCATTAAACGGAAAAATTACTTCTTAAAGATGCATAAAAAAATATCCTAATGTACTGTTTTATTATGAACAATTTAAACTTTTCCGATTCCAAATAAAGCATGATATAAAAGCTTCATACGAGTCTTATATAAAAAAAATGCGAAGATTCTATCTCAGTTGACCCGAATACATTTTGGCAGTTCATCCGTTCTAAACGTTCTCACTCTGAGATTCCGAGCAAAATGTTTAAGGACGGTAATACTTACGATACCCCACATGAAATTGCAAACGGTTTTGCATCTTATTTTCATAGCGTCTATTCGCTCCCCTCCGATGACCCCCTTCCTACTCTTCATATGTATAATAACAACTCGATAATATTAACCATGGTTTCTCCTGAAATTGTTTTTGCCGCCATAAATAAAATTAAACCCACCCTTGTTTCCGGTCCAGATCTTGTTCCTAATCTAATTATAAAAGACTGTGCTGTGCCTTTTTCCATTGCTCTCTCTCATATATTTAATCTCTCTTTAAAAACAAACATTTTTCCAGATGCATGGAAATCCGCTCGAATCACGCCTATTCCAAAGACTGGTGACTCTTCCGAAATTTCCAACTATAGACCTATTGCTGTCCTGTCTGCCTTTAGTAAGATATTTGAATCGTTAATCTACTCAACCATTTACAATAATATTCATAATCTCATCTCTTTCTCCCAACATGGTTTTGTCCAACGTAGATCCACCTTCACTAATCTCTGTTCCTTCTCTCATTACACTTCAGAAGTTCTTGACAAAAATGGGCAGTTCGACGTAGTGTTTACCGATTTTGCCAAGGCATTTGACCGAATGGACCACCGGATAATAATTCATAAGCTTTCTGCTTTCGCTCTCTCAGATCCCCTGATTCAGTTAATTTCGTCATACCTTCAAAACAGAACTTTTTATGTTCAAATTCTTGGTCATTCTTCGGAGTTATTACCAGTAACGTCAGGTGTACCTCAGGGGTCCAACCTAGGGCCCCTCCTTTTTCTAATGTTCATAAATGACATTACCGAATCGATCTCAAATAATAACCTTCTGTTTGCAGATGATTTAAAAATATTTAATGCTATTGATAATACAATGACTGTATTTCTTTGCAATCAGATTTAGATAACCTCACTAACTGGTGCTCTAGTAACAAACTTCATTTAAATATTTCTAAATGTAAAATAATGACTTTCACAAGAAAGAAAAATTATTTACTTCACAATTATACTATCCACACGTCTTCTGTTGAAAAGTGTTACGAGGTAACTAACTTAGACATAGTCTTTGACCCTCAACTCTCATTTTCCCTTCACATAAACAATTTATTATCTTCTTGTAATAAGCTACTGGGATTTATTAAGCGTAATACCCGTAACTTTACTAATTTATCTCCCATTTTTGCACTATATTATGCTTATATTCGTTCAAAGCTTGAATATTGTGCTTTGATTTGGAACCCCATATATAAGAATCAAATTCAAGCACTAGAAAATGTACAAAGGAAATTTTTAAAGTTTATTTACTTCAAACTAATGGGAAATTTCCCACCTCATTCACTATCATACGATACATTAAATAAATTTTTTTCATTTGAAACATTATCTAATCGTAGGATTACTTCCTCACTGAATACTCTCAGGAAGATTCTTAATCATACAATTGATGACCCGGTTACTCTTAGTTTAATTAATTTTAAAGTATGTCCCTTTAATACTAGAAACTCCATTTTATTTTTTATTCCTACACCACACACTAATATAGCCTCTAAATCACCAATCCACCGCATGTGTTTAAATTACAACTTGTCAAATAATTAACCTGATCTATTTAATTGATTGAAATATGCCTTATTTATTATATATATATATATATGTATTTTTTTTTTTTACCTTATTTAATTGATTGATTTATGGAATATCTGTTATAATTTTGATTTTGTACTCTTGTTTATATCTTTTTTTCTCTCTTTGTTAATTTGCTGGTTGTACATTCCTGTATATTATTATTGTACCTGTCCTGTAATTGGATTTTTGTCTGTTGGCCAGTTAATTAAATAAATAAACAACCACACTCAGTGCTATCGGCATCCGGGCACGGGTGCACCTTCCTAATTCGACATGCAGTGCTATCGGCATCCGGGCACGCTGTCACCCTCCACAACCACACTCAGTGCTATCGGCATCCGGGCACGGGTGCACCTTCCTAATTCGACATGCAGTGCTATCGGCATCCGGGCACGCTGTCACCCTCCACAACCACACTTAGTGCTATAGGCAACCGGGCACGGGTGCACCTTCCTAATTCGACATGCAGTGCTATCGGCATCCGAGCACGCTGTCACCCTCCACAACCACACACAGTGCTATCGGCAACCGGGCACGGGTGCACCTTCCTAATTCGACATGCAGTGCTATCGGCATCCGGGCACGCTGTCACCCTCCACAACCACACTCAGTGCTATCGGCAACCGGGCACGGGTGCACCTTCCTAATTCGACATGCAGTTCTATCGGCATCCGGGCACGCTATCACCCTCCACAACCACACTCAGTGCTATCGGCATCCGGGCACGCGTGCACCTTCCTAATTCGACATGCAGTGCTATCGGCATCCGGATACGCTGTCACCCTCCACAACCACACTCAGTGCTATCGGCAACCGGGCACGGGTGCACCTTCCTAATTCGACATGCGGTGCTATCGGCATCCGGGCACGGTGTCACCCTCCACAACCACACTCAGTGCTATCGGCATCCGGGCACGCTGTCACCCTCCACAACCACACTCAGTGCTATCGGCATCCGGGCACGGGTGCACCTTCCTAATTCGACATGCAGTGCTATCGACATCCGGCCACGCTGTCACCCTCCACAACCACACTCAGTGCTATCGGCATCCGGACACGGGTGCACCTTCCTAATTCAACATGCAGTGCTATCGGCAGTGCTATCGGCATCCGGGCACGCTGTCACCCTCCACATACTTCTCAGTTCTCGGTGTGTACAGTCGTTGTTTATCTATCCATGTTTTTTTCAATTTTCTACCAGAAATACATAGTTCTATGTTACAAAGTTAGTGCCAAGTTGGTTATAAGTTATTCCAGTGACGTTTTGAGCTGTAGTTTTTTATGTAACACTACCGATTGCTCGAGTTTACTGATCTGTTTTGATTTTTATTTATCGTCTAAATACTTGTGCCAATAAACTCGTCAACTCTTGCTCATCAACGGGTAAGTCAAGCCATCAGCAAGAATATCCACTTTCGTGAATAATCGGCTGGCTTCGCTTATCGCCATGGTCAACTGCCCGAACTGCAATAAGAACGTGGTCTGCGACAATCAGAAAGCAATGAAATGTGATGGATGTGATAAATTCACCCATTTAAATTGTGTTAATTTAACCCATGATGATATTGCTCGCTTTACTCGCTGCAACATCAAATCTATTAAAGTATTGTAAAAATTGTCTCGACGAAGGAAACACTTTGAGCGGTCTTAAAAATCTAATTTCCTCTCTACAAAGTCAAATCACTCATATACAATCCCAATTAACTACTTTGCAACAAGCTTCTATTTCTCCTGGCGAAAATATAAATGATTGAATTGATACTGTGATTCATGAAATTAATGAAAGACGTAGACGTGAGCATAATATCATAATTTCTGGCATCCCAGAAAATAATTCAATTGATTTACCAACCTTTGTCTCAACTGTCTGCACTAAAATTACTTCCGGACAAGATTTATTAATAGATCGAGCATTTAGAATTGGAAAAACCAACGATACTTCTGATCGTCCACGTCTTGTCAAAGTTTGCCTTAAAAATGCTGAAGACGCTCTTAAACTAATCAGAAATGCAAAAAATGCTCGTAATTTTTCTGATTTAAATAATATTTACATTAATCCAGATCGCACACCCTTAGAATAGGCACACTACAAACGGCTGCAATCGGAATTAAACACCAGGAAGAATAACGGTGAAAATAATCTCAGAATCGCATACAAAAGTGGTCAATATTGTACAGTTCAAAAAAACTAAGTTCCAACTTGAAATCTGCTCCAACTAATTTAGAAAAATCTCTTCACGTTTTTTATCAGAATGCTCAAGGCCTAAACATGAAGCTTCACCAACTTCACTCGCTCCTTCCAACTCTCGACTATGACGTCATCGCCCTAACTGAAACGTGGCTATGTGACAGTGTTTGTGTGTGTTCCGTTCCGATCGCAATTTTGCGATGTGTAATCTAACTCGTGGTGGTGGTGTACTGCTTCTGATCAAAAGCTCACTCAGTCCAACCCTGGTTCCGCTTCTAGATTTATATGACTTTGTTCCTGCCAATATTTACATTATCTGTGTGAAAACTCTATTACGTGTCAATTACTTCTACATATTTAATATTTATATACCTCCTGCTACAAATGTTCAACATTACAATGTCATATTTGAATACATTCATTCTCTAGCATTCATTTCAAATCATAATTTGGTAATTACAGGTGATTTTAACATCACAGAATATGTAGATAATTCAAATTCAAACATAATGTGTTCACTGAAAAATTTTCTCGATATCACTGATTCTCAGCAATATAACTCAATATGTAATAGCAATGGTAGAATATTAGACTTGATAATTTCTAACCTTCATTGTTCAGTTACAAATGATAACTCATTATTCAGTCAGACATATGTACATCACAATTCGCTTAATATTTTTATTAATATCTCTACTAATACTGTGTCATATTTACCTAATATTTCGTCACATAAGTTTAATTTCAAAAAGGCAAATTTCATCTTACTTTATTCTCTAATAGATCAGTTTGATTGGTCCGTACTTAATTCATTTAATGATGTCAATGATCAATGTAACTTTTTTTATAATACTTTATTTGATATGTTTGTACAATGCGTTCTTTTCTTAACTCCTAGAAAATCTACCTTTCCACCCTGGATTACTTCAGAAATTCGCTATTCCATTAAACGGAAAAATTACTTCTTAAAGATGCATAAAAAAATATCCTAATGTACTGTTTTATTATGAACAATTTAAACTTTTCCGATTCCAAATAAAGCATGATATAAAAGCTTCATACGAGTCTTATATAAAAAAAATGCGAAGATTCTATCTCAGTTGACCCGAATACATTTTGGCAGTTCATCCGTTCTAAACGTTCTCACTCTGAGATTCCGAGCAAAATGTTTAAGGACGGTAATACTTACGATACCCCACATGAAATTGCAAACGGTTTTGCATCTTATTTTCATAGCGTCTATTCGCTCCCCTCCGATGACCCCCTTCCTACTCTTCATATGTATAATAACAACTCGATAATATTAACCATGGTTTCTCCTGAAATTGTTTTTGCCGCCATAAATAAAATTAAACCCACCCTTGTTTCCGGTCCAGATCTTGTTCCTAATCTAATTATAAAAGACTGTGCTGTGCCTTTTTCCATTGCTCTCTCTCATATATTTAATCTCTCTTTAAAAACAAACATTTTTCCAGATGCATGGAAATCCGCTCGAATCACGCCTATTCCAAAGACTGGTGACTCTTCCGAAATTTCCAACTATAGACCTATTGCTGTCCTGTCTGCCTTTAGTAAGATATTTGAATCGTTAATCTACTCAACCATTTACAATAATATTCATAATCTCATCTCTTTCTCCCAACATGGTTTTGTCCAACGTAGATCCACCTTCACTAATCTCTGTTCCTTCTCTCATTACACTTCAGAAGTTCTTGACAAAAATGGGCAGTTCGACGTAGTGTTTACCGATTTTGCCAAGGCATTTGACCGAATGGACCACCGGATAATAATTCATAAGCTTTCTGCTTTCGCTCTCTCAGATCCCCTGATTCAGTTAATTTCGTCATACCTTCAAAACAGAACTTTTTATGTTCAAATTCTTGGTCATTCTTCGGAGTTATTACCAGTAACGTCAGGTGTACCTCAGGGGTCCAACCTAGGGCCCCTCCTTTTTCTAATGTTCATAAATGACATTACCGAATCGATCTCAAATAATAACCTTCTGTTTGCAGATGATTTAAAAATATTTAATGCTATTGATAATACAATGACTGTATTTCTTTGCAATCAGATTTAGATAACCTCACTAACTGGTGCTCTAGTAACAAACTTCATTTAAATATTTCTAAATGTAAAATAATGACTTTCACAAGAAAGAAAAATTATTTACTTCACAATTATACTATCCACACGTCTTCTGTTGAAAAGTGTTACGAGGTAACTAACTTAGGCATAGTCTTTGACCCTCAACTCTCATTTTCCCTTCACATAAACAATTTATTATCTTCTTGTAATAAGCTACTGGGATTTATTAAGCGTAATACCCGTAACTTTACTAATTTATCTCCCATTTTTGCACTATATTATGCTTATATTCGTTCAAAGCTTGAATATTGTACTTTGATTTGGAACCCCATATATAAGAATCAAATTCAAGCACTAGAAAATGTACAAAGGAAATTTTTAAAGTTTATTTACTTCAAACTAATGGGAAATTTCCCACCTCATTCACTATCATACGATACATTAAATAAATTTTTTTCATTTGAAACATTATCTAATCGTAGGATTACTTCCTCACTGAATACTCTCAGGAAGATTCTTAATCATACAATTGATGACCCGGTTACTCTTAGTTTAATTAATTTTAAAGTATGTCCCTTTAATACTAGAAACTCCATTTTATTTTTTATTCCTACACCACACACTAATATAGCCTCTAAATCACCAATCCACCGCATGTGTTTAAATTACAACTTGTCAAATAATTAACCTGATCTATTTAATTGATTGAAATATGCCTTATTTATTATATATATATATATATGTATTTTTTTTTTACCTTATTTAATTGATTGATTTATGGAATATCTGTTATAATTTTGATTTTGTACTCTTGTTTATATCTTTTTTTCTCTCTTTGTTAATTTGCTGGTTGTACATTCCTGTATATTATTATTGTACCTGTCCTGTAATTGGATTTTTGTCTGTTGGCCAGTTAATTAAATAAATAAACAACCACACTCAGTGCTATCGGCATCCGGGCACGGGTGCACCTTCCTAATTCGACATGCAGTGCTATCGGCATCCGGGCACGCTGTCACCCTCCACAACCACACTCAGTGCTATCGGCATCCGGGCACGGGTGCACCTTCCTAATTCGACATGCAGTGCTATCGGCATCCGGGCACGCTGTCACCCTCCACAACCACACTCAGTGCTATCGGCATCCGGCCACGGGTGCACCTTCCTAATTCGACATGCAGTGCTATCGGCATCCGGGCACGCTGTCACCCTCCACAACCACACTTAGTGCTATAGGCAACCGGGCACGGGTGCACCTTCCTAATTCGACATGCAGTGCTATCGGCATCCGAGCACGCTGTCACCCTCCACAACCACACACAGTGCTATCGGCAACCGGGCACGGGTACACCTTCCTAATTCGACATGCAGTGCTATCGGCATCCGGGCACGCTGTCACCCTCCACAACCACACTCAGTGCTATCGGCAACCGGGCACGGGTGCACCTTCCTAATTCGACATGCAGTTCTATCGGCATCCGGGCACGCTATCACCCTCCACAACCACACTCAGTGCTATCGGCATCCGGGCACGCGTGCACCTTCCTAATTCGACATGCAGTGCTATCGGCATCCGGATACGCTGTCACCCTCCACAACCACACTCAGTGCTATCGGCAACCGGGCACGGGTGCACCTTCCTAATTCGACATGCAGTGCTATCGGCATCCGGGCACGGTGTCACCCTCCACAACCACACTCAGTGCTATCGGCATCCGGGCACGCTGTCACCCTCCACAACCACACTCAGTGCTATCGGCATCCGGGCACGGGTGCACCTTCCTAATTCGACATGCAGTGCTATCGACATCCGGCCACGCTGTCACCCTCCACAACCACACTCAGTGCTATCGGCATCCGGACACGGGTGCACCTTCCTAATTCAACATGCAGTGCTATCGGCAGTGCTATCGGCATCCGGGCACGCTGTCACCCTCCACATACTTCTCAGTTCTCGGTGTGTACAGTCGTTGTTTATCTATCCATGTTTTTTTCAATTTTCTACCAGAAATACATAGTTCTATGTTACAAAGTTAGTGCCAAGTTGGTTATAAGTTATTCCAGTGACGTTTTGAGCTGTAGTTTTTTATGTAACACTACCGATTGCTCGAGTTTACTGATCTGTTTTGATTTTTATTTATCGTCTAAATACTTGTGCCAATAAACTCGTCAACTCTTGCTCATCAACGGGTAAGTCAAGCCATCAGCAAGAATATCCACTTTCGTGAATAATCGGCTGGCTTCGCTTATCGCCATGGTCAACTGCCCGAACTGCAATAAGAACGTGGTCTGCGACAATCAGAAAGCAATGAAATGTGATGGATGTGATAAATTCACCCATTTAAATTGTGTTAATTTAACCCATGATGATATTGCTCGCTTTACTCGCTCCAACATCAAATCTATTAAAGTATTGTAAAAATTGTCTCGACGAAGGAAACACTTTGAGCGGTCTTAAAAATCTAATTTCCTCTCTACAAAGTCAAATCACTCATATACAATCCCAATTAACTACTTTGCAACAAGCTTCTATTTCTCCTGGCGAAAATATAAATGATTGAATTGATACTGTGATTCATGAAATTAATGAAAGACGTAGACGTGAGCATAATATCATAATTTCTGGCATCCCAGAAAATAATTCAATTGATTTACCAACCTTTGTCTCAACTGTCTGCACTAAAATTACTTCCGGACAAGATTTATTAATAGATCGAGCATTTAGAATTGGAAAAACCAACGATACTTCTGATCGTCCACGTCTTGTCAAAGTTTGCCTTAAAAATGCTGAAGACGCTCTTAAACTAATCAGAAATGCAAAAAATGCTCGTAATTTTTCTGATTTAAATAATATTTACATTAATCCAGATCGCACACCCTTAGAATAGGCACACTACAAACGGCTGCAATCGGAATTAAACACCAGGAAGAATAACGGTGAAAATAATCTCAGAATCGCATACAAAAGTGGTCAATATTGTATAGTTCAAAAAAACTAAGTTCCAACTTGAAATCTGCTCCAACTAATTTAGAAAAATCTCGTCACGTTTTTTATCAGAATGCTCAAGGCCTAAACATGAAGCTTCACCAACTTCACTCGCTCCTTCCAACTCTCGACTATGACGTCATCGCCCTAACTGAAACGTGGCTATGTGACAGTGTTTGTGTGTGTTCCGTTCCGATCGCAATTTTGCGATGTGTAATCTAACTCGTGGTGGTGGTGTACTGCTTCTGATCAAAAGCTCACTCAGTCCAACCCTGGTTCCGCTTCTAGATTTATATGACTTTGTTCCTGCCAATATTTACATTATCTGTGTGAAAACTCTATTACGTGTCAATTACTTCTACATATTTAATATTTATATACCTCCTGCTACAAATGTTCAACATTACAATGTCATATTTGAATACATTCATTCTCTAGCATTCATTTCAAATCATAATTTGGTAATTACAGGTGATTTTAACATCACAGAATATGTAGATAATTCAAATTCAAACATAATGTGTTCACTGAAAAATTTTCTCGATATCACTGATTCTCAGCAATATAACTCAATATGTAATAGCAATGGTAGAATATTAGACTTGATAATTTCTAACCTTCATTGTTCAGTTACAAATGATAACTCATTATTCAGTCAGACATATGTACATCACAATTCGCTTAATATTTTTATTAATATCTCTACTAATACTGTGTCATATTTACCTAATATTTCGTCACATAAGTTTAATTTCAAAAAGGCAAATTTCATCTTACTTTATTCTCTAATAGATCAGTTTGATTGGTCCGTACTTAATTCATTTAATGATGTCAATGATCAATGTAACTTTTTTTATAATACTTTATTTGATATGTTTGTACAATGCGTTCTTTTCTTAACTCCTAGAAAATCTACCTTTCCACCCTGGATTACTTCAGAAATTCGCTATTCCATTAAACGGAAAAATTACTTCTTAAAGATGCATAAAAAAATATCCTAATGTACTGTTTTATTATGAACAATTTAAACTTTTCCGATTCCAAATAAAGCATGATATAAAAGCTTCATACGAGTCTTATATAAAAAAAATGCGAAGATTCTATCTCAGTTGACCCGAATACATTTTGGCAGTTCATCCGTTCTAAACGTTCTCACTCTGAGATTCCGAGCAAAATGTTTAAGGACGGTAATACTTACGATACCCCACATGAAATTGCAAACGGTTTTGCATCTTATTTTCATAGCGTCTATTCGCTCCCCTCCGATGACCCCCTTCCTACTCTTCATATGTATAATAACAACTCGATAATATTAACCATGGTTTCTCCTGAAATTGTTTTTGCCGCCATAAATAAAATTAAACCCACCCTTGTTTCCGGTCCAGATCTTGTTCCTAATCTAATTATAAAAGACTGTGCTGTGCCTTTTTCCATTGCTCTCTCTCATATATTTAATCTCTCTTTAAAAACAAACATTTTTCCAGATGCATGGAAATCCGCTCGAATCACGCCTATTCCAAAGACTGGTGACTCTTCCGAAATTTCCAACTATAGACCTATTGCTGTCCTGTCTGCCTTTAGTAAGATATTTGAATCGTTAATCTACTCAACCATTTACAATAATATTCATAATCTCATCTCTTTCTCCCAACATGGTTTTGTCCAACGTAGATCCACCTTCACTAATCTCTGTTCCTTCTCTCATTACACTTCAGAAGTTCTTGACAAAAATGGGCAGTTCGACGTAGTGTTTACCGATTTTGCCAAGGCATTTGACCGAATGGACCACCGGATAATAATTCATAAGCTTTCTGCTTTCGCTCTCTCAGATCCCCTGATTCAGTTAATTTCGTCATACCTTCAAAACAGAACTTTTTATGTTCAAATTCTTGGTCATTCTTCGGAGTTATTACCAGTAACGTCAGGTGTACCTCAGGGGTCCAACCTAGGGCCCCTCCTTTTTCTAATGTTCATAAATGACATTACCGAATCGATCTCAAATAATAACCTTCTGTTTGCAGATGATTTAAAAATATTTAATGCTATTGATAATACAATGACTGTATTTCTTTGCAATCAGATTTAGATAACCTCACTAACTGGTGCTCTAGTAACAAACTTCATTTAAATATTTCTAAATGTAAAATAATGACTTTCACAAGAAAGAAAAATTATTTACTTCACAATTATACTATCCACACGTCTTCTGTTGAAAAGTGTTACGAGGTAACTAACTTAGGCATAGTCTTTGACCCTCAACTCTCATTTTCCCTTCACATAAACAATTTATTATCTTCTTGTAATAAGCTACTGGGATTTATTAAGCGTAATACCCGTAACTTTACTAATTTATCTCCCATTTTTGCACTATATTATGCTTATATTCGTTCAAAGCTTGAATATTGTGCTTTGATTTGGAACCCCATATATAAGAATCAAATTCAAGCACTAGAAAATGTACAAAGGAAATTTTTAAAGTTTATTTACTTCAAACTAATGGGAAATTTCCCACCTCATTCACTATCATACGATACATTAAATAAATTTTTTTCATTTGAAACATTATCTAATCGTAGGATTACTTCCTCACTGAATACTCTCAGGAAGATTCTTAATCATACAATTGATGACCCGGTTACTCTTAGTTTAATTAATTTTAAAGTATGTCCCTTTAATACTAGAAACTCCATTTTATTTTTTATTCCTACACCACACACTAATATAGCCTCTAAATCACCAATCCACCGCATGTGTTTAAATTACAACTTGTCAAATAATTAACCTGATCTATTTAATTGATTGAAATATGCCTTATTTATTATATATATATATATGTATTTTTTTTTTTACCTTATTTAATTGATTGATTTATGGAATATCTGTTATAATTTTGATTTTGTACTCTTGTTTATATCTTTTTTTCTCTCTTTGTTAATTTGCTGGTTGTACATTCCTGTATATTATTATTGTACCTGTCCTGTAATTGGATTTTTGTCTGTTGGCCAGTTAATTAAATAAATAAACAACCACACTCAGTGCTATCGGCATCCGGGCACGGGTGCACCTTCCTAATTCGACATGCAGTGCTATCGGCATCCGGGCACGCTGTCACCCTCCACAACCACACTCAGTGCTATCGGCATCCGGGCACGGGTGCACCTTCCTAATTCGACATGCAGTGCTATCGGCATCCGGGCACGCTGTCACCCTCCACAACCACACTCAGTGCTATCGGCATCCGGCCACGGGTGCACCTTCCTAATTCGACATGCAGTGCTATCGGCATCCGGGCACGCTGTCACCCTCCACAACCACACTTAGTGCTATAGGCAACCGGGCACGGGTGCACCTTCCTAATTCGACATGCAGTGCTATCGGCATCCGAGCACGCTGTCACCCTCCACAACCACACACAATGCTATCGGCAACCGGGCACGGGTGCACCTTCCTAATTCGACATGCAGTGCTATCGGCATCCGGGCACGCTGTCACCCTCCACAACCACACTCAGTGCTATCGGCAACCGGGCACGGGTGCACCTTCCTAATTCGACATGCAGTTCTATCGGCATCCGGGCACGCTATCACCCTCCACAACCACACTCAGTGCTATCGGCATCCGGGCACGCGTGCACCTTCCTAATTCGACATGCAGTGCTATCGGCATCCGGATACGCTGTCACCCTCCACAACCACACTCAGTGCTATCGGCATCCGGGCACGGGTGCACCTTCCTAATTCGACATGCAGTGCTATCGGCATCCGGACACGCTATCACCCTCCACAACCACACTCTTCTTTCTTACCCAGAATACCTTTTACATGAACTTTTGGACTTAGTGACATACGTCAGTTTTAATTGTTACTTTCTCACGAGAGTAGCAATTCGACGTAACCGGGGCTAATGATTGTACGCGGAGTACAATGGTGGGGGAATTCGGGAAAGGTTGAGTTAAGTGAAAGATGTATATTCCTTCCAAAAGACATGACGGTGACGTCATACCTTGTGCATTTATTGAAAATTAAGTAACCAAAACAACATCATTTATTTAACGAATTTAGAACGAACAGCGTGATTCGAATACAAAGTTCTGTCGTGCACAAATTAGCTCTCTGGTATTTACCTTACGCAAGCGGGGAAAACACGACATAAAAACCCCAAGCAGAGAGACGAACCAAATCATTAAAATATTCTCAAAATAATTCGTTCATCAAAATTACAGATTTTATATATTTCATTCAGAACCTAACAGAAGTAATACTTTAAGACGCGTCACACCCTTTTTTTGTTTATTTAAAGCACTAATCGTTTGTATTAGACACACCAAGATGCATAGGAATATTACATTTATCCTGAGGTCCCTGGTTCGATTCCCACAGGCGACAAATTTTCATAATTTGAAAAAGCTATCCCTGTGGCTCCTCCACCACTAACATGTTTGGAGGCCGTGATTTGACGACTGGTAACCGCACTTCACGCGCAAAATATATCACTTACCGAGATCTGCTTTAGCAGAGTGCCACACCCAGTAATGGGTAGAAGGCGTGATGATATATTTTTTTTTATATTTTTAATGAAGTGGTGCAGAAAATACATACATACATACATACATATCTTCACGCTATATCCCAACAAATGGGATAGCACGAACCCTAAAATCACTCATAAAACATTCACTCATCACACCCAACAAACAACCAGCCATCACCAAACATTTTCATCCAAACACACCACCCTCACTTCAACCACATTTATAGATCACTCCATATAAACTCATTCATTTATTACACTCGAAAACATTATCACACAACAAACCTTCAATCACATCATTCCTATTCACTTACCATTCATTCATTTATATTAATATTATTAAAAATTATTTGGGTTTAGGACAAAAAATGTGAAAAATTGTGTTTTATTTTATAATTTCGGATGTAACCCAATTAGCACTAATATATTTGGGCAGATTCCTCGAAACATCGGCCACGTATCTGGTGATTGGAAGAGTGATGCAATTGCTGCGGGTTATGAACAAATTAATATTTCTTAGACAATCGATGACAAAATATTTAATATTTACGAGTAGTTTCATTCACATATAAAATAAAATAATGTGGAACTATCAGAAATGACGTCCAAAGAATTTTTAATAGTTTAATGTTTAGTGTCATATGAAAGGGATTTAGACGTACTTTTAGATAAAATAAATCAAATAAAAAGTTAGTTCAACAAAATGTTTTCGGAAATAACATACGTATTTGATTGAAATTTTACGACCTTCAGTTGTTTTAAACCTAAAGTGTTCCGTATAATATCGTGTTTGATATCATATGTTAGGGCTTTAGAAGAACTTTCAGACGAAATTTAAAAAATATATATTTCGACCGTCAATTGTTTTAAATTTAATATCATATAAAAAAGTTTTGAAAGAACTCTTAGATGGAATAAAGAATAAAATAAATTTTACTGCTTTCAATTGTTTCAAACATAAAGTATTCCGAAGAATTCCGAGTTTGGTGTCATATGAAAGACTTTTTAAAGAACTATTAAATGAAATAAGAAAAAAAGAAATTTACAACCTTCAACTGCTTCAAACTTAAAGTATTCCGACTCATGCCATGCCGTGTTTGGTGTCATATAAAAGAGTTTTAGAAGGTTCTAACGAAATAAACAAAAAAGTTGAAATTTGTTCAGAATCATGCCGTGTTTGATGTCATTTGAAAGGGCTTTAGCAGAAATTGAAGATGGCATTTAAAAAAAAAATTAAATTTTACACTCGCCAATAGTTTCGACCAAAAATCAGAATCATATCGTGTTAGATATCATGTGAAAGCGCTTTAGAAGAGGTGTCGTGCAAAATATTTATTTTTCCGAGCGGCAATTGTATTAGTGAAAGTGCATCAAAACTTATCGTGTGTAGTAGCAAATAAAAGGTTTTTTGATGGGCTCAAGAGCATAATTATAATTTTTTTTGGTCGTCTATTGTTTTCGTGATAGAGCTTCGAAAGTTATTGTGTTTGTTGTCAATAACAAGGTCTTTTGATGAACAGACGTACAGAAATGAAAAATTTTAAATCGTAATTCAATTAAATCTTACTTCAGTGTCCGCGGAGCCTAGCGAGAAGGGTTGGCAAAGCCAGGCCGACCGCTAGTCTTATATACTAAACGGCATAATTCCCTATATATATATATATATATATATATATATATATATATATATATATATATATATATATGTCGGGGTTTTGATGAAAACACGTTTAAATCCTTTTTTCATTTTATTACAATATTAAAATACAACCAAATAAATAATCAATACAATGTTCCAATGATTTTCAAACAATTATATCAGAAATTTAATATAATCTGTACAAGACTTTGCAACTCTACAACTGACAGATAGTCCCAGGATCCAGAGCACCACTATTCACTTCTTTTTAAAACATTCAACCATTTATTGCATCTGACAGATGCCAATCAATCTATAGCAACTGTTCGGTTGTTTTTGTACATACTGCTCGTGATCTTGATTCTATCAGCGACATGTTCAATACACTGATTCACATATTGCTCTGTCTATGGTAAAGTTACAGTAATTAAGTAATAACTATTTATATCGCTCCGACATATATATATATATTTATATATTTATATATATATATATATATATATATATATATATATATATATATATATATATATATATATATATATATATATATATATATATATATATATATATATATATATATATATATATAATATATATATACATATATATATATATACATATAATATATATATATATATATATATATATATATATATATATATATATATATATATATATATATATATATATATATATATATATATATATAAATTATCAATCAATAAATAGAAGGCGAGTTTATAAAAAAGATTTTTATTGACATTACGAGGTGTTCCTCAGTACAAGACAAGATTCTAACTAACTATATAAATACAACTATTCTTACAAGTAAACTTATCTACTATATTGACCTCGAGGATCAGGTAGCACCCTGGGAATGGATGTAGTATGCAATGTGTGCATATTACTGGATTTGGTGGTGATGTAACTCCTCCCTCCTTAAAAGGAAGCTCCCCCTGGGAGATTGATATCGTGAAGTTCGATTTCTATGGGTACATTTTTCCTATAAAACTTGTTTTTCAACCAATTACATAATACATAAAATATGACAACAATTAATGTACAATATAATATAATAGTCCAAATGCTTGGTACATAGTAAATCGGTATGTTTTCTTCTAAATTATTGATAGGAATTAGAGGAATATCCTTAAAATCCAATGATTTAAAATTGATTGATAAGTTAGACAATTTGTTTTCGGGTAAGTTAAAGTTTAGTTTTGGTAATATAATAGATTTTCCTTTTGTTACGTCTAAGAAGGTTAATATTTGATCTTTAAACTTAATTATACAATTATTTGCTTTTAATAAGTAAACACCCACTAGTTGTTTCACTATTGCACTATCGGGGCACTGTACACTAATTTTTTCTTCGTGTGGGAATATTCCTAGATATTGGTTAATTTCAGGAATAATTTCGATGTGATTTTTCTGGATGTTTAGTCTTGTATAACGGCAGCTGCTGGAGTTTTCGTGGAGAAGTATTCCATGTTCACTTGATGGATTGAAATGGGGGTGGAATGCATTCGGACACTGATAAGTTTTGCTTTCAGCACACATATCTTTTAGAGGTTTAATTTCAGTTTCTGACTTTAAAAAATAGCTAACGTCTGGAATTATGGTTACAAATTCTGACTCTCGTTTTGTAGGTAAGGGGTGTAAATAGTAAAGTTCAAAGTTCTTTTCGAAATTTATAGGTATTGATATGAAATAAACAATTTGAGTTGGTTCGATTTTGCAATTTATTTTTAATAAAGATTCATAGTCTAAAATATTTTCTAATTTTGGTTCAAAGGGTAGTTGACCTCCATAATGATCGGAAATTTTTTGTAGTTCAAATAATAGTTGATCGGGTTTTATAATAGAGGGATGCAATGTTCTTATCTTGCAGAATGTGATAGAATTCTCAATATCTTGTATTATGTTCAAAATAGTGTTATAAAGTGTTATTAATTTAGTGTAAATATCTTTTGCATATAAAATATTATTTTTGTTCAGATTAATTTGTAACAGATCGTTAATATTTTCTATTTTTGATTTTAAGATTAGTTCATTATGCTGAATATTGTGAATTGTATCGTTAAAGTTCTTTATCATTTGACGGTTCACTGAATATGATAGTTTTAACTGATTTTCTAATTGATGTTGATTTTCTTCTAAATGTGTTAGGATTTTGTTAAATCTTTTGCCATCTTCAGCGTCCAAATTCCCAGTAATTTGTTTAAATATTGAACCTAAGCCATCTACTAGGCCTCTTTTTGATCTGGTATTTGAATATAATTTAAAGCGATTTAATTTGTCGTTAATATTTGCTTGAATATATGCAATAATTTTGTTATGATTTCCAAATTCAATCTCAGCGATGTATTGTGTTGTATTTGTTACAGCTGATTGTAAAAGTGTGTGTTGGTTATTTAAGTTTTCGTATTCGTTTAAGAGTGGTTTTAGATCGTAATAGTGAACAAATGTATGTTTAGTTTTCTCTAGTTTCGCCGGTCCCAAATTGATTGGTAAGATACCTCGATTTTCAGTTATGTTTTTGATTTCGGATCCGTAGCAGATTCCGAGTAACCTGAAAGATTTTAAAAAGTGTAAGTTTGTTTTTTAGGTCTTTTGATAAAGTTTTCCAAATGTGCGTGGCTTATGTAATCGATTTCATTTACATTTAATTCGATATCCGGTGGTACGTTGTCTGGTTTGTTAAAAACAGTTACTGTGGTGTCAGCGTTTTTAAAGATAAACTCTATCATGGGTTTCACGTTCGTCCATTGTAATGTATCTACGCCGCAACCTAGTTTAGGATTGTGTAAATTTTGAATTTTGTGTTTTGAACAAAAGGATTTCAAGTTCAACAGAGTATAAAACATATCTTGATATGTAGGTTTTTCATAATAATTATTTTTTGTTATTAAGTAAATTATGAATCTATTGTTATTTTTTAAATAAACTAAATCGTATAATTTAGGATTTAGATTTTTCAATTTGTCTATATTTTGAAATTTTTGTCTAAATAGTTTTGCTATCCCGTCTGACATTTTTAGATCTTTACTAACACAATGTGCTAGGCTTTCATTAGGTGGGGAATTAAATAGATTAGTTTCAATTTCTAAAATTTTATAATCAGTATTAGAGTTATTTAATTTATCGTTTAAATAATTTCGATATTGAGATAGAGGTGATAAGGGTTTTTCATTGTTTGATATTTCTTGAACAGGGTATTCATTACTATTTGTAATGCGACTCAAAGCGTCCGCGTTTGTATTTAGTTTGCCTTTCTTATACACTATTTCGTAGTCGTATTCTTCAAGTTTTATACGCCATCTGATTAGTTTTTGGCTGCACTGTTTCAATGAGTACAGATATTGTAACGGTTTGTGGTCTGTGTATATTGTAAATTTACGTCCGTAGAGATATGGCCTGAAATACTGGGTTGCCCAAATAATCGCTAAGAGTTCTTTTTCAATTGTAGCGTAATTCATTTCCGTAGTGTTTAGCGTTCTGCTGGCGTAAGCAACAGGGCGGTCACTGCCTAAGTTACCTTGAGATAACACGGCTCCTATCGCGACTTGGCTTGCGTCACAGGTCAAGATAAAAGGTTTTGAGAAGTCAGGGTATTGTAATAGTGGTTCGTTTGTCAATAAATTTTTACAGGTCTCAAAACATTGGATATATTCAGAGTCATTGATATTAATGGTCGCGTCCTTTTTTAAACATTTTGTGAGAGGTTTGGTAATTTTAGCGAAATCTTTTATGAAACGTCTATAATAACCGAGTAATCCAAGAAATCCTTTGATTTGCTTGCTCGTTTTTGGAATAGGATAATCTAATACTGCCTTAATTTTATCGGGGTTTGGTTTTACACCCGCTTTAGTTACAACATGGCCTAGATAAGCAACTTCTTTCTTAAAAAATTTGGATTTGTCTATTTGTATTTTAAAGTTTGGTTTCCGTAATCTATCGAAAACTAATTTTAGATTATTAATATGCTCTTGTAAACTGGTGCTAAAGATAATGATATCGTCTAAGTAAACTAGGCCTTTTTCATTTGTTAATCCTCTCAATATATTATCCATGACTCGTTGAAAAGTCGCTGGCGCGTTTTTTGAGCCAAACGGCATTCGAAGGAATTCGTAATGTCCGTCTTCTGTATTAAAAGCTGTCTTTTGTATGTCGTCTGTGTTCATTTCTATTTGGTGAAAACCAGAGGCTAAGTCAAGTGTGGTAAAGTATTGACAACGTCCTAGTTTTTCAAGTAAGTCAGTTATATTAGGTAAAGGATATTTGTCGTCAATTGTTTTTTCGTTAAGTTTGCGGTAGTCGACTACTATCCGCCATTTTCGTTTACCGGAAGCATCGAGCTTCTTTGGAACAATCCAAATTGGCGATGACCACGGGGAACATGAGGGTCGTATTATGTTTTCGTTTAACATTTTCGTGATCTGTGAACGTACTTCTTCTTTATGTACTTCCGGGTACCTGTATAACTTTGTATAGATCGGGAGTTCGTCTTTCGTTCGTATGTCATGTTGGATTTGATTTGTAAACGATAATTTATTATTATCTAAATGGAAAATATCAGGATATTCGTTTATTAATTTTGTTATTGCTGATTTTTCTTCCGAATTCATGTGATCGGTACGAATTTTAGAAATGTCAAATTTAATTTTTTCTGCACTTATAAAATTTAGATTTGGACTAGAGTACGTTTCATAATTATTAATATTTTCAACAATAATTGGATTCAAACATTTAAATTTAACATATAAGTCTGTTGAATTTATAACGGTACAGAAGGCTTGATAATTTTCAGATTTAGTTACGCATTCCGGGATTAATAAGTTTTTAGTTTTTATTTCTGGAATTAAAACTGTTCCACTTTTTTGGTTTACTCGTACTTTAACTACTTTTTCTGATTTTGGTTCTAAAATTATTATATCTCTGTTAATTACAGAAATATTGTTTATATTTACTTCATTTTTTTAAATTATGGTGTTGGATTGGTATTTGACAGTTGGGGGTTATAATTAAATTTCGATTTAAATCTATAACTGTTTTTAGATTTTTTAAATTATCTAAGCCTAATAAGAGATCAAATTGATCGTGAAAATCGAACAAATGGAATTTTAAACTAGTTTTATTTTTTAATTTAAATAATTTTGAAACAGGTACAGTTGTACTGTACTCTTCTATTGAAGTGCCATGTGCAGTTGAAATTTGGAAAGAATCTTTAATAATTGAATTTCTAAAATATTTTTTTGCTACTTGTGGATTTATAAAAGATTTTATACTGCCTGTGTCTAATAATATTTTCAAGTTATATTCTGGTAAGATTATGTACGGCAATTTACTTTGATTGTTTGTTAAGTTCATAAGTTCGAATTTTGGGGTAGATTTTGTTCCGAGGCTGGTTCGTCTAAAAAATTAATCTCGTCAAAATTTGAAGTATGTTCATTTTCAACAGGGAATTCTACAGTGGGTTCGTAATAGTTATTTTCTGCGTAATTGTAATCTGAGTCTACGTTACATTCATTATCGTCTGCGTTATCGTCTATGTTAAATAATTCTTCGTAGATAAAGTTTTGTTGTGCAGGTCCGGATTTAAAATAATTTTGATTTTGATATGAGCCGGGTTTTGGTTGAACTGTATTTCGTGTGGAAATACTCATAGGTGTTGGTTTGAATTGTTGATTTGATTGAAATTTATAATTTTGTGAAGTGGGTTTATTATTACATGTGTTATTTCTATTTGCTTGTTGTTGTGGTGGATTATAATTATTTTTATAAAATGGTTTATTTGGTGCAAATCGCGAATTGTGTGCGAAGCGCATTAGTTGCAATGGTCTATTAATTTGGAAATTAGGGTTTTGTGTTGGTTTGATAGTGTTGTGTTGTGTTTGTTTGGCGATTTTATTATTAGATTCAAATTGGAAATCATTAGAAAGCATATTTAGTGCTTCGTTAAGATTCGCCGGGTTTTTTGCTCGCATAAGTTGGCCTACAGGTTCTTTTAACCCTCGTAACAAAATTCTAAGCGAGTAATTTTGATAATATTTTGTTAGTGTTCTTGCTTCAACTTCATTGTCATGATGAGTTACAATATATGATATTAATAAATTTAATACGTGTTGAATTTTATTATAAAACTCGAAGGGAGTTTAGTTATAACTTTGTTTCAATTCAGTTAATTCTATATTCAGTGTGTATACGTCTCTTTTATCTGCGTATGTATTAATTAAAGCGTTTTTTAAATCATCCTAAGATGTAATTGTGCAAGATGCTATGTTAATAGCTGCTTCCCCTTTTATCTTTGATAAAATGCTACTCATCAGATATTCGTTCTGAAAGTCTTGTGAGTTAGCTGTATTGTAAAATTTATTTACTAATTTTGCACTTATTTCTAAAAATCTAGGGAGTCATTCCCGTTCACCATGGAAGTCTGGTACCATATCAAGATATTCTTTCTTAAGAGTTGGCACCGTCATTTTGAAGTTTAATTTTAATTTAGGATTTTTAATAATTTTTGACTTTAATGGTGAATTTAAGGTTTGATTTTGAATATTGTTTTCAAAATCTGAGTCAGAATCTGTACTACTAAGTGAACTGTCAGAATAAATTAGTTTAGGGCCTCTAAACGACATGTACTTACAGCAAACTCAGCATCCAATGCATGGTCCGCGAAGTAGGTACTGCTCCTGGGTTGTCCTGGGTTCGATGCTGATATTCTCTCAGCTCGCTGGGTCAGGCTGGAACCGCTGATTTCTCGAATGACTGTGTCGGATGATATTCGTTCAACACTTGGCAGGTTACGGGATGGAGCTGGTTACTTTTTCACTCACACAACTATTGATTTTTATGTTCGATTGCCGGTTAAATCATTAAGTGAACCGAAATTATGTGCGTTAATTTCATTATAGGCAATCCTACCAAGACTGCGCCAATTATCAATCAATAAATAGAAGGCGAGTTTTTAAAAAAGATTTTTATTGACATTACGAAGTGTTCCTCAGTACAAGACAAGATTCTAACTAACTATCTAAATATAACTATTCTTACAAGTAAACTTATCTACTATATTGACCTCGAGGATCAGGTAGCACCCTGGGAACGGATGTAGTATGCAATGTGTGCATATTACTGGATTTGGTGGTGATGTAACTTATATATATATATATATATATATATATATATATATATATATATATATATGTATATATATATATATATATATATATATATATATATATATATATATATATTATATATATATATATATATACATATATATATATATATATATATATATATATATATATATATATATATATATATATATATATATATATATATATATATATATATATATATATTAGGGTGGTCCTTATTTTGGCGATTTTTGAATTTCCTTGATCTCACCCTCTAAACCGGTTTAAAATATAACAAAAATAATATTTTCAAAGTTACAGCAATTTGTATAAACATTAACCCGTGCCGCAGAACGGATTTACTTTTTTTAATTTGCATAATAAGCATTTTAGAGACTTAGTCCGACAAAGTGTTTTTGGTTTGGCTTTTCTGGTTGTTCAAAAATGCGGCATTTAAAACTAATTTTAACACTTGACAGCTGTCATTAAAACTGTCAAATTAGTTAATAAAAGCTATTTCGACGTTTAAAAAATATTTTCTTGATGTTTGAAGTTACTGACTTTTATAATTGTTGAAAACTCATGTGAAAATTAGTTTTGACACCTCACAGCTGTCATTAAAGCTGTCAAATCAATTACAAAACTTATTTTCACGTTTTAAAAATTATTTTTTAGACACGTTATGTTACTAACCTTTATATTATTTAGAATTTCGAATACAAAATTGTTTTTACAATAATTGTTGTCAGTCAGAGTCTTCCAAAAGCGAATGAGAGATAATGTTCGACATTTTATTGGTTTTCGCGGTCTCTGAATGACAATAAGATTTCGAATTTCCCTCTTGTTTACATCATAAGCGGTGAACCTGGGTTTTTAACTGCGAGGCGACAACGTTCAGACCGTTTCGAACTTCAAGTCCATATTTGAAAACATGACGTCCGCAACAGAGTATTTATCAGAAAATGTTTTTTTAATCGGAAACAGTAACGCTCAAATCCTTGGTAATAAACTGCCAAGTAAGAAACAAGTACTTCAAGTCCTGTTTTTCCACATCCGTTATCTGAAATTGTCTGTTCGCGAAAGTTCTTTACTCGTGGTGAAAGAGGTTATGTTGTTTTGGGACAAAGCTGGCATACCCGTGCAATCAATCCATAAGTGCGTCGAGAAGATAGACAAGTTGTATTCCAAATATCGTTTGCTGCAAAAATCTGCTGGACGAAAAAGTAACTCGTCAGACGAATCGGAGTTCGAAACAGACATCGAAAATCTGTTTGACATCGCTGCGTGGGATCAAAGTCTAGCTGATATCGATGAACGCAAGAAAGCTTTCTTAGAAAAACAGAGAGAAGCCGGGAGACCAGGATTCATCGCTGACGTGCAAACCTTCCAAGATGTTGAGGTGACAGATGACGAGAAGCGGGACTTGTTACAACGTCGCAAGGAGAACCAGCGTGCAAGAGAATCAAGCAATCTAAGTATGAACAATATGAACATTATAATTACAAAGTATTTAGCATCATTCATTAAGAATCTTTTGAGCTTGAGGTCAATAGACCTCAAGATCAAAATAATATTTCATTTTTAAATTTATTCGTGTTTGATTATACCTTTTTAAATAATTTTTAAATAATTAAGTCCTATGATTTTTTTAAACGTCATAACGTATTATTAAGTGCCATTCGACTTCATTTACATATATTCATAATCTCATTACGAGTGACACAATCTAATATTTTGTACAAATACTTTCAGATGATATGGTTCAATTAGTGGGATCTACGAGCGAAAGTAGCCAAAGCTTAAGCGAGCAGAGTCCATCTTTTTCACAAGAATTTGGTGTAGCTGTAGCAGTACCATCGCAACCAAAAAAACGACGCGCAAGAACTAACATTATCAATGACAAGTTGGTTGCAACGTTGGACAAGTGCCTCGTTTCTGATCGTAATGCAGTTAGGATTGTCGTAGCAGTTGCTGAAGCATGTGGTCTTGATCCAGAGACAATTGTAGTCAACAAAACGTCAATTCACAACTCCCGCAGACAAATTCGTGAAAAACAGACTAAAATGATTAAAGACACATTTAAGTCTTCTGAACTTCAAGCTGCAGTTCTACACTGGGACGGAAAACTGCTTAAAGAGGTGACTGATTCTAAAGCGGCGGATCGTCTGGCAATAATTGTGTCTGACGGAGATACGGAAAAGTTATTATCCATTCCAAAATTGCCGAACGGATCAGAAGTCATGCAAGCAACTATGATGGCTGAGGTCATTATTCTCATGATTAATAATTTTTTTTATCTATTAAAAAGACCATGATAAAATAAATACCAAAAATTTATCGAAAAGTTGTATTTAAAGTATTTACATTTCCGTTTCAACATTTTTACTGTCTTTTCAGGTTATTCAAGAGTGGGGGCTTGCCGACTCAATAAAGCTATCTGCTGTGATACAACCAACTCGATTCTTGGCTACAAGAACGGCGCTGCAGTAAACTTGGAACGGATGCTCGACGAAGATTTCCTGTATCTACCTTGCAGGCATCATATCTTCGAAATCGTGCTGGGGGGAATCTTTGATTCTCTTATGGGACCTTCTACCGGGCCATCAATATTACTGTTTCAACGGTTCCAATCTGCTTGGCCAACTATTATTCAAGAAAATTATAAATCCGGGGTTGAAGAGTTAGACGTACGTGAAGCATTGGGGGCAAAGATCGACGACATTCATCTGTTTTTACAGCAAGTTTTAAATGCCAAAAACCAGCCGCGAGATGACTATCGGGAATTTCTTATGATATGTTCCATTTTTATAGGAAAAACCCCCGGCGATCAGGCAAAATTTTACAAACCCGGAGGTTATTCTCGAGCGCGCTGGATGTCTAAGGCCATTTATTGTCTTAAAATATTTCTTTTCCGTGAACAATTCAAGTTGAAAGCATCGGATAAAAATGCTCTCAGTCAGATTTGTATCTTTATCGTAACCGTTTACGTCAAAGCATGGTTTACGGCTCCCTTCGCCATTGCCGCCACTAGCCATGATTTGAACTTCATAAAAGATCTGTACGAGTATGAAAAAATCAACTCTGTCGTCTCCTAAGTTGCGTTGAAGAAATTTTCCAAGCACCTTTGGTACTTGAGTGCCGAAACGGCCGCTATGTCGTTTTTTGACGATAGCGTTAATCCCGAAACAAAAAAACGAATGGCACAACAAATCAAAGTCACTTGCGAAGATATTGATGATGACGACAAAAATCTGAAACGATTGGACGTCGACATCAAAAGCTTAGAATTTTTGGTGGACAAAGAAGTTGATTTTTTCATCAACGCTAAATCAATGGCCTTTTTCAAGAGGTTCAACATTGATTGTACTTTTCTTCAGACCGAGGTATCGGATTGGGAATCGCAAGACGGTTATCAAGCCGGCCGACAATTAGTCAAAAAGATCCGAGTTGTTAACGATGTTGCTGAGCGCGGAATCAAATTGATAACAGATTATAACAATCGTTTAACGTACGACGATGAACAGAAGCAACAAATTCTTCAACTCGTAGATAAATACAACAAAAGATACCCGGATACGAAAAAAAGTACAGCTGTTAAGCCACTCGACTAATTTTGCGTGTATGCGACGTGAATAAATGAAATGTTTAGTTCAGAAGTTTCACTTTAATCATTCATTTCTCAATCATAAACCCGAAAATGAGTAAAATATTGAACATTGTTTTCTCAAGCTTTCTTTAGCTCTGTAATGACTCTGATAGCTGTCAATTTTTTTAAATTTAATAGCTAAAATGTTTATACACTTTTCAAACTGATTTGACAGCTTTATTGACAGCTGTCAAGCGCCAAAACTATTTTTCAAATAAACTTCTAACAATCATAAGATTCAGTAAGTTTAAACATCATGAAATTATTTTTAAAACGTCGAAATCGCTTTTTTTAACTGATTTAAACTTTTTAAATTGATTTGACAGCTTTAATGACAGCTGTGAGGTGTCAAAACTAATTTTCACATGAGTTTTCAACAATTATAAAAGTCAGTAACTTCAAACATCAAGAAAATATTTTTTAAACGTCGAAATAGCTTTTATTAACTAATTTGACAGTTTTAATGACAGCTGTCAAGTGTTAAAATTAGTTTTAAATGCCGCATTTTTTAACAGCAATCCGAAATTCATTAGGTTACCAAGTTTCAACCAGAAAAGCCAAACCAAAAACACTTTGTCGGACTAAGTCTCATTTGATAGGGATCATTCATGGGAAGTGCCTTTTGATAGTCTCAGATTTATCGTGCACATGATGTGCGAGAAAACTTGAAAAAACATGCGTTTTTGGGGCAAAATCAACTAAGAGTGAGGAGGCTTTGAAATTTTTAAGAAGAACATCTACTGTCACTTTGAGGTTTGTCAGTGGACATGTCGCATATTTAATTATAAATTATTTAAGTATTACATTTTTAGAGAACTTTTTAAATATTTTGAACATATTGGGGGATTGAGGGAACGTTTTTATTATAATTACGTATTTTAAATATGTGAATTTAAAAAGATAATTTTTAACAGTCCACTAAAACGAAACGTCAAATTGACAAGTTATATAAAGTATACAGGTAAACCCAACCAAATTTGTCTCCAGTAATAATATACAGTAAAACCAAGCTAATTTTATTCACAGAGTACAATTTTAAAAAACACCATAAAACTCGAATTGGAATCATTTGAGCACTCTTAAATTTTCTATCGGTAATTGTTTAATTGAAAGGCTACAAATCTTATATAATATGAAACAACTTCTTTTGAAAGCCACGAGTACAAAATTGAAATAATTTCGATTAACAATTGTTTTAGTATAAGTACTTCAAAACCTATTGTGTTTGGTAGGAAATGAAATGTCTTTTGAAGGGCTCATGTGAAAATATGAATTTTTTTGATCGACATTTTTTTAGTAAAAGTGCTTCAAAACTAAAACCAAAAGGTCTGTTGCAGGGCTCGCGTGCAAAATTAGAATTTCTGCGATTGGCAATCGTTTTTGCGAAAGTGCTTCAAAACCTATCGTGTTTGGTATCAAATGAAAGGTCTGTTGCAGGGCCCGCTTGCAAAATTAGAATTTATGCGATTGGCAATTGTTTTTGTAAAAGTGCTTCAAAACCTATCGTGTTTGGTATCAAATGAAAAGTCATATGCCTTCATATGACTCGCGTGCAAAATTTAAATATTTTCGATTGGCAATTGTTTTAGTGAGAATTCATCAATACCTATCGTGTTTGTTATCAAATGAAAGGTCGGTTGAAGAGTACACGTGCATTTTTAATTAAAAAAATTTTAAATACTACATTTTTTAGAGTACTTTTAAAACATTTTCCACATATTGGGGAAAAGCGGGGACGTTTTTATAATAATTACACATTTCAAATGTGTATTTAAAAAGAAAACTTTTGACAGTCCACTATGACGTTGGTTTTAAAACAAAACCTCAAATTGACAAGTTATATAAAGTATACAGGTAAACACAACCAAATTTGACCCCGGTAATAATATACACTAAAACCAAGCAAATTTTATCCACGGAGAAGTACAATTTCGAAAAACCAGGTAACTCGAATTGGAATCATTTGGGCATTCTTAAATTTTCTATCGGTAATTGTTTAATTGAAAGTGATAACAAAATCTATCGTATTTGGTATAATATGAAAGTTCTTTTGAAGGGCACGCGTGCAAAATTGAAATATTTTCGATCGGCTATTGTTTTACTGTAAGTGGTTCACAACCACTCGTGTTTGGTATCAAATGAAAGGTCTTTTGAAAATATTTTATTCGATTGGCAATTTTTTAAGTGCTTCAAAACCAACAGTATATGGCATAAAATGAGACATCTTTTGAAGAGCGCGCGTGCAGAATTGGATTTTTTTCGATGGGCAATTGTTTTTGAGAAACTGCTTCAAGACCTATCGTGTTTGGTATCAACCGAAAAGTTCTGTCATTTTTTCCTTTCGTGTTTGGTATTAAATGAAAGGTTGTTTGAAGGGCTCGCGTGCAGAATAATAGTTTTTTTTTATTGGCAATTGTTTTAAAAATTCTTTGAAACCTATCGTATTTAGTATGCAGTAAAAGGTCTTAAGAAGGACAAAGGTGCAGAATTGAATAGTTTTAGATAGCTTATAATTCAATTTTAATTGTCTTACAGAAGTCAATCCTACTTCAGTGTCCGCAGAGCCTAGCGTGAGGCCTGGCACAGCCAGACCGACCGCTAGTATTTTATCGGCGTGAACTTAGCGATGCGTCGCTCAGCGACGAAATGATATGGTCGTACAGTTTAATAAAGTCACAGCCGATTATTTTTAATGGAAAATCTTTAAATAACACAATACTTTGGGGTACAATAACAGCCAATAGGTTAGTAAATGACACCCATAACCATCCAGAGTTGTAAAACTCTGACATACTCATTTGCTTCATCGCCTTTGTAACATATAATAAGTTACAACATAAGGGATGAAATTCACCTGTTCTACGGGGTAGCACACACTAGAGTTGTTCGGGGAGGTCGTTTACATTCCCTTTCATAGAGATATTGAGTAGATAATTTAAAGTAGCTCTTTAAAAAAATTAAGAAAATAAAATTTGCACTCTTGTTATACTAAAGGTTAAAATGCAAGTCTCCTACGGGGTACCTGACATCAACATTATATAAGGGTTATTTAGGGAGGGTGTTTACTTACTATTTGACAGAGAAACAGAGGAGACAATTTAAATTAGCTCTTTTAAAAAATAATTAAATTTCAATTTTCCAAATTCCACTAAGGGTTAAAATGCAAGTCTCCTACGGGGCATCTGACATCAACATTATATTAGGGGTATTGAGGGAGGGTGTTTACTTACTATTTGATAGAGAAACAGAGGAGACAATTTAAATTAGCTCTTTTAAAAAATAATTAAATTTCAATTTTCCAAATTCCACTAAGGGTTAAAATGCAAGTCTCCTACGAGGCATCTGACATCAACATTATATTAGCGGTATTGAGGGAGGGTGTTTACTTACTATTTGATAGAGCAACTGAGGAGACAATTTAAATTAGCTCTTTTAAAAAATAATGAAATTTAAATTTTCCAAATTCCACTAAGGGTTAAAATGCAAGTCTCCTACGGGGCATCTGACATCAACATTATATTAGCGGTATTGAGGGAGGGTGTTTACTTACTATTTGATAGAGCAACTGAGGAGACAATTTAAATTAGCTCTTTTAAAATATAATGAAATTTAAATTTGTCAAATTCCACTAAGGGTTAAAATGCAAGTCTCCTACGAGGCATCTGACATCAACATTATATAAGGGTTATTTAGGGAGGCTGTTTACTTACTATTTGATAGAGAAACTGAGGATGTGCGTCACGCTAGATGGCCCCCTATCTCAAATCTTTTCAAAATTTTGTGTACAGTTAGTGCTAGGTTTGTTCTAGTTTGTTCCAGATTCCTGAAGTTTGTTCTATTCATTTACACAAGTTATTAACAGTTGACGTGGGGAATCCAGCGTGACACTAAGAGGAAACCTATCTAATCTTTCCAGTTTTTAAAAATCTTTTGATATGAGAAGTTAATGCTGGGTTTGTTCTACTTAGATATAAATTTTGAAAGTTTATTCTATTCATACACACATGTTATTAACAATTGAATTGGGGAATCCAGCGTGACACTAAGAGAGAACCTACCTAATCTAATCAGTTTTAAAAAATCTTTTTATATGAGGAGTTAGTGCTAGGTTTGTTCTGCTTAGATACAAATTTTGAAAGTTTGTTCTATTCATATACACATGTTTTTAACAGTTGACGTGGGGAATCCAACGTGACACTAAGAGAGAACCTATCTAATCTATTCAGTTTTAAAAAATCTTTTTATATGAGAAGTTAGTGCTAAGTTTGTTCTGCTTAGATACAAATTTTGAAAGTTTGTTCTATTTATATACACATGTTATTAACAGTTGACTTGGGGAATCCAGCGTGACACTAAGAGAGAACCTACCTAATATATTCAGATTTTGAAAATATTTTTATATGAGGAATTAGTGCTAGGTTTGTTCTACTTAGATTCAAATTTTTAAAGTTTGTTCTGTTCATATACAAATGTTATTATCAATTGAATTCGGGGATCCAGCGTGACGCTAAGAGAGAACCTACTTAATTTATTCAATTTTTGAAAACCTTTTTATATGAGGAGTTAGTGCTAGGTTTGTTCTGCTTAGGTACAAATTTTGAAAGTTTGTGCTTTTCATATACACTTGTTATTCTGTTTTATTTTTATTAAAAAATAAAATAAATATATCATCACACCTTCTACCTATTACAGAGGATGACATTCTGCTGTAACAGATCTTGGTGATATATTTTCGCGCGTGAAGTGCGGTAACCAGCCGTCAAATGACGACCCCAAAAGGTTTTAATGGACTGATTTAATTCCTAAAATGACCACACCAAATTAAAGACAAGAAATTATTTTAGAGCGAAATTGCTATTTAAAATATTTGAAAATTAGTGAATATTTTATATCATTGATAGAAGAACAATATCGTAGCATTTTGATAAAATATTAAAAAAAAAGAATAAATAAATAAATATATCATCTCGCCTTCTACCCATTACTGGGTGTGGCACTCTGCCGAAGCAGATCTCGATAAGTGATATATTTTGCGCATGAAGTGCGGTTACCAGTCGTCAAATCACGGCCCCCAAAGATGTTAGTGTTGAGGAGCCACAGGGGTAGTTTTTGAAATTATGAAAATTGTTTGTCGCCTGTGGGAATCGAACCAGGGTTCTCAGGATCCACAGGCCGACTTCATACCACTGAGCTAGCCACCCCATAAAAAAATATATTAATGGGTATTTAGAATACATTTGTAACAATCAGAAACAGTATTCTATGGTAATAAATAGTGATATTGTCGAAAATTAAAATTTTTATGATTTAATAGTTCTATTTTACTTTTATAATAATTAATTTATGTTATTTAAAACATATTTTATTTATTATGTAATTTTTATGTTATTTCATTTGTAACCAAATTATTGAAATAGAAGAATGTTTTTTTTATTTATTTGAAAGAAAGCGCTTTATTGCAAATCGCCTAGGGCGCTCTAAGCCCCTAAATCGGTCATGCCTAGTACTAAATCATCATACTGAAAGAAGATAGTAGAAGTTCTCTCTTAGTGCCACGCTGAATTCAGCAATTCAATTTTTCGTAGCAAGCGAATATGAAAAACACTAAATTTCAAAATTTATATTTGAATTGCACAACTTTTCATATAAAAAGTTTAAAAACGTAAATTGACTTAGTGCCACGCTGGATGTATCACTTCAATTGGTTATAAGAAATAAAAATAATGGGGTAGCTGGCTTAGTGGCATCCAGTCGGCCTGTAGATTTAAGAATCCGTATTCGATTCCCACAGCCGACAAACAATTTTCACAACATTAAAACTACTCCTGTGGCTCCCCGTCCATTAGTGTGCTTTTCATATTCGCTTGCTATGAAAAATTGAATTGGCGAATTCAGCGTGACACTAGGAGAGAACTTCTACAATCTTCTTTCAATATGATGAGTTAGTACCAGGCAGGACCGAATAAGGGCCCTAGGCGATTTGCAATAAAACGCTGTTTTTCAAATAGATAAGAAAAAACATTTTTCTATTTCAATAATTGGTTACAAATGAAATAATATAAAAATTACACAATAAATAAAATATGTTTTAAATAACATGAATTAATTATTATTAAAGTAAAATAGAACTATTAATTCATCAAAATTTAATTTTTCGACAATATCACTATTTATTACCATAGAATACTGTTTCTGATTGTTACAAATGTATTCTAAATAACCATTAATATTTTTGTTATTTTTTTTTAATATTTTAGCAAAATGCTACGATATTATTCTTCTATCAATGATATAAAATATTCACTAATTTTCAAATATTTTAAATAGCAATATCGCTCTAAAATAATTTCTTGTTTTTGATTTAGTGTGGTCATTTTAGGAATTAAATCAGTTCATTAAAACCTTTGGGGCTCGTCATTAGACGGCTGGTTACCGCACTTCACGCGCGAAAATATATCACCAAAATCTGCTACAGCAGAATGTCATCCTCTGTAATAGGTAGAAGGTGTGATGATATATTTATTTTATTTTTTAATAAAAATAAAACAGAATAACAAGTGTATATGAAAAGCACAAACTTTCAAAATTTGTACCTAAGCAGAACAACCCTAGCACAAACTCCTCATATAAAAAGGTTTTCAAAAATTGAATAAATTAAGTAGGTTCTCTCTTAGCGTCACGCTGGATCCCCGAATTCAATTGATAATAACATTTGTATATGAACAGAACAAACTTTCAAAATTTGAATCTAAGTAGAACAAACCTAGCACTAACTCCTCATATAAAAATATTATTAAAATCTGAATATATTAGGTAGGTTCTCTCTTAGTGTCACGCTGGATTCCCCAAGTCAACTGTTAATAACATGTGTATATAAATAGAACAAACTTTCAAAATTTGTATCTAAGCAGAACAAACTTAGCACTAACTTCTCATATAAAAAGATTTTTAAAAACTGAATAGATTAGATAGGTTCTCTCTTAGTGTCACGTTGGATTCCCCACGTCAACTGTTAAAAACATGTGTATATGAATAGAACAAACTTTCAAAATTTGTATCTAAGCAGAACAAACCTAGCACTAACTCCTCATATAAAAAGATTTTTTAAAACTGAATAGATTAGGTAGGTTCTCTCTTAGTGTCACGCTGGATTCCCCAATTCAATTGTTAATAACATGTGTATATGAATAGAATAAACTTTCAAAATTTATATCTAAGTAGAACAAACCTAGCACTAACTTCTCATATCAAAAGATTTTTAAAAACTGGAAAGATTAGATAGGTTTACTCTTAGTGTCACGCTGGATTCCCCACGTCAACTGTTAATAACTTGTGTAAATGAATAGAACAAACTTCAGGAATCTGGAACAAACTAGAACAAACCTAGCACTAACTGTACACAAAATTTTGAAAAGATTTGAGATAGGGGGCCATCTAGCGTGACGCACATAAACTGAGGAGACAATTTAAATTAGCTCTTTTAAAACATAATGAAATTACAATTTTCCAAATTCTACTAAGGGTTAAAATGCAAGTCTCCTACGGGGCATCTGACATCAACATTATATAACGGCTATTTAGGGAGGCTGTTTACTTACTATTTGATAGAGAAACTGAGGAGACAATTTAAATTAGCTCTTTTAAAAAATAATGAAATTTAAATTTGTCAAATTCCACTAAGGGTTAAAATGCAAGTCTCCTACGGGGCATCTGGCATCAACATTATATTAGGGGTATTGAGGGAGGGTGTTTACTTACTGTTTGATAGAGCAACTGAGGAGGCAATTTAAATAAGCTCTTTTAAAAAATAATAAAATTTCAATTTGTCAAATTCCACTAAGGGTTAAAATGCAAGTCTCCTACGGGGCATCTGACATCAACATTATATTAGGGGTATTGAGGGAGGGTGTTCACTTACTATTTCATAGAGAAACTGATGTGACAATTTAAATTAGCTCTTTTAAAAAATAATGAAATTAAAATTTTCCAAATTCCACTAAGGGTTAAAATGCAAGTCTCCTACGGGGCATCTGACATCAACATTATATTAGCGATATTGAGGGAGGGTGTTTACTTACTATGTGATAGAGCAACTGAGGAGACAATTTAAATTAGCTCGTTTAAAAAGTAATGAAATTTAAATTTTCCAAATTCCACTAAGGGTTAAAATGCAAGTCTCCTACGGGGTATCTGACATCAACATTATATAAGGGTTATTTAGGGAGGGTGTTTACTTACTATTTTATTAACCCATTTTTCCCCGTTGTACTCATATGAGTACAGACACTTTAGATTTATTTTTTTTAAATATTATTATTGTAAAACTTTATTTGTTAAAATATATTATCTTCTTTATATGCAAGGAAGCTATTTTGGTAAGTATTCATTTAAAAAAATATATTTCTAACGTTTTATTTTGACTTTCAATGCTGGATTTTTCTTGTCTGAACTTGTTCATTTATACGAAGGCGTAGTTTTACTTTTATTCGCAGTGTTCGTAGTTTCTCTATGTGTTTAGCTGCATAGGTAAGTACTGTATACAGATAGATTTTATTGTAAAAATAAAAAATTTAATAATTTAGACAATTGTTACATGATTATTTTGTTACTGTACTCATTTGAGTACAATGGGAACAAGCCTAGGATGAATATCGATAAATTATTTTTCAGATTTTCATATAAAACCATGGATTCGGAAGGAATTCCTTGTTCCAATTTCTATGGTAAAACATATATTAGATTAGAAACTGCTATTCAAGACTTAGAACATGAATCTCGTACAGCTGATATTATTATAATATCGCCAGATATAGACAGTGAAACCGACGAAGATGACATTGACGACGATGATATTCAAAATTCAACGCTACCAAAAGATGTTCCCGGTCCAGTCGAAATTTACTTTCAAGATGAAACTGATTCTGAAGATGAAATACCGTTAGCAGTACTAAAAAAAATCTTGGTGGTCAATAATTCTGCAAGAAAACGTCAACTTGCATCTCAAGAACCAGAATGGACTTCGGAAATACTGGATATAGATATGAATGAAAGTGATATTTAGTTGCAGAAAGAAAACATTCTGAAAGCGCAAATATCCGCATTGGATCCTGTCGGTATATTTGAACTCTTTTTTGATGACGAAATTGTGGAGCAAATTGTTCAACAAAGTTATATTTATGCCCCACAAAAAAATAACCATTTATTCAGAATAACCAACGAGGAAATTAAAATTTTCATTTCTATTTTGCTATTGTCTGGTTATCATCAATTACCTAGAGAGAAGTTATATTGGAGTTTGGATGAAGACGCCAGTATTCCTGTGGTTGGTAATAGTATGTCTAGAAACAGATTTTTTCAAATCAAGTAATATTTACATTTTGCGGATAATTGTAAAATTGACAAAAGTGATAAAATATATAAGTTGCAACCCTTGATTATGAGTTTAAATAAGAAATTTCAGCAATGGAGTGTGTTCCATAAGAAACTTTCCATCGACGAGGCTATGATTAGATATTTTGGACATCACAGTGCTAAACAATTCATAATGGGAAAACCGGTACGCTTTGGATACAAGGAATGGATGCTTTGTAGTTCAACAGGTTATTGTTATAAATTTAGTGTATATTGTGGTGCGGAAAAAAATCCAGAAGTATATGAAAGTATTCCACTCGGAACTAGAGTAGTGCTACAACTTTTAAATATTATTGAGAATCATACGGATCATGAGATATTTTTCGATAATTACTTTACTAGTCATAACCTAATGAGTATGCTTAGAAAGAAAAATATAAAAGCCACTGGAACTGTACGAGAAAATCGAACAAAAAAATGTCCAATGCTGACTACAGATAAAATGAAAAAAAAGAAGATCGCGGTTATTATGAATATAAATATGACATAAAAAATAAATTGCTCTTTGTGAAATGGATGGATAATAGCATTGTTACTATGGCTACGAATTATGATTCTGTTGAGCCCTTATCTTCAGTCAAACGTTGGTCTAAGGATGCCAAAGCTAAAATTGACGTACCGCAACCCAAATTATTTGCGAGTTATAATTCTGGCAGGGAGGGGTTGATTTATTTGACCAGTTCGTAAATAATTATCGTACAAGGAAAAAAATGGTGGTGTCCTCTATGGACACATATGTTGAATATGTGCGTAGTATATGCATGGAAACTTCACGTAATGTTTTCCAAAGAAAAATTGGACTTACTGAATTTTCAGCGCAGTATTGTGAGGCACTACCTTAGATCTTACCCTAAATCAACATTTCAGAAGAGTAGACCTTCTGGATCTGTACCACGAAGCATCCAACAAAGTGAAGGTGAACATTTTCCAGAGAAAATTATTAACCAACTACGCTGCCGTATATGTCACATGAGAGTACGTTGGAAATGTACAACATGCAATGTGCCCCTTTGTTTGGAACGCCCATGTTCCAAAAAGTTTCACTCAAATTAAATGATATTTAATTTATATACTTACGTAAATACATATGAACATATTTTTTGTTAGATTATATATTTTTGTAAATTAAATTAAGTTATTTTGCATTACATTTAAAAATATTGTTCTTGACCCTATATGATACCATAGTACTCATTTGAGTATACCAATTTTTCTCATCCGGTATGACATAATTTTAAAATTTTATAATTTTGCCATAATTCTAAAGCATAAATAAATTCAAAAATATTACTTATAATAAATAAATTAAAAAAAACGTGTCGTGGGACCAAATGGGTTAAGAAACTGAGGAGACAATTTAAATTGGCTTTTTTTTAAATAATTAAATTTAAATTTGCAGAATTAGACTAAGGGTGAAAATGCAAGTCTCCTACGGGGTACCTGACATCAACATCGTACTAGGGTTATTTAGGGAGGATGTTTACTTACTATTTTATAAAGAAAGTGAGAAGGCCATTTAAATTTGCTTTCTTAAATAATAATGTAATAACAAAGAATGCTCCGTTAGAATATACTTTGCTTTCATAATATGAAACAAACTTCATTTTCTGTAAGACAAATACAAATACTTCACAGGTAGCTAAGCCAGATTTACATAAAATTGTCTTAATGCCTGTACTATTAAATAATCATTGGTGTTTAGGTATGGCAAATTGTGATAAAAAAGAATTTAATTTTTATAATCCGATGGAAGTACTATCCGTCAAACAAAAAAGTATTTTGAAAAATTTATGGAATATTTTTCCTGCGATCATAGTGCTTGGAAATATGAATGTGATTCTAATCATCCATTACAAATAGATACCTATAACTGTGGTATTTTCGTAATTCAATTTACAGAAAAAATAGTTAATTATGAGTATGTAAGTGAGTGTATTGCACCAGAGGAATACAAAATATATTTAAAAAAAAATCTTTTAAGATCGTCAGATGACATGAAAAATATTTTTCCATACTGCGGTCACTCTACGGATTCATTACCAGGATTCAAATTTATGTTATATATGTTTAAAATGGTATCATGTAAACTGCGATATAAAAATGATTCAGGAGTATTTTACTGTGAGTTATGTCTACTTTACAAAACTAACAATTAATACCTACATTTTTAAAATATCTCTTTTTATCTTTTTTCCAGTAAAGGCTCGTAAATAGTTTGTGCGAAACTAATATAGAATATTGTAATATTAAATATAATTTTTTTATTACTTTGTCTTACTCCATTAACTACACTCATCTTCTTTAATGTGGTTTTTTTTTTGTTATTTCTCTTCTTTAAACTTGTTATGTTATTTATTAGCTTTAGAAAATTATAAGTAAATATTTTCTCTTAACAACTCTAATATAATTATGTGGCCCGCAACGCCATACGTGTCTTCAATTTCAACTCTCAGTATACAATGCAAATTCGAATTTAGTTATTTCTTCAAAAGACTAATTTGATGGATATTGATATTGATAAATAAGACACAATATAAATTAAACGATATTTATATCAACGAAATGGAACAATATTTTATTACATTTAACATGAGACATATATTTCAATTACTTATTCAAAGCCAACTAAAAACTATTATGTTGTCATAATTCAACATAATTTAGATGGTCTACTCAATATTTCTATAATATAGTAAGTAAACACCCTCCCTAAATAACCCTAATATAATGTTGATGTCAGATGCTCCGTAGGACATTGCATTTTAACCCTTAGTGGAATTTGGAAAATTGAAATTTCATTATTTTTTAAAAGAGCTAATTTAAATTGTCTCCTCAGTTTCTCTATCAAATAGTAAGTAAACACCCTCCCTATATAACCCTTATATAATGTTCATGTCAGATGCCCCGTAGGAGACTTGCATTTTAACCCTTAGTGGAATTTGGAAAATTGATATTTCATTATTTTTGAAAAGAGCTAATTTAAATTGTCTCCTCAGTTTCCCTATCAAATAGTAAGTAAACACCCTCCCTCAATACCCCTAATATAATGTTGATGTCAGATGCCCCGTAGGAGACTTGCATTTTAACCCTTAGTGGAATTTGGAAAATTGAAATTTCATTATTTTTTAAAAGAGCTAATTTAAATTGTCTCCTCTGTTTCTCTATCAAATAGTAAGTAAACACCCTCCCTAAATAACCCTTATATAATGTTGATGTCAGGTACCCCGTAGGAGACTTGCATTTTAACCTTTAGTATAACAAGAGTGCAAATTTTATTTTCTTAATTTTTTTTAAAGAGCTACTTTAAATTATCTACTCAATATCTCTATGAAAGGGAATGTAAACGCCCTCCCCGAACAACTCTAGTGTGTGCTACCCCGTAGAACAGGTGAATTTCATCCCTTATGTTGTAACTTATTATATGTTACAAAGGCGATTAAGCAAATGAGTATGTCAGAGTTTTACAACTCTGGATGGTTATGGGTGTCATTTACTACCCTATTGGCTGTTATTTTACCCCAAAGTATTGTGTTATTTAAAGATTTTCCATTAAAAATAATCGGCTGTGACTTTATTAAACTGTACGACCATATCATTTCGTCGCCGAGCGACGCATCGCTAAGTTCACGCCGATAATAAAAGATCTAAACTATGTCTCATAGACGGACTTGGCTCAAAATCCATAACTGGTAATCTTGATCATAATGGTGCTGAAAAATGATAGAATCATAGATCAAAGTAATATTAAAATCATTCTTAAGGATCAAATGACAATCCTTCAGACATCTATTCAAAAATATAATGATAACATTAAAACACTTTCACATAATCAATTAGTACTAGATTCAAAAATTGAACAATTAGAAAAAGTTATAAATAGTACTTAAGAAATGTTGAAATATACAATTGCAAATTATATATGATATTTGATAAATTTAAAGTGTATTATAGAAAAATTCGGGAGACGCTCGGACTCGAACCGAGGACCTTCAGCTTGCAGGGCTTTTTTTTTCAGAAATATCTTTATTATTTTGCCACATATACATATTACACATCTATTCTCTGCTCATGTGTGACTTGACCAGAAGACGGCCGAACGCACTGTATGATAAGGCTGATCACAATCCTGAGGGATTAACGGATTGCCTACCATAGCAGTGCTACGAGCCGTAGCCTGGGTTCGCACATGGCTGGAGAGTACAGGAGACCTATTCTGTGCACAAGTCACCATGGTGATAGTGACAAAATTGATGACGTCAATAAACTGTATGCAGTCCGCATATCGTGACTCAGCTTAGTGACATTATAGTATTTTTTGTTTCACTAGGTTATAGTTCTTTTAAGTTTATATTAGTGACAATGAAGTTTCATTTTATTTTCAAATATGACAACTTGTTGGATGCCATTTTATTTCTTTGTTCATTGCAAACTGTTTCTGACTAATAACCTGGTTTATCGAACAGAAAAATCAGTAATACTTGTAATAAAGCCTTATCACTTTTTAGTGGTGATTGAAGCGTGGTAAGTAAAAGTTTTATTAATGGAATGTGCATAATTTTAAATCTTTTATTTATTTTCAGCAAAAAGTAAGACGGAAACAAAAAAAATATCCAGGGATAAGAAAGAAATTTTAGTGTCCTTCATGGAGGATCATCTTGATTTTGCACGGGGCCGATTACAATCTACAGAAGGACGGCAAACTTTTAAAAAACTGTTGATGATTTTGAACCAGCAATTAAATGGTACAGGTGGAAAACAAAACTATTCAACAATGGCAAAGAGTGGGGAAATGTAATACGCAAAATATGTAATCTATAATTTTAAATTTTATAAGCAGACTTGAACAGATATAAAAATTAAAGTAAAGAGAAAAGTGTCTGCCATGAAGGCAAGTCGGACAAAAACTGGAGGCAGTCCAATGACAGAAATAAAAATATCTGATTCGGATGATCGTGTCATCAAAATATTGTCCGAATAATATATTTTTGGAATTGATTATCCCGAAAATATTTCTTTAGAAAGCGAGGGAGCAAGAAAAGAAAGTAATATATTATGGGATGTTGCTGGCCTTTCTGGCCTCCAAGAAATATCAGCAAAAAAGAAAAGCATCTGCTTCTAGTTGGGTGTAAAATGCTGAATTTTTAGAGGGGACAGACAAGAAGACGAATGTAATTCATAATAAATGTTTTGTTATTTTTTTTATTAATAATTTATGAACTTTATAGATACCGGATGTACTTATAGAAGATAAGGAAGAAGACGAAGCCAATTTTAATGCCTCGCAGAAAGTATACCCATTGAATGACAATAATTCTAAATAATATTCTTTACTCAGTGGTATTACGTGAAAAATTTTAATATTGTCGTGACAGAATAATAATTAAGTTTTCCTCTAAAGAAAGCCGATCAAGTGTTGCAGTGGTAGCTCCATAATAAAACAAATATTAAAATCGACGGTCTCGTAAGTGAAATGACAAAATTGAATAAGAATTTTGAAACACTTATTCAACTAAATAATCAATCCATGGATAACAGGATTGAAACCAATAACATATTGGAGCGAATTGCTCTAGCGTTACGACAATACCTTTAAATAATTACTAATTTGTATATTTTTATTATAAGTTCTATGTTTTTATTAAATATATATATATATATATATATATATATATATATATATATATATATATATATATATATATATCACTGATCTCTATTTATTACTGGATTGCGTATACCGTGTTAGAAGCGTGTGACGAATAGAAAGGCGCCATATTGGAAAAAGTGTAGTCTCTCGGCCTACTTTCAGCGGGAAGTTCAAAATAGTCGTAGTTGAAAATGGTACAAAAGCGTTATAAAAAAGCAAAAATAAATGTTTTTGGAAAACATTGCAGTAAATTAATAGTGAAATTAATTTGATGAAAATGGAAAATACATAAATAAATATATAAAATTTGTATTTGTATTTGTAATTACTGATGTCTCCAGACTATTTGACGAGTCAAGTGATGTCTCAACTTTTCACCGGTCAAACGATCAGAGGCTACTTTAGTTGAAGCAAAAAACCGTACTTTTAAGTACGTTGCGCATATCACTTTTGTCAAATAAAATACGTGGTTCGTCTCTTCCGGCGAGTTATCGAATAAATGTTCATTGAACGTAGGGAAAAGGGTGCATGGAGGTTGTAGGAGCTCATGCAAAACTTTCGAACACAGTAACCCTGTAAAACCTGACTCTGATGGAATCAAACCGTTATTCACATTTAGCGCATTCAGTAAAAATTGTTCGGTTGTCTTTCATACGATAAAAACAGATTCCCTCGAAAAAATCAACCCTCCTTTTGATTTAACTTCAATAAGATAATTGAAGTACAAGTTAGATAAATATTTACTTTGAATATTTAACCCTAAAACTAATCTAATTTGTGTCATGTACATTGCTTGTTCGTTTATATACAAATGAAACAATTAATCGGTATAAAACGCACAATTCACTTACTTGTGGAAGCTGAGTCTGTCAGATCCTTTCTTCTTACCTCAGAAAACACAATTAACAACCATTTTTTCGTCGTCACTGTATTTGAATTGCGAGCGACTACCGCCACTACCGACGCTGTCTCGCGGGCCGAGAGACTACACTTTTCGCAATATGGCGACGTTCAATTAGTCACACTGCGGCCTACCCCACACGCAATCCAGTAATAAATAGAGATCAGTGATATATATATATAGGATCTCACGAGACGCCACTGGCTAGGAATGCAAGAACACACAGCTGGCCACTGGCCGGTAGAGTGGGACAGCAAACAGCCACAGCCAGTAGAGGTGGAACGTTGTCAGTTGTCGGACATGCTGAAGCTTGTGTTGAATTTTATTGCATTCATTTTTCCGTTATATTCTGTTATATTAGTATTTAGTTATTTTTTAAATATATCTCTTTGTTTAAATAACGCACACATAATCGTTATTATTTCCCATAACCAGGGATAAACGCGAGTCAAATGTGTGCAGCTGCAGTGGAACTAGTGAATGGTTCATAAAGTTGTGTAAAAAAAAAGTTGTAAGTTGTAAACATACTAAACAAGTCGTAAATAAGAAATGAAGTTGTGAATTAAAAAAATAACGTTGTAAGATAAGTAAAATAGAATAATATTAAAATAACAAAACACCGTTGAAAGGAACATAATAGTGCCGTGATCTCGCAGTTAGCGCGTAGTAACGTGACAGTGGCGTACGGACCGACTTTTAATTACAGTTAAAATCATGGCTAAAAAAGAACGCGAGCTGTTGCAAAAAGAAATTGAACTATTAAAACGTGAAAACGCACTTTTGTTACGTGAACGTGAAACAAAGAACGATGTAAATTTACGTGATGTTCAAGATAGTCTTCCAGTGTTCAGCAATGACGTCACTTACCCGGTCGAAAAATGGTTGAAGGACTTGACAGACAATGCTGACATTTTTAGACTCTCAGATTTACAATTACTCGTGTGTAGCAGGAAGTTATTGCAAGGGACGCCCAAAATTTGGTTAACAACACAACCCACATTTTCGGCATGGGAATCCTTTGAATTCGCAATAAAACAAGAGTTCGGTCAAAATGTGAACAGCGCATCAATTCATCAAGAGCTAAACGAAAGAAAAAAACAGATGAAACGTTTACCGAATATGTTCTCGTTATGACAGCCATTGCGAGACGAGGAGGAATTGAAGATTTAGCAATAATTCAGTATGTTATTGACGGAATTCAAGATTATGAACCAAATAAATCAATTCTGTATGGAGCAGAAAATCTACTACAATTAAAACGCAAAATTGATTTGTATGAGCAAATGAAACGAAAAATGAGGCCTACAGACTCTAAACCCAATAGTACGAAAAGAGTGGAAGATTCTAGAAAACCGAAGAGAAAACCAGATAGATGTTATAATTGCGACGGAACTGATCATAAGTTGAAAGATTGTCGTCATAAGGAAAGAGGATCCAAGTGTTTCTCCTGTAATGAGTATGGCCACATTGCAGAAAAGTGTCCCAAGAAGCAAGCCAGAAGTACAGAAAGTGAGAATAAAAATAGCAGCATGCAAGTATCGGACACTAAATCTGAAAAAAAATGTATAAATTCATAAATTTGAATGGTTTCTCTGTGCGAGCATTAATTGATACTGGTAGCGATATCAATCTTTTACGTAGCGATGAATATTTCAAAATACACACAACGATTTACACACTTTGTTCCAGATCGGCGGCAAAGATCTGTTAGTAGACGATCTCAATGCGAAGCACATCCACTGGAGTTGCTACAGACTGAATACCAGTGGTAGGACGTTACATTCATTTTCATTAAATCATAACTGTATCATCATGTACCCGCCCACACCTACACATTACCCCCTCAACGATATGACACCATCAACAATTGACCTTTTCCTCAACAAAAATGTTCCTAACCTCAGTGATTCCTCAACTCTCCCCGAGCTGAGTTCAGATCACTGTCCCATCCTCTCCAAACTGCGCACAAATATCGCACGCAACGACACAGCACAATACACACGCACCTACAAAAATACTGACTGGGCAAAGTTCCGGCAGACACTTGACACACAAATCGCAATCAACGCATCAATAAACACCATACAAGTTCTTGAAACTGAAATTACAAAATTAACAAACTCAATACACGCAAACTATGGCAGAGTTCACGTGATTCCGCTCATAAAATCCTAATGAACACAGTAACTACGCAAATAAAACAAGAAATAAAAACACATAAAAATAAATCCTGGCAACATAAATTAGAAGCACTAAATCCCAACGATAAGTTCCTCTGGAAAATGACCTCAAACCTCAAAACACCTTATAAACCAATTCCCAGTCTTTCCAACAACAACAACATCCTTCTCTCCGATAAATCGAAGACGGAAGCTTTAGCTGAAACCTTCGAACAATTTCATCACATTTCCGCCGACTCCACTCCTGAAAAAAGCCGAATCACAACCGTAACTAACAATTTTATAAACTCAGATCACCCTACTAACAACACAGCGCTAGCCAGACTCCTCACCTCCCCCTCCGAAGTAGCTAGCGTTATCAAACATTCCCCAACCAGAAGGCGCCTGATCCCGATAAAATTCAAAACATTGTCCTGAAAAACCTCTCCCGAAAAGCGCTAGTGCAGTTTACTTACATAATAAATTCTATTATTAAGCTCCAGCACTTTCCCGAAGTTTGGAAAACTGCGCTAGTTGCTTCTATCCCTAAACCTAATAAAAACCCTCAAACTCCCTCCAGTTATCGTCCCATCAGTTTATTAAATACCATGTCTAAAGTCACCGAAAAAATCTTACTTTCCCGAATCCAAAAACACGACCGCAAATATATGTAAAATCACTCCCGACATTCAATTTGGTTTCCGTCCTCATCACAATACCGTCCAACAAGTAACACGGATTGTGACAGACATAACAACCAATTTTAACAGAAAAAATGTCACAGTGATGGCCCTGCTGGACGTCGAAAAAGCTTTAGACAAAGTATGGACAGCAGGGCTCAATTACAAGTTAATCCGTGCGAAGTTCCCGCCCATTTTAATTAAAATTATCTACTCCTATCTTACTAACCGGAAACTAATAGTTAAAATAAACAATAGCCTCTCTACTCCGCGTCCCATTACTGCTGGTATAGTTCAATGCAGTTGTCTGGGCCCTCAATTATTTACTCTGTATACCCATGACTTCTCAACGTTTCCCAAAACCCAAACTGCACTCTACGCGGATGATACTGCCATCTATGCACACTCATTCAGCGCTGAAGTTGCGAACAAACAAGTTCAAATCCACCTTAACCTCCTAGGATCCTACTGGCGCCACTGGAAAATATCCCTTAACCACACAAAGACCGAAACCATAGTTTTTACACGAAAATATACCAACATCAACATATATACACCACTTACACTAAACGAACATCGTGCACATCCTTCTCCTACTGTAAAATACCTCTGTGTCACCCTCTGTCCCCGTCTATCATACAAATCCTTAATCAAGAATTCCATCAAAAAAGCAAACATTGCCATTAGATCCCTCTACCCCCTCCTATCCAAGAGCAGCTCCATGAGTCCAAACAATAAAAAACTCCTTTACCGCACAAATCATTCGACCAATCATCACATATGCAGCTCCAGTCTAGTGTTACGTCTCGAACACAGCTCTGAAGCCGCTGCAGCGATTGCAGAATAAATGTCTGCGCTTAATTAATAACGCAGACAGATATTCACGAATCGTAGATATAGCGTGAAGATATGTATGTATGTATGTATGTATGTAGATATACATGATAAAGCACAGCTACCAATGTTACACGAATACATACAATAAATATCACAAAAATTTTACATGATACAATTACAACATAACCCACTTACACAAAACATAACACGCATCAGAGAGCACAACGCCCCTTTCAGAATCAAACATTTATTTCCATACCAAACTCTCTCGTTACTCCACAAACGCGACCGAGAACAGTAGCATACAGTCATACTAACAACTCATCTCGTAATCAAACTTTATAAATTATCATAACCGCGCTGTAAATAAATTCCATCGTCACTCATTAGGTTAAGTTAATTAGGTACCATATGTTACGGAAATGATTGTTTGTTATTTTTCCAGTAGTTATAAGTCATATCACATCATTCATTTCATTTCATTTCATTTATATATACTGTAAATACAATTGTTTAAATTTTGTTAAACTATGTTCAAATATACTGATAAGACACATAGTGTTAGGAACAGTGATGTAATGAAATATAAAAACACTTCTGGAGGGCTATTCTGTGCACAAGTCACCAGTCACCATGGTGACATTTTGAAACGCATTCTAGCGGTGAACTATATGTACTAGTAGTAGTGACGTCATATCAAGTGACTTCGCAGACACCACCTCCGGAGCTAGTCACTAGTGACTTGTGTAGCACGTGATCGCACATGTTGAATTTTGACAAACATATTTTTATTGGCGGGCTTTGTTTAAATGTACTTCATTTTCGATTATAGCTAAGTGTGAATATAAGCATTGATTACTAATATAAATTACAATTAAGGCAGAGATATCGAAGTGCCCAATAAATTTATTTATCTAGAAAACAAAAAAAAATAGCATATACAAAATTGACAGTTCATATATTTTAATAGTTTCAATGCGATATTTTTTGTTAATTAGACAGACAATTTTATAAGGAGTACCTAGATATCTCAGCCCTAAATTAATAAATAAATACAAAAAGTATTTGCTTTCAAAAGTTAGTATATTGAGTGGAGAAATTATTTTAAATTATTTCGGCTGGTACTATGGCGTTTATGTATGGAATATTGGTTGTAATAGAATAACTTGAGAACGAGAACAAAATTCATGCCTTTATTTACAAGAAATGTAACAGATGATCAAGATACATTTTCAGTGAGCGAAGTTGAATTTATGTTCAATTATCGTCTAACAGGCGGTTTTGGATCTCTTTAAGGGCTAGTTTTTCAATCGCCTGTTTACTGTCGATTAATGTTAATCATGATTAAAAATAATGGTAACCATAGTTTCCATTATTATTTAATTATGATTAACATTAATCGGTGATTGAAAAACTGGCACTAATGCTCGGTTTCACCAACAAAAGTTAAATTTTAATCGTTGTTTAAATAAATAAAAGTAAATCGAATATATGACAGCAATGTCAATTATTCTATTTGACATGTAATTTTGATTTGCTTTTATTTATTTAAACTATGATTAAAATTTAACTTTTGTTGGTGAAACCGAACATAAGAATATAATTTCGCGTATTAATTAAAAACAAAAGACATTGTACAGCTTTTTATTTATATATATATATATATATATATATATATATATATATATATATATATATATATATATATATATATATATATATATGTGGGAAATAATAACGAGTATGTGTGCTTTATTTAAACAAAGAGATATATTTAAAAAAATAACTAAATACTCATATAACAGAAAAATGAATGCAATAAAATTCAACACAAGCTTCAGCACGTCCGACAACTGACAACGTTCCACATCTACTGGCTGTTAAAATTTAATTATTTCAACTTGGACCGGAAATATAGTCTCATAAAAAAAAAATAATCAATCGATGGAAATATTGATTACAAAAATATTGCAGATGGAATCAACTTCTGTTCCAAGAGACATTTCAGATTGTCTGCAGCTCCGAGAACTCTACAGGGAGTCTAGAGCACCAAGAAGACGAGCAGGAGGAGCTAGCCACGGAGATGGCGGCCACAGAAACCTGAAAGAGGCATTACTAATTTTTTAAGTGAGTGTATCTTTTAAGTTAGTAGAGATGTGATAATGTGGACTGAAAATCTGGATTCCTTATAGTTTTGTTAGTAAATATGAATAATTTTGTTGTTTTTCTGAAAGAAATAATAAAATGGTTGCTAAAAATCTAAACGTCAATTTTTCCATAACTTTAATTACAACATTTGCAAATTATGGTAGTTTTTAAACAACCATAATTTCCAAACCATTAAATATAATTAAAATCTGTTATAAAAATTCATTTCTCTGTCTTTTGAATTATATTCAATAATATTTCCACCCCTTAAAACATTCACCATGAAAAGTTATTACCCTTTAAAAAAAACAGCATTTTTTAGGATAAAAATTACAACTGTCAAAGTAATTTAAATGACTTTTTAACCTAAAATAAATAAATAAATACAAGAGTATTTAAATGAAAATAATTGAAAACAACAAGTAAGTAATGAATTTAATGAACTTGTACATATATTTTCAGGTTATATAAAAGACAAGATACCGTGTGCTATGAAAACATATTGCATTGAGGATGTTCCGCCCCATTTTATTCCAAATATACACAAAATAACAATCAGAAAATATGAATTATGTTTTAAATAGAAATCACTGAGTTTCGAACGTCTGAAACGTTTAAAAACTTAGAAAATTTTCTAAATGCAATCAAGACTGTTTGTTAATTTTTTGATGATGTTTTGTGGGTTCCTGGAGGGTGACATGAAATATTTTTGGTGCTAAAAGTGTTGATCAACAAGTAAATACATGAGAAATATTGAAATTTGTGCAAGAACTTTGTTGAAAGTGACAGAAAAATGTAAAATGATTGATTTTAATCTTACCCAAAGATGACAGACAATCTTATGATTGTAAGTCTGCGTGCACATCTCAGCAGCAGCGGTGGGCCCCCTAGCAGAGTCTCCATCGATATCACTCGTTCAATACATTCCAAACTTGACAACTGATAACACTTGAAGTCGCTGTCCATGCGCAGTGGAGAGACCTCAGGGGCTGAGTCTTTCTTATCGCACAGCTCATGAAAATGTTCACTTTATAAAACTGTCTGAGACTGTTTGAATGATACTAGGGGGCCCACTGAGGCAGTAAACACTTTCTTTCGTAATAATTTTAAAGTAAATAAATGTTATTTTCATTAGTAATGACTCAAAAATGTGATTTTGATCCTGCTTTGTGCTTGGAATTTGTACTTAAAACAAATATTGCCAATGTAAATATCTATTAAAGAGATTAAAATTATATTTAAATTTACTGATTGTATTATATTTTACCCTAAAATCACATAATTTAACGTAAAGAACTTGTCAAATGGTTGGTGTTGACAACTGACAACGTACAATGTGTTACCAACATTTTAGTACTTTACTTGTCATCGCATTCAATGGCGTAGTATATGACAAAAAATTTGGGTGTTTAAAGTACGAAAATAATTTGATTGTTACTCAATAAAAACTATACTATGTTATTTATTATTATTATTCAATATAATAACTAAGTTTTGTAATTATAAGCAATATTTAACCCCAAAATATAATATTTTATGTCCTTGCCCCCAAAGTAGTCTCACAAATTTTTAATCCGCCTATGAAACAGGGTTGCCAAGACTAATTTAGTTATAAAATTAATTCTCTAGTTTTGACGTTTATATTTGAATAAAAAATGATTTCATCTTGTTTTAAACCATATATATATATATATATATATATATATATATATATATATATATGTTACGGTAAAAGTAGATATTGCGGGAAATGTACACATTTTCCGGTAAATGTGCACATTTGCCTCCTCGTTTGGGTAATGTGCATTCAACTAACATTTACAATTTCAAAGATGGGAAATGTACATTGAATTCACAATGACCATGTCGTTTTTGTAAATGTGAAGATACAAAATACGATATCGCAAGTGCTAGTAATGTGGTGCGCATGCGCACCTGTAGTGGTACGCGAACTACCGTTTCGGCTAGTTCAGTAGGACCTGGTATTTCACGTTACACATTTCGTGCAATGTTAATGTTATTATGTTTATGTACCCTACAATAACTACATTACAAATTAATGCCATAGTACTGAAGATTTCTGGATATAATTTAAGATATTTAGAGAAATAAGACTCAGGTAAGTTAAAATTATCATAATTATAGATTTAAAATTTTAATTTTTCTCCAAAAAAAAAATATTTTTTTAGTTAGAATTTTTGAAAAACAATGGAACAAAAAGAAAAATTTAAAAACCGACTAGAACAGATTGTATCACAAAAAAACTAAAATAATATTTATTTAAACCAACACCAGTATGAAAAAATATTATTGGAAGTAAAGGCAGCAAAATTAAAAGAAAAGAATAAAAGTGATGTAGATTACCGCCGGCTAAAAAGATACGATATAATAGTGGTAGGGAAGGATGAAAAATTAATAAGTCCATTAAAAGAAGGGGGTAGCATAAAATATTTTGCAACAATTGAAGAAACTTATGGAATTATACACGATGCTCATTTGGGAACTGGCCATGGTGGCCGAAACAGATTAGTGAAAGAAATTAATAACAAATACAGCAACATTACTACTGAAGCAGTTATGTTGTATTTATCTTTATGTGAAGCATGTCAAAAAAAGGCAAAGGGCAAGAAAAAAGGAATTGTGATAAAACCAATGTTGACGAGTGAAATGAATTCTAGGTGTCAAGTGGATCTTATAGATTTACAGACACAACCAGATAATGAATTTAAATTTATTTTAAATTATCAAGATCATTTAACCAAATTTGTTCTACTGCGCCCACTAAAAACAAAAACTGCGTCAGAAGTAGCAAAACAACTTATGGACATTTTCACTCTTTTGGGAGCCCCATCCATTCTCCAATGTGATAATGCTAGGGAGTTTTCAAATAAAATTATCCAAGAATTAGCAAATATGTGGGATGGTGTGAAAATAATACACGGGAAGCCTCGCCATTCCCAAAGCCAGGGCTCGATAGAGCGAGCGAATCAAGATATTCAAAATATGCTTACAACCTGGCTTATCACTAACCAAACAACCAAGTGGTCAGAAGGTTTAAAATATGTTCAACTGATGAAAAATAGAGCTTTTCATGAGGGTATAAAGCAAACTCCCTATGAAGCTTTATTCGGAACAAGAATGAAATTGGGTTTGAAAACATCAAATTTACCTACGGAATCTGTTGAACAGCTGGAAACAGAAGAAGAGTTAGAGCAATTATTAGAAGGAGTACACACAGCCAATTCATCACATAGCAAAGTCGCAGAAAACGATGAATTTTCCATTGAAACGTTAGACATAATTTTGGATGATGGTTTATTATGCAACCAAATTGAAGATAAAGATTGAACTTTTCAGTTAGATTCTGTTTTAAACGAGAAGAAAATTTTAATTGATAATGCTCGAAAGAAAGCAAGGGACAATTTAGAAAATCAAGCTATCAAAATGTGTAATCTTTCGAAAGAAAAATTTCCTGCTGCTGTGATTGGTGACAATGTTAGAGTTTCCATTCCAGACGTTGATCGTGGTAAAACGGATCCAAAAAATTTGATTTGCGTTGTTTTGTCTAGAGATGACGATAAAAATTTATATAAATTAGGAACTAAACAGGGAGTTTTAAAACAATCTTATTCTAGGCATGAATTCGCCATTTGCGAACAAAAGTTTATATCATACGAAGATGTTCCTCAAGATGTTGAGAAATCGGTAAGAGAAATTATAGGAATGCAGTCCCTTACTGGTGGACAAGGTTTTAAAAGATGCATCTGTAAAGGAACATGTTCCTCAAAAAAATGCAGTGGTAAAAATGCTGGAATATTATGTAATTCCAAGTGCCACAATAGCAATTCTTGCTCAAATAAATAAAACTTTTTTTCATTATGAAATTTCTATATGTTCCTTTATAGTTTTATAAAATTTAACTGTTATAATATAGAAAAGTATGTTATTATTATTATTTGTTTGATTTCCATCGTAATGGTCCTGAAAAACCAGGACGAAAACTGTATTTACGAATATTGGGATCATAACCTACGACATATTATATAATATGCAAAGAAAAGTATGTTTTATTTGTCATTTACATTTTTTAATTAAAATAATTTTTGTTATTAAAGCCTTTTGTATTATGTTTATTTAAATAAATATTTTTTTACTGCAACAACATTTTTAATTTATTTGTATTCCAACTTTTCTTAAAACATGAAGGTATGAGTGTACATTTACCTAAACGTGAAGGCAAGAGTACACATTTGCCGGGAAATGTACATATACATTATATTCAGTTCACATATACCTAACTTTTTGAGAAATGTACACATTTTACGGTAAAAGTGTACATTTCCCGAGAGTGTACTTTTACCGTAACATATATATGGTTTAAAACAAGATGAAATCATTTTTAATTCAAATATAAACGTCAAAACTAGAGAATTAATTTTATAACTGAATTAGTCTTGGCAACCCTGTTTCATAGGCGGGTTAAAAATTTGTGAGACTACTTTGGGGGCAAGGACATAAAATATTATATTTTGGGGTTAAATATTGCTTATAATTACAAAACTTAGTTATTATATTGAATAATAATAATAAATAACATAGTATAGTTTTTATTGAGTAACAATCAAATTATTTTCGTACTTTAAACACCCAAATTTTTATATATATATATATATATATATATATATATATATATATATATATATATATATATATATATATATATATCTTTATATATAAAAGAAAGTCGGGTTAGTTACACCATTTATAACTCATGAACGGCTGGACCGATTTTGATGATCTAAGATTTGTTGGATTCGTCTTCGCCCCGAATAGCAGAATAACTATTAAAATATCGATTTACCTAAAAAAACAAAAAAAATATTACAGGGGTTAGAACACATTGTACTTTTATTTTTCCACTCTGTGGATAGATGTCGCTAAATTGGCTGCGTTTTACTTTTCCACTATGTGAATAGATGTCACTAAATTGGCTGCGTTACAGTATAATTATAAAGAGCATAGAATTCTTAAAAGTAGTGTACTAATTTCACACAGAATATAAGAGAAATATACCATATTACTATCTCAATACGCATGCTCATAATGCACCAATCATATGCTAGGAAGTATAGCTAAAATCAAACCAATGTATTTTAAAGTAAAATATCATTTTATCTAAACGTAAATGAATGATAATTTTTTTATACAAGTTATATTTAATTTTTTACTATTGGATTCTGCCCTTATAATATATAAATAATCGATACAGTAATATTAAAATAAATAATAAAATTTGAAAATTTTAAGCGCCAATTTGCTCTTCTGTCATCTGTCACTGGCCGATAACCTCAAACTTACGTTTTTGTTGTGATTGTTTTGTGAAGTGTGAATTTTGTTTGAAAAATTCCTGGGTACAATTGTTCCGTCCCGGATTGTAATTTGAATTCATTAATTAATAAGGCAATATCTTTTCATTTCTTTCCCAAGATTAGCAAACAGACCAAAATTTCAAATTAAAGATTTCATGTCAACTTCATACTGGCGGCAATAAAACTGTCACAATTTATGCAAACATGCGCATATGCATCACCGTTCGAGTCACATGGCGTCACAAACATTAGTATTGCCAACATAATTAGAAAAAAATAGAAAAAAAGTTTGTCACCCTGGCACGCTTTTTTCATTTCATAAATTTGCCGGCAGAGGCGCTATAGAAAATAATATGGTCTATTCTCGGAACATTCCATTGCCGCTGTCTGTCAGTATATAACCAATAAAGTTACCTGTAGATTTGTTAGTTTTTTGCGAGTGTTTAAATAATAAATCTTATTTGTTTTCTTATAATTTGTGAGAGAATTATTATTAAAAATGCCGCGACCCAGAAGATCTAATCTTTCCCAACAAAGCCGTAATGCAATTCGACTTCGTAACACTGCGAATCAATCCACCGAAGAAGAACGGGAAATCGCACGAGAAGAGCGCCGCGATAGTATGGCCCGACTTCATGCATCTCAAACACAAGAGCAAATAGAGGCAGCCCGTGAAACAGCTCGGTTGGCAATGAGAAATCGTCGAGCTTATCGCACAGATCAACAAATGTCGCCTGTTCCCGTGTCGGACAACCATCAACATTATTTATTTACGCGCCAGAAAACAAAACTAAATATGTTGTGTATCAAAAAGCATTACAATAAACACTATGTTTTCGAAATAATTATTAATTTAAAATTAATTCCACTTCAAATTGAATATTCATAGTTAAGACAGGACAACGTCTGTCGGGTCAGCTAGTATATATATATATATATATATATATATATATATATATATATATATATATATATATATATATATATATATAATTTATGCGAAAAATAATTAATAGAAATAAACTAGAACAGTTTGGTGCTCAATTTAATGTAATTAAATTGGAATATATCAATTTGGCGGATTGATATGTCATATTGAAATGAATTGTAGAATGGGTGAAAGACAGTTTAAGAAGCTAGCGTTCCAACTATTTAACCACAACTGGCCAGTCATTATTATTATGTGTACCTTACTAAAACTTCTTTGTTGGTAAAGAATTCCAGGTTACAAAAGTCTTTGTATTTGGTGATGACAATAGTATATTTTTGGGCCGTTGATTGACAATAATGGGTTTCAGTACCTATTTTTTATGAAACTGCATGATAAACTATGACGATCAGTTGAAAATTCTTTATATTACAAGAGATATGATTTTTTAGAGTTTTGTGTTGAGGTTGTGACGTCCCAAGTTCGGTTCAGTGGTACTTAACTTGTTTCGTTCAAAGAGTGCAAATAATATACGCTTGAATAATCTTACTATGTGGAAAATCATATTTTATACAAGTTGCAAACCCAACAACATGACATTAAATTATAGTAATAAATATACAACGTGTTGAACACGTACACACCAGCAAACGACGAACATTTTGCAAAATCAGTGTTGAGATGTCATAGTTAGTTACGTTCTACTCCGCATATGTCTCTTATTTACCGCACGAAAAGGTATATAATAATACATAAAATTTAAATATGAATTTTTATCACAAAAAAAATTGTTAAGATATAATTATAATTAAAATTAGTTTAGTATTTTTACTCTCATTTTTTTGTTTGACATCAGAATTAATGAAAAATTGATTTATGTACTAATTAAAGCATGCTGAATTCATATCTGTTTACTAAATTATTCTAGCTAGACTACTGCTCGATTTACGCGCTACTAAAGTTGAACTAAATCAACAGCTGTTGATCATGAAGCTCCTGATCAAAAAACTGGTTCCCGCCGTTTTATCTTTGCGATTTGTATTCTTCCGCAGTTATCTGGAACAGAAAGAAGAAATCCAGCGCTGGCGAACAGCTTTTCTCGTGTCTCTCATCTTCTGGGAGGCCCTGCATGCTGGCCATGACGTACTCCAATTAAAATGTGCTGAATTCATATCTGTTCACTAAATTAATCTAGCTCTACTAGTGCTCGACTTACACGTCACTAAATTCGAACTAAATCAGCAGCTTTTGATCATGAGTTCCTAATTTAATTTTTTGCTCTCACTCTTTTGTTTAACATCAAAGTTAATTAAAAATTGGTTCATTTACTAACTAAAGTATGCTGAATTCAGATCTGTTTACTAAATTAATCTAGCTCTATTAGTGCTCGACTTACGCGCAACTAAACTTGAACTAAACTAGCAGCTTTTCATCATGAGCTCCAGATTTAGTTTCTTTACTCTCATTTTTTTGTTTGGCATCAGAATTAATTAAAAATGGATTTATTTCCTAACTAAAGTGTGCTGAATTTATATCTGTTTACTAAATTTATCTAGCTATACTAGTGCTCGACTTACGCGCTACTAAAGTTGAACTAAATCAGCAGCTGTTGAAGCTCCTGAAAGAAGAAATCCAGCGCTGGCGAACAGCTTTTCTCGTGTCTCTCATCTTCTGGGGGGCCCTGCATGTACTTCATGCTGCAGATGTCGCTGGGCGGGATGACGCATCATAATATGTGCTGCGTTGTCCCGGGACTAAGTTTAGAAAATCTGTTGATGTTTGCTTTGAGTACACCGGTTTTGTTCTTCGGCGGCCAGCATTTTTATGTACAGGTAAGATGTGGTGTAATGATTTACTTTCTAACTTGAACTTTTAAAACTGTCTTTTATTCTTCTTTAGTATCATTTTAAACTGGCATGACAGATTGCTGAGTGCACTAAAACGATGACTAGACGATCCAAGCTGCCAAATACATTTTAAAATTGTTTTAAAATATTTTAGAATCATTTTAAATTGTCTTAAAAGCTAGCTGAGTGTTAATAATACATATAAAAATGTGCGTTAAGATAAATTTATATTTAATATATGCAGAATTTGGTTTCATTATAAACAAATTAAATTTTATAAAATAATAAATATTTTAATTTGACATTTAAGTTTTAAGTTATGTTTTAAAAATGTCAATCCAATACTAATGTAATCGTTTTAAGTACAAAATCTTGAATCACATGCATACCGAATGTGACGTCATCGTTTTCATACAGGGAATGGAGTATAGCTAATATCTCCCCATATTCTGTAATTCGATAATTCTGTTAATAATCGATATGGTAATAGGCGTATTCCATTTGGTAAATAAAATACCCTTATTTTTTATAATTAATCTGCAGATTACCACCATTTGTGTTTTAAACACGACATGATTTCGAGTAGTTGAATTTTAAAACAATTGCCTATCGTAAATTTGAAATTTTTTCATATTGCATATTGCGAAAGTACTTTTAATGCCCTTTCATAAAATACCAAACACGATGTAATGCGGACAAAAATAAGAGTTGCACCATATAGTGGTGGGCCCCATTTCACTGTCCACTAATTTACATGACATTTCACAGCATGAAACAAATAAAAATACAAGAGTAATTAAATGAAAATAAATTAAAAATACAAGTAAGTAATCAACTTAGGCCGTATTTGTTTGGGAAATTTTGATCCAACCCTGAACTGACCTAGAACTAACTCGTGTTACTTCCAAATAAATGATGCATCTCAAGTGTCAGTTGTAAATATTAGCGGTAAATTTAAAATCTGAATGCATGTTCGAAGCGACATCTGCTTAGTTTTGTTTGTGTGTTAAATTGCGCTTTTAATTCGATGTTTTGAGTCATCTTTATATTTTTTATATGTAGTCAAAAAGCAAATAACGTCAGGGTCTGTTTTTTTTATAATTATGTCATCAGCACTATCAAAATAATGAATTTCGGAGTCGCAATAATGTGTCGTAATATTATCCTCTGTGACTTATATTGCAAGAAGCACATAATGCATATTGCTCTTCCATCATCTGCATAATTTTCAAAATATTATTATAAAATTACTTACGTTTTTCATAAAAATAACTCCTAACCTCTCTATACCATTAGAAATCGCGATGCCGCCACGAATAACAAGGAAAACAAGTTGATTAGATAGAGATAGTAAACGGGTTGAATCTACCAACCCGCTAAAATAGCTGGGGCAGTAGGCTCAGTTTAAGGTTAGTTCCAGGTTACTTAAAGTGTGCCAAGTAACCTGCAGGTTACTTTAAAAATCCCAAATAAATACGGCCTTAATTAATTTGTGCAAATATTTTCAGGTTATATAAAAGGTAAGACACCGCGTGTGCTATGAAAACATGTTGAAATAATTATAAGGGTGTTCCGCCCCATTTTTCTCTAAATATACACAAAATAACAGTCAGAAAATATTCCGAATGATGTTTTAAATAGAAATCCGTGAGTTTTAAGCGTTTGAAGCGTTTAAAAAACTAGAAAATATTCTAAATACTTATCAGAATGTTTGTTAATTTTTTGGTGATGTTTTTGTGGGTTCCTGGAGGGTGACATGAAATAGTTTTGGTGCTAAAAATGTTATTCTATTGCAATTTGTGCAAAGTAAGAGAAAAGTGTAAAAACGCAATGATTAAAAACTTGAAATTGATTCTAAATTTTTTTAGACAGTTTTAAGAAGTATTTGGCAGTTGGGATCCTCTGGCCATCGTCTTAGAGCACTCAGCTAGCTTTTAGGACATTTAACACTCTAAAAAGATTCTGAAAATTTTAAGACGACTTTAAGAAATATTCGGAAGCTGTGATCCCTTTAGCCATCGTCTTACATCACTCTACTAGCGCCGTATAAAAACTTTAAAATGATTCTACATAGTTTAAAAATTATATTTAGTAGCTAGGATTCTTTAGCCATCGTTTTAAAGCACTCAGCTAACTTTTAGGACATTTTAAAAGACATTAAAATGATTCTAAAGAATTTAAGACAGTTTAAAAAAATATTTAGTAGCTAGAATCAATTAGTGTTCCAAATTGTCTCTAAAACAGTAATTTTCCAATCAAATGTTTTCCAAAATGTCTCTTAAATCGTGTGTAAAACAGTAATTTTCCAATGAAATTCGTTGAATATTAATCATGTTTTTGGCGAAGCTCGCTTCGCTCGCGCTTTAAACAAACAATTCCCGCTTTCCACCGCTCCTGCCGGGATTGCCTTCACACGGTCTTAGCGTTCGATTTTAAAGTCTCAATTAGTGTTCCAAATTGTCTCTAAAACAGTAATTTTCCAATCAAATGTTTTCCAAAATATCTCTTAAATTGTGTGTAAAACAGTAATTTTCCAATGAAATTCGTTGAATATTAATCATGTTTTTGGCGAAGATCGCTTCGCTCGCGCTTTAAACAAACAATTCCCGCTTTTCACCGCTCCTGCCGGGATTGCCTTCACACGGTCTTAGCGTTCGATTTTAAAGTCTCAATTAGTGTTCCAAATTGTCTCTAAAACAGTAATTTTCCAATCAAATGTTTTCCAAAATATCTCTTAAATCGTGTGTAAAACAGTAATTTTCCAATGAAATTCGTTGAATATTAATCATGTTTTTGGCGAAGCTCGCTTCGCTCGCGCTTTAAACAAACATTCTCCGCTTTCCACCGCTCCTGCCGGGATTGCCTTCACACGGTCTTAGCGTTCGATTTGAAATTCTCAATAAGTGTTCCAAATTGTCTCTAAAACAGTAATTTTCAAATCAAATGTTTTCCAAAATGTCTCTTAAATCATCTGTAAAACAGTAATTTTCCAATGAAAGTCGTTGAATATTAATCATGTTTTTGCTGTTTAAGCTGGAATCTGCAATTGCAGAGCAAATTAGTTGAATTTTCTCCAAAATTTATTAAAAATAAAAGAATTTGTTAAAAAGAAAATCGTAATTTTGTTTTAAAATTTAGTAAAAATTCAACAAATTTATTAAAATATGCCTACTAATTAATTTATTAATACGCTAATTAGTTAAATTTTCCTCAAAATTTGTCGAAAATCTAAGAATTTTTTTCCAAAAAAATAAAAAACACAAAATAGCTATTTGGTTTCAAAATCTAGTAGAATTTCAACAAATTTGACAAAACATTCATACTAATTAACTCATTAATGAATTAATTCGCTAATTAGCTAAATATTCCACAATTTTTTTAAAAAATCAAAGAATTTTGTAGAAAAAAAAATTGTTAGAAACTTAAGCTGGAATCTGCAATTGTAGAGCAAATTAGTTGAATTTTCTCCAAAATTTATTAAAAATAAAAGAATTTGTTAAAAAGAAAATCGTAATTTTGATTTAAAATTTAGTAAAATTCAACATATTTTTTAAAATATGCCTACTAATTAATTTATTAAAGCGCTAATTAGTTAAATTTTCCTCAAAATTTGTCGTAAATGTAAGAATTTTTTTCCAAAAAAATAAAAAACACAAAATAGCAATTTGGTTTCAAAATCTAGTAGAATTTCAACAAATTTGGCAAAACATTCATACTAATTAATTAATTAATTCGCTAATTAGCTAAATTTTCCACAATTTTTTTTTAAAATCAAAGAATTTTGTAGAAAAAAAATTGTTAGAAACTTAAGCTGGAATCTGCAATTGCAGAGCAAATTAGTTGAATTTTCTCCAAAATTTATTAAAAATAAAAGAATTTGTTAAAAAGAAAATCGTAATTTTGATTTAAAATTTAGTAAAAATTCAACAAATTTATTAAAATATGCCTACTAATTAATTTATTAATACGCTAAGTAGTTAAATTTTCCTCAAAATTTGTCGAAAATCTAAGAATTTTTTTCCAAAAAAATCAAAAACACAAAATTGCAATTTGGTTTCAAAATCTAGTAGAATTTCAACAAATTTGACAAAACATTCATACTAATTAATTAATTAATTCGCTAATTAACTAAATTTTCCACAATTTTTTTTTAAAATCAAAGACTTTTGTAGAAAAAAAATTGTTAGAAACTTAAGCTGGAATCTGCAATTTCAGAGCAAATTAGGTAAATATTCCCCAAAATTTATTAAAAATCATAGTACTTGTAAAAAAGAATGATAAAAATTTAATCTGGTATCTGCAATTGCGGAACTAATTAGTTGAATTTTCCCCGAAATTTGTGAAGAATCAAAGAGTTAGTAGAAACAAAAAAAAAACGTAATTTGTCAAAATATTCATACTAATTAATTTCTTAATACGCTAATTAATTAAATTTTAAACAAAATTTGTTCAATATCAATAAATGTATTAAATAAATGATAAAAACTTTAGCTGGAATCTGCAATTGCAGAGCTAATTAGCTGAATTTTCTCCAAAATTTATGAAAAATAAACGAATTTGTTAAAAAGACATTTTGTTTTAGTAAAAATGCAACAAATTTGTCAAAATATGCATACTAATTAATTTATTAATACGCTAATTAGCTGAATTTTCACCAAAATTTATAAAAAATCATAGAACTTGTTAAAAAAAAGGTAAATATTGAAGCTGGAATCTGTAAAAATTCAACAGTTTTGTCAAAATATTCATACTAATTAATTAATTGATTAATTAATTCGCTAATTAGTTAAATTTTAAACAAAATTTGTTGAAAATCTAAAACTTTGTTAAATAAATGATAAACACTGAAGCTGTAATCTGCAATTGCAGAGCTAATTAGCTGGAATTATTCCTCAAATTTGTTAAAATCAAAAAATATGTTACCAATATCAAATATTTTGTTACTTTGATAATTAGCTAAATTTTTCTCAAAATTTATTAAGAAAAATCAACGAATTTGTTAAAAATTTATAAAAAATAAAGGTGGAATCTGCAATTGCAGAGCTAATTGGCTAAATTATCCCCAAAGTTTGTCGAAAATCTAAGAATGTTATACGAAAAAAAAAAACATAAAATTGCAATTTTGTTTCACAAATCTTGTAATGAATCAACGAATTTGTCAAAAAAGTCCATACTAATGAATTAATTAATTATTTTATTTATTTATTATATTTTAAAATCTAGTAAAAATTCAACAGATTTGTCAAAATATTCATACTAATTAATTAATTAATTAATTAATTCGCTAATTAGTTAAATTTTAAACAAAATTTGTTCAAAATCTTAAATAAATGATAAACACTGAAGCTGGAATCTGCAATTGCAGAGCTAATTAGCAAAATTTTCCCCAAAGTTTGTCGAAAATATAAGAATTTTTTACAAAAAAGAGACAGATAATTGCAATTTTGTTTCACGAATCTCGTAAAGATTCAACGAATTTGTCAAAACTGTCCATACTAATTAATTAATTAATTAATTAATTAATTTTAACTTAAAATCTAGTAAAAATTCAACAAATTTGTCAAAATATTCATAAAAATTAATTTATTAATACGCTAATTAGTTAAATTTTAAACAAAATTAGTTCAAAATCAAAAAATATTTGTTAAATACATGATAAAAACTGAAGCTGGAATCTGCAATTGCAGAGCTAATTAGCTGAAATTCTTCCTCAAATTTGTTAAAATCAAAAAATATGTTACCAATATAAATTATTTTGTTACTAAAAAACTTGTAAATTTGATAATTATGTCAAGGTCACTGAAAAGCTGCTAATGCCTAAAATCGTGGCATTTTGTTTTATAAAATAATTTACTTTAAAGTAATTATATATAGATTTATTTACATAAAATATGAGTATAAATAACAAACTAAATAATATAATAATAATAATAATAAAATAGAAGAAGAAATAAATTAAGAAAGGTTGGATAAATAATCTCTTCCCAAAATATAAAAAATTTCATCCAAAGCCTTTTGATTTGACAGAGTACCCATTACTGATGCGGCATTTCCGCGTTGCAAATCAATACTTATTCGTTGTCTCAGGTACTCTGACGAACGTTTTTCTAAAGTTTGAGAAAGAATTAATTTTCCCAACTTGGCCAAAAACAATTCTGCAGCTGGTCCAAGCGAACCAAAGGTTTCAATGTAAGCCTCCCTTATTTAAAGGAGAATTAACAAATAATTTATATGGGTTCTTGTCAGACCGGAGAAAGGACAAGTACTAGGGTTGTTGTAAATAAGTTTGTACTTACAATTTGGTTTAACAAATAACAAAGATTTATTCACACGTAATTTTAATACAATGTTTCTTCTGACTTCCAACTGTCTTCTTTGAACACACACTTCACTCACAAACGTGACTGTTTCTTGTGACTCTCTTGTAACTCTGCGACTGTGACCGTAACTCTTGTAACTACTCTGTAACTGCTCTGTAACTGTCCTTCTTACTTACTAACCTAACCTATTTATACATTACTCCAAAGTGCTAAGTCAGCAAAGAGTTAGCTAATACATAAACGATATTATTTTGAATACTTGACCTCATTACAACATGCTCTACTTTACTTAATTGTATTCACTAAGAATGTGCTGACTTTGACTTGTTACATTCCTCCCTTCTTTGAGGAATTTGCTTCCTGGAAAGGAGTACAATTCCCAGAAGCATCATTCTTACTCTACACTTATTGTCTCTACATGACCACATTGAACTTCACAACATTGTCTGTATTGAGGCATACCAACGTATTGTCAACACTGTTTTCTTCTCTGATGTCACCTCCCTTCTTTGGAACTGATGGGCTGACACGTCACACTGCTCTCCTCGCAACTCTGCACTTAGAGCTCATGTTGCTGACATTGTTTCCTCATCGCTTCTCTTTTGGGGGTAGTGACTTCTCGAGGTGTGGTTGGTTGCATCCTCACTACTTGTTGCGCTGGCTGGTGGTCTTTCCTAACTAATATAAACTAAACAAACAAACAAAATATTTTATTATTCTAATCTAGCTATCCCTGCTGTGGTTCCATGATTGTTTGCTTAATTTCATTTGTCCTGGTTCTCTAGGGGGCGCACTAGATGTTACAACCCCAGGATTTCCCATATCTTCATCGTGATTTATCGCAATTGATTCTAGCTCATGTTCTTGTTCCTGGTTACGGTGACGCGTTCTGCGGTGGTGATTATTCAGAACGAGATGTGTCAACGTGTTCCAGAGACAAGCCGCCATACTAAATGTGCATCCCATTGTATTATATAAATTAAAACCATTAATCAATGCATCCAAAATGTATTTAAAAATTTTTAAAATTGCGTAAACCCCAATAAAGCCTGACATAAACATACCTATACTGGAGAACCAGCCCCACATTTGCTTTGCAGTAGATTTCGCCAAGTTTCTGAGGTCGCCCTTGGAAAATAGGTCGAGAGTTGTCAGACCCTGGTCTGCAGTGTCCCGTCCTACTACCCTCCTGGTTATTATGTTGGCTATGGCTTGCCGCTCTAGTCCGAAGATCAACGCATCTTGAGCCGACTTAATCTCTTTCTTTGAATAAATACCAGCGTTTCCAATATCATACAATGGTTTGAACTTGAATTCTGGTTCTCGCTGTACCTCCAGTACTTCCGGCTCGATACCTTGCGTTAGATGCGGACTGTAGCCTAACCATTTGTTGTCCATGTAGTACAGGGCCGGCGCCAGGTGGCTGCAATCTATCTGCTCGGCTTTGTCTTGCAGAATATGAGTCATTGGAGTCAGGAATAATTCTTCCTCATCTGCAAGCACTGGTAGCTCGTTGTAGCATTCTTCTACCCTTCGTATCTTCACTACCCTCGGTGTGCATTGCATGATGTGAATTACTTCGCCCATGACTCGCCCTACATACCCTAATTTATTTTTAATTAACGTGCTTACTGCATTAGGAGCTAGAGGAGCGAGCAACAGTCGATTACGCAGCATGTCCCGCTCAAGTAAGCATTGTCTGTGAATTACATCACTGTACATGTCTCTCATTTCTCGTTTAAATGATTGTTCTACGTACATAAATTTAGTGTTTAAATATGCTAATAAATTTACATTTTTTGGATCTGGAACTCCATTTACTAAATATTTAATTCCGAAATCTTTTTTAAATGCTACTAATAATTTTGGATGTTCTGTTAGCCAGATTTCATTATTACAAATATTTGTCCTCTCTAATAATTTAACAGCAAAAATTTTTTCGCCTTCCTCCACTACAACATATTGTTTACGATCTCCAAATTCAGATTTTTCTGTACTCACCAAGCCTACTTCACCCTCATAAATTAGCGACATGCTGCTGCCATCGCACTGTCCAGTTGAGACTCGTTCCCACACTGTCTCTCCAATCTCCGTGTCCATGCAGTAGCCTCCTAGAAACTTACAAACTACACCACCTCTTAAACTAATTTCGTCTACTTCTAATTTCACTGTAGCAGAATAGTCTTTCAGTGAAATTTTCACCGTAGCCTGTACCGCTACGCCTTCCCAGGACACTCCATTCTCGATGAATGATCCTCCAGTACACTTGCCCGAAATATCTAGACCGCCTGCTAGAGTCAGTGATGCAGAAATTGTTGAGAAATAAGGTTTTTCGTACTTTTGCGCTCTCCCGAGTTGACTGTCTTCTGTTTGCTATAGAAACATGATTGAAGTAGTCTGTGTAAAATATAAAAAAAAATAATGGTAATTAAAAATGTCAAAGTGTTGTATTTTATTTTGTACCAAAATATGTATCATTGTATAAAAGAAGTTTATAGTATACATTAATAAATATTTGTTCCAATAGGTTATGGGCCCAGTCGTTCTAGCTGCGAGAAATTAAACGCTCGAGTCGAGTGTGATTTTCAACGGATCAGCTACGTGGCAGCCATCTTGCGCAACTAGAGTGGCTAACAGCTAGTGTTTCGAAAGACGAAAAATGACGTCGGAAATAACATCGAGGCATGTTGAAAAGCGGTAGCAGACCGGACGGCCTGGAAAAAGGATAATGCGAAAGCGATGGTACTGATCTCGACGTCGGTCGAGAGGGCTCAATTGCAGCCATTAGTAACGTGTACCACGGCCAAGCAGATGTGGGATGCTCTGTGTACGATACACGAGCAAAAATCAGCATCGAACAAGCTGTATCTGATGCAGAAGTTTCATGAGTACAGGATGGCGTCTGGTGATACAATGGTACAACATGTGTCTAAAGTAAAAAACATGGCGCAGCAATTGCGTGATCTCGGTGGTGCAGTGGATGATACAACTGTGATGGCGAAAATTTTAGCCAGTTTGTCACCGAGATATAATGCGTTTCGTACGGTATGGGACAATATAGAAGAAACGAGACAAACGGTCGATAATTTGACGGAACGACTCATCCGCGAAGCTCGTTTCGAGAGTGGGGATGACGCGGCGGAAGCGTTAGCCGTGACGAAAAACGGTGCTGTAAAGAACGCGAAAAAAAACGGAAACAAAAATCTACGTCCGAAAAAGCCGGTGAATCTGCAGAATGTAACGTGTTACAAATGCCGGGAAAAAGGTCACTTCGCGCGTGTGTGTCCTTCGAAGAAGAAAAATCGCAGTGATCATGACAGAAGTGATTCGCGAGATTACGCGTTCGTTGTTTCGAGTGAAATATCGCGAGGACGATCGGAAGCCCGAGAGAAAAACGATGAATCATTCCGCGAGATCGTCGAAAAAGTATTGACGGTTGGTAAAGAAGATGCGTGGCTAACGGATAGCGGAGCGTCGCGACACATCTCCTACAGACGCGAGTGGTTTGACGAATTCACGCCGAGTAGTGGGGGTACGGTTGTACTCGGGAACAATGGACAATGTGAAGTGAAAGGCGAAGGGGTAATCCATATCGAAAAGTTCGTCGACGGTCGATGGCGTGAATCGCGAATCGAAGGAGTCCTGTACGTGCCGAGTCTCAGGAAAAATTTGTTTTCGGTCGGTATGTGTACGAAAAAGGGATTCAACGTGAAGTTCAGCAAACAACGTGTAATGATTACGCGGAACAATAAAATCGTAGCGTTCGGTGCGAAACAAAATAACGAGATATATCGAATGTTGTTTCGAGTGATAAATCTGAAAGAGAAAACGGAAGCGAACATTTCGTCGATTGACTTAAAAGTGTGGCACGAGCGTCTTGGTCACGTCGGTGCTCGAGCATTGTGCGATATGGTGCGCGGCGGCCTCGTCGAAGGGGTAAAACTGAAAAACACCGAAAAGTTAGTGTGTGAGCCGTGTCAGTTTGGGAAGTCGCACAGACAGTCGTTTCGTGAAAGACCGGGAAAACGAAGTACCGAGCCGGGAGAATGCGTACATACGGATATGTGTGGACCGATACAGGTTGATTCTCTCGGAGGCGCGAAATATTACGTGACATTTATAGACGACGCGTCGGGTTTCTGTTACGTCTACTTTGTGCGTTACAAAGACGAAGTGCTTGAAAAATTCAAGATATATGAGAACATTGTGTCGAACAAATTCGGAAAGCTCATAAAAATTGTACGTTCGGACAATGGCGGTGAATACAAAAACGCCAAGATGGAAGCGTATCTCGAAGGAAAAGGAATCGTCATGGAGAATACCGCGCCGTACACACCGCAACAAAATGGAAAGGCGGAGAGGGCGAATCGGACAATCTTCGAGTGCGCACGAACGATGCTACGAGCGAAGGATCTGCCGAAGAATCTTTGGGCGGAGGCGGTGAGTACTGCAGTTTACGTGCTGAATCGCACGACGCATTCGAGTCGGAAGAATTTAAAAACAGCGTACGAAGCGTGGACAAACAGGAAACCAAATCTCGAGCATATTCGTGTCTTCGGATCGACGGCATACATGCACGTGCCAAAACAATTCCGAAGAAAACTCGACGATAAAGCAAAGAAAATGATTCTTGTTGGATATCAGGGTGAATCCTCGAACTATCGGCTTTACGATCCGGAAAAGAGGAAAGTGAGTATTTCGAGAGATGTCGTGTTCGAGGAAAAATCGAGCTCGAGAGATTCTAGCGATGTTGAATCGCAAGAAAGAGACCTTATTTTGCCGAGTATCGCTCAAGGCGAAGACGACAACGACAAGGTGAATGCTGAGGGCAGTGACAACGCACGAGTCGATGGCGTGGAAATCGACGGTGAGGGAGAAGCTTCGGCGAGGCGAGAAGCAGCTGAAGAAATACGCCGAAGAGCACGGGAAACTCCAGGAGTCGAGCGTCGTAGACTTCGAGATCGTTCACTGCTGAAAAAGCCGCAAAGATATATTGCGGAAATCGACTTCAGTGAATACAAGCCACCGGAAACGTATCATGAAGCGATTAACGGGCCAGAAAGCGAGAAATGGGTAAGTGCGATTAGCGACGAGCTTCGATCTCATGAGAAAAATGGGACATGGGTCGTCGTAGAGAAGAAAGAAGATATGAGAGTCATCGACTCCAAATGGGTCTTCAAGGTCGTGCGTGAGAAAACAAGTGATAAACCAAGATACAAAGCACGATTGTGTGCGAGAGGTTTTCGTCAGCAGTACGGAATCGACTACAACGAGACGTTTGCTCCGGTGATCCGGTATGATTCTCTGAGGATATTCCTGGCTCGAGCTACACAAGAGGATCTCGAGCTTGTGCAATTTGACGTCTGCACTGCGTTTCTTTACGGCGAACTCGAAGAAGAGATTTACATGAAGATACCAGAGGGACTTGACGTCAAGAAGAATAGTGCGACTGCTGTCTGTCAACTGAAAAAGTCGTTGTATGGACTGAAACAAGCGCCTCGGTGCTGGAATGCTAAATTCAGTGAATTTCTGAGAAAAATTGATCTAGTACAATGCGTCGCGGATCCGTGTGTGTATGGAGGGATGATCGAGCATGAAAGCGTGTTTTTAGCGCTGTTCGTCGACGATGGACTAATTGTCTGTAAATCGTTGAGAGTGATCGAAAAAGTACTCGAGTATCTAAGAGAAGCGTTCGAGATAACAATCGGAGATGCGAGCAGATTTGTAGGACTTCAGATCGCGAGAAATCGAGAGGAAAAGTCAATGATGATTCATCAGAGCGATTATGCGAATAAAATTCTTGAGAGATTCAGAATGGCCGATGCAAAGGCAGTGAGCGTTCCTGCCGATCCGCACGCAATGCTAGAACCGGTGAGAAAAGACGAAGAGAGCGAGAATAGGTCGCCGTACCGAGAAGCAGTCGGTTCACTCATGTTTTTGTCGGTAGTGTCGCGTCCTGATATTTCGTATGCGGTAAATTCAGTCGCGAGATTTTTGGAAAAACACAACGAAACGCATTGGAGAGCGGTTAAGCGAATCTTTGCATATCTGAACGGAACTCGAGATCTCGGAATAGTTTTCAAAAGCGAAGGAAAAGAGTCAAGTCTCGTAGGATATAGTGACGCAGATTACGCAGGCGATCTGGAAATGCGTCGGTCGACTACGGGCTATGCGTTTAATTTCGCGAACGGTCTAGTCACGTGGTCAAGTCAGCGACAGAGAATGGTAACGATGAGTACTACAGAATCGGAGTATGTAGCAGCGGCAACAGCCGTGAAAGAGAATATATGGATAAGAAATCTGTTGAACGATCTTGGTTCGAGCTGTGGTAAAGCTACGGTGTTGTATGTCGACAATCAAAGCGCAATAAAGCTTGCGAAGAACCCAGAGTTTCACAAAAGAACTAAACACATAGACGTAAGATTTCATTTCATTCGCGAGAAAGTGGCTAGTCAAGAAGTCATGGTGAAATATATTCCTACAGAGAGTCAAAAGGCTGATATTTTTACGAAGGCTGTGCCTAGAGAAAGGTTCAATGTACTGCGAGATAGTCTAGGTTTACAGAGCTTCAGCAAGTACTCAAACAGTGAGCGTGTTGAGAAATAAGGTTTTTCGTACTTTCGCGCTCTCCCGAGTCGACTGTCTTCTGTTTGCTATAGAAACATGATTGAAGTAGTCTGTGTAAAATATAAAAAAAAATAATGATAATTAAAAATGTCAAAGTGTTGTATTTTATTTTGTACCAAAATATGTATCATTGTATAAAAGAAGTTTATAGTATACATTAATAAATATTTGTTCCAATAGAAATTGTCCCATTATTTACTAGTTTATTTATCACAGCATTTCCCAAGCCTCTGTACATCTTGGTACGATGCATTAGCCGACACTCTTCTGGTCCGACTTCGTGAATATAGGTCAACAACCCTTGCTGAACTGAAGATGTATGACTGTGCATCCCGCAATGTTGAATTAGACGTGTTACTTCTACTAGACAGGTGTAGACTTGAAATTCGTTTTCTTGTAGAATTTGTACACTGGCACGGGACTCTGTGTACCCCTGGTTCACGTCCGGACATTCGGCCACGTCTTTAAGAGAAATGGTCGTGATGTTGGTATTTGGCCCTCTGCAGTCAAATCCAATTAACGCATAAGAGACGCTAATCAGACTGCATGCTGTCAGTAAGATTTGTAGTGGCTGCATCTGGAAATATAAAAAGAAAATCTATCGTCCTGGTGTTTGTATCCTCGGAAGCTCTGGTGCTGGGCCCTTGCTGCGTGTATGGTAAGGCGTTGTGGGAGTATGAGGTAGAATCGGTGGTGGATCCTGGCCCATATTAAATTCCTGAAGCATCAGATGGTGCGGCAACTGAAAATTTAAATTTGAGTCTGTTTTCGGCTCCTCCGTCGTCTCCTTGGTCACTGCTTCTGTCTTCGCTTTGCTGGTGTTCTCAGTATCTGCTTTAAAAGGCTTCAGACGATAAACATGCACTTTTAAAATTTTCCCTGTAACATCTTTAATTTTATAATTAACGGGACCCATTATTTCAATTATAAAGTACGGTCCTGTCCATGGTTTGTTTAGTTTACGCGACGTTCCTACCAGTACTGTCGGGTCATGCAAGTATACTGCGTCTCCAACTTGGAATTTTGTTGATTTTGCGTTTTTATTAAATTGTTTATGAACAATTTCTGTTGACTGTGCCAGATTTTGTTTCACTTTAGCGAAAACTGTGTGGAGTCTCTGTTTTAATTCATATGGTAACTCCATATCTCGACCATGCATTAAATAGAATGGCGTCTCATTTGTACTGTTGTGTACACTGCTTCGGTACGCCATCAATACGTACGGCAACCATTCATCCCAATCTGTCTGATCACGACTTACAAAGTGCGACAGAATGTCTTTGAAAACTCGATGACTTCTTTCTAAGATTCCATTCGTTTGTGGTCGGTAGGCGGTAGTTTGAATTTTTTCTGTGCCAAAGATTTTGCATACTTCTTTAAAAATTTGACAAGTAAAATTCGCTCCAAGATCTGTCAATAATTGTCTGGGTGCTCCGTGTCTAGGTATTATCTCTTGAGCCAAAATTCTTGCAATTGTACGTGCTTTTTGATCTTTTATCGCAAATGCTTCTGGATATTTTGTGAAGTGATCTTGAAACGTTAGTATATATTTGTTACCTCTCATACTAGTTGTTAACGGTCCTACAACATCCATTGATACTCTCTGTAGCGGGGCAGTGGTTTCTTGAAATTTTTGTAGTGGTGCTGGCTTATGATGCGGTGACGTTTTTCTCTCATTACATGAGAGACATTTGCTGCAAAATTCTTCGATGTCTTTGCTCATGTTTTTCCAATAAAATTTTTCTTTTATTCTTTTATTGGTCTTCTCATACCCTTGGTGTCCGGCATATGGCAGATTATGGTAGTCATGCATCACTTTAAATTTCATAGATACTGGCACTACGAGTTTGTGATGTCTTTCGTCCCCCGTTTTTTCTTTAAATAGCAAGCCCTCGGTATCTGTGAAGAATTCGTCCTTGGTTTTAAGTTTTTTAATTTCTTCATCCACTTCTTGTTTCTTTAAAATCGTATATCTGGCCCAAATCGGTTCGTAATGTTTTTGTTTTACCTCAACCGTATTTATTGGTATCCGAGATAATACGTCAGCATTAATGTGCTTCTTTCCTGTCCTGTGAATGATTTCAAAATCATGTTCACTCAGTGTTAGCGCCCATCTTGCTAAACGTGAATTGCTGCCTTTGAATGTCATCAACCACTTCAATGGTTTATGGTCTGTTATGACGGTGAACTTGCGACCATATAAATAACAGCGATAGTGTTTTACTTCCCAGCATACGGCAAAACATTCCCATTCTGATGTGGTATAGTTCATCTCGGCTTTCTGTAATTGTCGGCTAGCGAATGCTATCGGTCTTTCGTACCCTCCAATTTTTTGGCTTAAAATAGCGCTGATTGCTTTTCCACTGGCATCCGTTGATATAATAAATTCTTTTGAAAAATCTGGATGTCCTAAAACTGACTCAGAACATAGTGCATTTTTTAATTAATCAAAAGCATTTTGACATTCTTCTGTCCAGACAAAATCTGTATCTTTTTTCGTCAATTCTGTTAGAGGCTTTGCGATTCCTGCAAAGTTACGAACAAAACGTCTGTAAAAGCCCACAAGCCCAGTAAAAGCTCTAATTTGTATTAAATTTTTAGGTTTTGGATAATTTTGAATAATAGAAATTTTATCGTCGTCTGGTTTTACTCCATCCCTCGTTATAATGTGACCTAAATATTTAGTTTCTGATTTTAAAATTTACATTTACTTGGCTGTAATTTTAAATTTGCTTGTCTCAATCTGTTAAAAACTTCTGTCAATCGCTTCAAATGCTCTTGTACTCTTCCACCGTTAAAAATAATAACATCATCCAAATATACAAGACATATTTCTCACCCCGCAATCCTGCTAATATACTATTCATCAGCCTCTGGAATGTGCTAGGTGCGTTCGCTAGCCTAAATGCCATTTTAGTGAACTGGTAATGTTCTCCGTCTGTCGTGAATGCTGTTTTCTCTTTATCCTGTTCCTTCAACTGAACTTGATAATATCCTGATGCTAAATCTAGTGTTGTGAATAGATTTGCATCCCCTAACTGATCCAAAGTTTCTTGCATATTAGCAACAGGGAAATAGTCCCTTTTTGTCACTGCATTTAAGCCTCGAAAGTCTATGCAAACTCTGATCTTCTTTTCTCCGCTCTCTGATTTCTTGGGTACCATGACAACAGGCGCTGACCATGGCGAATCAGATGGCTCTATCACCCCAGAATCAAGCATTTTCTTGATTTCTTTCTTTAAGGGCTCCTTCTGACTAAACGGCACCCTGTACGGTGCTTTCGCTATTGGTTGCACATCCCCTGTAATTATTCTATGTTTTACCTTGTGTGTGCACCCCAATTTGGTATCCTCCTAGAGAAACACATCCTCGTATTCTCTCAGTAGTACCAACAATTCCTGTTTCACCTCGTGAGACAGGTAATTTAACTGCAATTGCTCTTCCATTTTCCTTGTGCCCAGTTCTCTCTGAACTGCATTTATTTGAACCTCATTTGACTTTATTTCCCTTAGTCCTTCTGGTTCCTCGTTATATATTTCTGATTTTCCTAGGATTGTATTTTTACTTACTATTATCTCCTTGTTGGTAATGTTGATCAACTTCACGGGTATCTCCTTTTTTGCTTTTGTGAGTACTCTTGCTACCATTAACCCGTGTATTTTTACTTCTACAGGCTCTACCAAGATATCGTGTCCAGGGTTCATGACGTCCTGAACGGCTGTACACATAAATTCACAATTTGGCAAAATCCTTTCTGTACTCTTCAGTCTAACCAATCCACTGGTTTGTGTAACTGGTTTTTGTTGCTTTAGCGTACGGACCTCCATCTTGCAAATTTCTGCATCCATGTTTGATAACTTGCTATCAGCCTGCTTGTCTTCCGTGTTATCGCCCTGACCTACGTCAATTTCGTCACGCCTCCTCACTGCGTCACAGTGTTCTCGTGTTTCCAAACTCGCTGTCGTCAGCATTTCTGTCGCTACGCTGTCCGCCATCATTCTGATGCTTGTATTACGTAATACAACTTCCTCTGTGCAATAATTGATACTTGCATTAAAAAATTTGAAAAAATCGTGACCCAAAATACCATCTGCTTCTAATTTTAAATTATCAGAACAAACAACACAATTGAAGTTAAGTTTCAACTCATTAAAATAAAATTTTACGTCAGTTACTCCAAAATAAACTAATTCGCAACCTGAAATTGAAGTTAACGTACCGACGTTTTTCGACTCTATTTGTTGCCCCTCAACAATATTTCTTTTTATTAATGAAACAGCCGAACCCGTATCTACTAAAAGTTTTACTGATTTATTATTTATAAAAGCTATAACAAAATTTGGAATATCTACAATTTCTGAATTTTTACTGATTTGAGTGATTATTATTGGTTTATTTTGACTTACTAATACCTCCCGCGGTGGGACGCGTGCGAGAGGGATCGCTCGTTTAAATGCTGTGTGTTACGTGAATCTTGCGTATATCTGTTTTGATTTTCAACTCTGTTGTTTCTGTGGTATCCATTACCTTGATCTGGCGGCGGGTTTCTGTATCTGCTTGTGTTGTAACTTCTATTATATCCATTGCCCTGGTTTGACTGTGAATTTCTGTATCTTTCTGGATTTGTGTTGTAATTTCTGTAGTTACTTCTTGTTCTCTCTCGGCATCCGACAGCGATGTGGCCTGGTTTTCCACACTTCCTGCATGTTTCTCTTCGTTTGCAGCCATTTTGAAAATAGTCAGTGGCTCCGCAAATAAAACATTTTCTTACCTCACTTGGCTTTGCCGGTCTTCTGTCTACCGCGCCAATTTCTAAATTGCACATCTTTTGTCGTAGAACTTCCATTTCTTCTCTTTCTGCCATCGATACGGCATCTTCAAATGACAAATCTTCCTGTGTGTCCATTATTACTCTTATAAATTTCTTTATTTCTGACTTTAACCCATTTTTAAACTGGTACAAACATAAGTTATTTGCAAAATCTTGTTGTACGCCTTTTTCTTTTAACAATTCCTTTTTTAATTTTCTTAGCCTTTGTGCGAACTCTTGTACATTTTCGTTTATTTTCTGCGTGCAATCTGATAAGTCGTGATAGATCTGTCCTGGGATTAGTTTTTTTGTGAAACGTTCTAAAAATGGTTGTGCGAATGCATCTAGTTCTAGTGTACCTCTATGTAGTTCTTGATTTTGCATGTATAGTTCGAAAGCTTCGCCCGTCAGTCGTAATCTAAGTATGTCTACTGTCTCTGTCTCGGTCCATCCTTCAATATCTTTCCGTATTCTGGCTTTAGCAAAAATTCTTCTGGGTTTTTCCCGCAAAACGTCTCCATTGCATTCGCAGTATAACTAAATTGACACTTACTGGCGTTAAACCTACTTTCCAGCTCTCTTACGACAGGCCTTCCATCTGACTTACTCACCATATTTACTTAGCAAAATAAATTTGAGAAAGAAAAAAAATAATAATAATTCCTAATACTTGCTTTTCCGCGAGCGGACCAAAAACGATTGGCCCCCTCTGATCTGACAAAATATCCCACCGCTGCCACCAATTTGTATCACAGACCGGAGAAAGGACAAGTACTAGGGTTGTTGTAAATAAGTTTGTACTTACAATTTGGTTTAACAAATAACAAAGATTTATTCACACGTAATTTTAATACAATGTTTCTTCTGACTTTCAACTGTCTTCTTTGAACACACACGTCACTCACAAACGTGACTGTTTCTTGTGACTCTCTTGTAACTCTGCGACTGTGACCGTAACTCTTGTAACTGCTCTGTAACTGCTCTGTAACTGTCCTTCTTACTTACTAACCTAACCTATTTATACATTACTCCAAAGTGCTAAGTCAGCAAAGAGTTAGCTAATACATAAACGATATTATTTTGAATACTTGACCTCATTACAACATGCTCTACTTTACTTAATTGTATTCACTAAGAATGTGCTGACTTTGACTTGTTAGATCAACACCAAAAGGGATGAAGTGGTACAAATCTTGAAGCGCAGAGTATTTTCTGATCTTTCTTTCCTCTGCTTGTAAAGCTGCATAACCACTTCGCTGACTCGTGCCAGAAATATACGAATTCATCCTAATAAGTGCATCAGTTTGTTTAGATCAGTTCATTTATTCATGTTGTTTAATTTATTTGTACTGATTTAAGTGAACCAAGTGACAAATGGAATGCAGCTAATGACAGCTAAAGTGATAGATTTATGTTTGACATTTTTACAACTAAACAACTTCACAACAAAATATCTCCAAAACAGTTGTACAAAATTTCATTTTACAACACTGTTTTTGACAAAAACAGTTGTACAAAATTCACTTTGTAAACGCGATATAGGAAAATTTATTTTCATTGTTCATCACTCGAAGTGTAGTTTCCAAGAGATACCAGAAAATAAAAGAATTTTGTTTATTTTTCAGAAAAATGGCACATCAAAAGATAGGATTTCTGTGAACACTGGAGTATTCGATTTAAATGAATTAGGGAAAATTATGCGATTCAATGGCATTGACAAAATGGGACATTGGTCAACGGACGAGTGCAATAGGTAATAATATACTTTATTCATGTATCAAGGTTGTAAAAGTGTTTTTTTTTGGCCGAATCTGAAATTTGTAGCGAAAATTGAAGTTACTTTACACATGGGAATAGAAGAAAACTTTTGTCTTTGTATTTCCCTAAAAATTGAGATAATAAGGCATTGTCAGTAATATATTTTTATAATTTCAGAATTGACGGTACTTTAGGATCATTCTTTTCCCCAAATACCATAAAAAATAAGGAGCCAGTTGGTATCTACCAGAAAGACCTCTGTAGAAAATTAAATCTCTTTTTCAAGAAAGAAGTAAAACTTGTAGATGAGAAATATACTGCATATAGGTAAGTTATCTGCCTTAAAAATCTACAAAAAACTCTTAGATAGATATAAATTTCTAAAATATTTTTTTTCACGTTATATAAATACACATAACAAATAGACAAAAAAATATAAAAATTATTAGTTTTTGTCGTCTGAGTTTGAATTGAAGAAGAAGGACAATCTTCGAATAACTCTTCTATAAATTGACACCATTTCTTCAATAAATTCCGATTTGCAGTTTTTATTTTCTAATATTTTGTGTCCGTGTATACTTAATAAACTTAGATTACCCAATCGTTACGATAGGGAACATGTCGCTAGCTGGCCATAAGAATACTGCTGGAAAGTTTCAGCTTGAATTTATTATCTTTAAACTTATAATTGCATTTTATTTAATTTATATATATACATATACAGGATGGTGACCGCGACTCTCGAACATAGGACTTTAATATGTAAAATCATTTTGATTTAATTTGCAACTTCATAATTATTTAAAACAAAAAAAGCTTCAAATACAAGTTTTAGGGAATAAAATACCAAATTTATTTTGCATGCTTTCTAACGGCACAAATTAGATCTGAAAATAACTAAAATTGTCTCAAAACTATCGATAGCTATGAATTTGAAACAAAATTAATTTTGGTATAGAGTGATTACGTCATCCTCGCGGTAGGTTGTTGGTTCGATCCCAGACTTTAGAAATTAATATTTTTTAGATTTAATACAATTACATGACTTACTTAACTTTCTTTACAAACTAATATAATTATGACTTATAACAGTGACTTACAACAATTAGTTTGACCTACTTAATTCACTGAATTTATTTTCTCACATGCCTTTGACTTTTTTCCAAACACTAATACAATAATGACTTATAAGTAATAACTTCAATGACTTACTTAATTTATTATCTAATTAAATAGACTACAATTAACTTACTTCACTATTTATTTACTTTCTATGCCATTATATGACATTAATATGATATACATGACATTATATGACAATATATGCCAATATATGACATTATATGACATTACATGACAATATATCACATTATATGACATTATATGACATTATATGACATTAATATGATATACATGACATTACATGACAATATATGACATTAATATAATATACATGACATTACATGACAATATATGACATTATATGACATTATATGATATGACATGACATCATATGACATGATATTGAGAATTGAATCAATTTTGTAGATAAAAAATAATAAAAATTGAAGCTGGAATCTGCAATTGCAGAACTAATTTTCTCCAAAGTTTGTCGAAAATCAAAGAATATTTTACAAAAAAAAAAAAAACAGAAAATTGCAATTTTGTTTCACAAATCTTGTAAAGATTCAACGAATTTGTCAAAAATGTCCATACTAATTAATTGATTAAATAATTAATTAATTAATTTATTTATTTTATTTTAAAATCTAGTAAAAATTCAACAAATTTGTTAAAATACTCATACTAATTAATTTATTAATACGTTAATTTGTTAAATTTTAAACAAAATTTGTTCAAAATAAAAAAATATTTGTTAAATAAATGATAAAAACGGAGGCTGGAATCTGCAATTGCAGAGCTAATTAGCTGAAATTCTTCCTCAAATTTATTAAAATCCAAAAATATGTTACCAATACCAATTATTTTGTTACTTTGCTAATTAGCTAAATTTTCCTCAAAATTTATTTTAAAAAATCAACGAATTTGTTAAAAATTTATAAAAACTGAAGCTGGAATCTGCAATTGCAGAGCTAATTAGCTAAATGTTTCCCAAAGTTTATCGAAAAATCTTATAATTTTTTACAAAAAAAACAGAAAAATTGCAATTTTGTTTCACAAATCTTTTAAAGATTGAACTAATTTGTCAAAAATGTCCATACTAATTAATTAATTTATTTATTTATTTTATTTTAAAATCTAGTAAAAAATCATCAAATTTGTCAAAATATTCATACTAATTAATTTATTAATACGTTAATTAGTTAAAGTTTAAACAAAATTTGTTCATAATCAAAAAATTATTGTTAAAAACATGATAAAAACTGAAGCTGGAATCTGCAATTGCAGAGCTAATTAGCTGAAATTCTTCATCAAATTTATTAAAATCCAAAAATATGTTACCAATACCAATTATTTTGTTACTTTGCTAATTAGCTAAATTTTCCTAAAAATTTTATTTAAAAAAATCTACGAATTAGTTAAAAATTGATAAAAACTGAAGCTGGAATCTGCAATTGCAGAGCTAATTAGCTAAATTTTCCCCAAAGTTTGTCGAAAAATATAAGAATTTTTTACAAAAAAAAGACAGAAAATTGCAATTTTGTTTCACGAATCTCGTAGATTCAACGAATTTGTCAAAAATATCCATACTAAATAATTTATTTATTTATTTATTTTATTTTAAAATCTAGTAAAAATTCAACAAATTTGTCAATATATTCATATTAATTAATTTATTAATACGCTAATTAGTTAAATTATAAACACAATTTGTTCAAAATAAAAAAAAATTGTTAAAAACTGAAGCTGGATTCTGCAATTGCAGAGCTAATTAGCTGAAATTCTTCCACAAATTTATTAAAATCCAAAAATATGTTACCAATACCAATTATTTTGTTACTTTGCTAATTAGCGAAATTTTCCTCAAAATTTATTTTTTAAAAATCAACGAATTTATTAAAATTTGCTAAAAACTGAAGCTGGAATCTGCAATTGCAGAGCTAATTAGCTGAATTTTTCCCAAAGTTTGTCGAAAAATATAAGAATTTTTTACAAAAAAAAGACAGAAAATTACAATTTTGTTTCACGAATCTCGTACAGATTCAACGAATTTGTCAAAAATGTCCATACTAATGAATTAATTAATTAATAAATTAATATTTAATTTTATTTTAAAATCTAGTAAAAATTCAACAAATATGTCAATATATTCATACTAATTAATTTATTAATACGCAAATTAGTTAAATTTTAAACACAATTTGTTCAAAATCAAAAAAATTGCTAAAAACTGAAGCTGGAGTCTGCAATTGCAGAGCTAATTAGCTGAAATTATTCCTCAAATTTATTAAAATCTAAAAATATGTTACCAATACCAATTATTTTGTTACTTTGCTAATTAGCTAAATTTTCCTAAAAAATTTATTAAAAAAAATCTACGAATTTGTTAAAAATTGATAAAAACTGAAGCTGGAATCTGCAATTGCAGAGCAAATTAACTAAATTATCCCCAAAGTTTGTCGAAAAATCTAAGAATTTTTTACAAAAAAAACAGAAAAATTGCAATTTTGTTTCACAAATCTTGTAAAGATTGAACTAATTTGTCAAAAATGTCCATACTAATTAATTAATTTATTTATTTTATTTTAAAATCTAGTAAAAAATCATCAAATTTGTCAAAATATTCATACTAATTAATTTATTAATATGTGAATTAGTTAAATTTTAAACAAAATTTGTGCAAAATCAAAAAATAATTGTTAAAAACATGATAAAAACTGAAGCTGGAATCTGCAATTGCAGAGCTAATTAGCTGAAATTCTTCCTCAAATTTATTAAAATCCAAAAATATGTTACCAATTATTTTGCTACTTTGCTAATTAGCTAAATTTTCCTCAAAATTTATTTTTAAAAATCTACGAATTTGTTAAAAATTTATAAAAACTGAAGCTGGAATCTGCAATTGCAGAGCTAATTAGCTAAATGTTCCCCAAAGTTTGTCGAAAATAGAAGAATTTTTTTGCAAAAAAAAGACAGAAAATTGCAATTTTGTTTCACATATCTTGTAAAGATTAAACGAATTTGTGAAAAATGTCCATATTAATTAATTAGTTAATTAATGAAATAATTTAATTTTGAAATCTAGTAAAAATACAACAAATTTGTCAAAATATTCATACTAATTAATTTATTAATACACTAATTAGTTAAATTTTAAACAAAATTTGTTCAAAATCAAAAAATATTTGTTAAATAAATGATAAAAACTGAAGCTGGAATCTGCAATTGCAGAGCTAATTAGTTAAATGTTCCCCAAAGTTTGTCGAAAATATAAGAATTTTTTTGCAAAAAAAAGACAGAAAATTGCAATATTGTTTCACATATCTTGTAAAGATTCAACGAATTTGTGGAAAATGTCCATATTAATTAATTAGTTAATTAATGAAATAATTTTATTTTGAAATCTAGTAAAAATACAACAAATTTGTCAAAATATTCATACTAATTAATTTATTAATACACTAATTAGTTAAATTTTAAACAAAATTTGTTCAAAATTGTTGGAAATCAATCATTATCGGTGCATCTATTTTGTAATTGGCGCTATAACCCAGAGGGCAGCACATAGATACTTTTATATTCTTTCTCTCTCACTAAATGATGTTCTATTGTTTTAATATGTTAGTAACGGTTTGTTTTGTGTCAGTGCACATTAAAATTGTATTTCTTTTCTGAATAAACTTTCTTATATAATTCCTGTCGTTTTTGTCACTCGTCACACCGAGCTACTCAACAGGTTATGGGCCCAGGTGGAATTGAGAGTGACTAAACACAGTGATATTTGGTTGTAGTTGAAAACCAACTGGAAACACGCGCACGTCATAACCTAAAAATGACGGAAGAAATTGAAAAATACAGGATACCTCTGTTCGATGGTTCGAACTTTGGTAATTGGAAGTTTAGGATAGAAACGCTACTAATGGAAATGGAATTGACGATTTACCTACAAAAACGTCACTCCGAAATGGTAACTATCAACGAAGGTGACAACGGCGAAATTCGAGCCCGGAAAATCGCACAACAGATCAGCCACGCAAAAGCCGATCGCAAATGCAGGTCTCAAATAATTCAGCGGATCGCGGACAGTCATCTGGAGTACGCGAAAGACAAAGACACAGCCTTTGACCTGTGGAATTCCTTGTGTGCGGCATTTGAGAGAAAAGGGTTAGCGAGTCAATTGTTACTACGTAAGTCACTTCTAACTTTAAAACATAATGTTGTAATTGAGCCTCTGGTCGAGCATTTTTTGAAATTCGACAAAATGATCAGAGAACTCAAAAATACAGGTGCTACCCTGGAAGAATCCGATGTAATTTGTCATTTATTGTTGACCATGCCAAAAGAATATAGTAATGTGGTAACGGCTCTCGAAACGTTATCACCCAATGATCTTTCGTTAAGTTTCGTGAAAAGCAGACTACTTGACGAGGAATCCAAACGAAAGGAGTACAGTAACGTGAAAAATAAATGTTACGATATTCCACCTTCCAATGCATTTACATCCCAAACCTCTGTTCGTCGGTCGACCATAAACAAAAACAGTTATAAAATCGGCAACTATAATTCTAATGTACAGAAAAGTAATCAGTTTCAGTTTCAGTGTCATAATTGTGGGCAGTGGGGACACAAACGGACTGAATGTCAAAAACCCAAAAGAAAAAATCAGTCAAGCCATAATAATGCTGCTCACATGGCAACTGAAAATGATGATGACCAGGAGAATCCTACAAATTATCATTACTCATTTCTAACTGACGCAACCACTATGTCAGGAATGAGTAGCTGCTGGGTTTTGGACTCAGGAGCGACGGATCATCTGGTGAACTCCGAGTCACTCGCTACAAACTTGAGGAAACTTAAAGAACCTATTCAAATAAAAGTGGCAAAATCAGGGTCATTTTTGGAATCAAATGTGAGAGGTGATGTTCAGGGATACGTAAATGTGGAAGGTAAAGCACATCTTATAACAATTAAAGATGCTCTAGTCGTTCCAGAAGTTCAGCATAATTTACTATCGGTACGCAAATTAGAGCTGAATGGATTGGAAGTTACGTTCAAGAACGGAAAGGGTATTATATCCAAAAACGGTAAAGAGGAAGCCCAAATCTGCGAAACAGAAGGAAGTCTGGACCTGTGGCATAGAAGAATGGGACATCTCAACTTCAATAGCCTGGATAAGTTGCAGCATCTCGTCGACGGGATGAAGATCAGAGAAGACAAGGAATCACGGACTAGATGTCATACTTGTATAGAAGGAAAGCAGGCTAAGGAACCTCATGACCAACCTAGGAAAAGGACTCGACGACCACTGGAACTAATCCACAGTGATCTCTGCGGACCGATCAACCCGACTTCGCAGGATGGAAAGAGATACATCGTCACCTTCATCGACGACTACACACATTTCACAGTGGCTTATCCTATGGAATCGAAGAAGGAAGTCCTTCACTACTTTAAGGTCTACGAGGCAATGGCTACTGCACGTTTCAATCTCAAGATCAACCGTTTTAGATGCGATAATGGGCGAGAATATATTTCGCAAGAAATTCAAGAGTTTTTCGAAACAAAAGGAATCCAGTTCGAGTTCACAATCAGGTACACACCGGAACAAAATGGTGTGGCCGAACGAATGAATCGAACTATTTTAGAACGTGCCAGGTGTATGCTCCTTAACTCCAAACTCGGAAAAGTTTTTTGGTCTCAAGCAGTACTATGCGCTGTCTACCTTATCAACCGAAGCCCTACTTCGGCATTGAATGGACAGGTGCCAGCAGCTATGTGGTTTGACGAAAAGCCCAATCTAAAAAAAATTAGAGTTTTTGGCTGTATCGCATTCTTGCGCGTTCCCAAGGAGCTCATCAAAGAAAAATTTCAGTCAAGGACTATGAGATGCTACTTGGTCGGATATTGTCCAAACGGTTACGTGCTTTGGAGTCCGGAAAAACGGAAGCTGATCAACGGAAAGGACGTCATTTTCGAAGAATCTCGATTTACGTTCGAGGGAACGACGAGCAAGGACTGGATCTACGAAGAGGAACCGGACGAAATCGATCAAGGATCAGAGGAGGAAGCAACGGACAATCTACCTGGAGAAGAGGAACCCAGAGGAAGATCAACGCAGAAGGAACCATCAGAAGACTTCGTTGTAGACACCGTGAACCACTTTGAACCGGAGACTCTTCGCAAAAGCACTAGAACTAGGACGAAACCTCGCTACTTAGAAGATTATGCTACTATCGCCTGCTTCGCAGAATCCTTTGTAGACAAGGTACCTGGTTCATTCGAGGATATACCCAACTTCGACGAAAGGAAGCAGTGGATGAATGCAGTTCAGGAGGAACTGAATGCCCTGACCAAAAATGAAACGTGGGAAATGGTAAGGGCGCCTACTGGTAAGAAAATTATTAACTCTAAATGGATATTTAAAATTAAACGCGATAGCGATGGACACATCGATAGGTATAAAGCTCGTTTGGTAGCAAAAGGATGTGCTCAACGAGAGGGTTACGACTACCACGAAACATACGCTCCTGTGGCTAGGTTGACGACTCTTCGTACTCTCCTTTCAGTTGTGAATGAGAAAAATCTCTTCGCGGACCAACTCGATGTTAAAAACGCCTTTCTCCATGGTAATCTGAAGGAAGAGATTTACATGAAACCACCGTCCGGGTATGAGCACATGGAAGGGTTTGTTTGCAAGTTAAATAAAACACTCTACGGACTAAAGCAGTCACCTAGGGAATGGAACGCAACTTTCGACGCCTTCATAACCAAGATTGGACTGCAAAGATCTGATGCTGACAAATGTCTCTATTTCCGTCATACTAATGATTCGAAACTATATCTACTACTATACGTAGATGATCTCATCATTGCCGGAAACCTGAGAGCCCATATAGATGATCTTAAGGACAAATTGATGAAAAGATTTGACATGAAGGATCTGGGAAAACTTCACACGTTCTTAGGAATCAACATTCAGAGGACTTCCGAAGAACTATTCATGAGTCAACCAACCTACTTAAGAAACCTTCTCAAAAGGTTCGACATGGAAAACTGTAACCCAGTTAAAACACCGATTGAAGTCAAACACATATTAAGTAACGAAGATGAGGAGCCATTGAAGAACGTGCCATTTCGGGAACTAATTGGATGTCTGTTGTACACCACCCTTACAACGAGACCTGACCTGAATGTAGCAGTTCATCACTACAGCAGATACCAAGAGAGGCCGACAACATCCCTTTGGAGAGGACTGAAGAGGATACTTCGCTATTTACAAGGAACACTGGACTTCGGACTATGCTACCGGAAAAACGCACAAGAGAGCCTGAGATGCTTCGCAGACGCCGACTGGGGAAGCGATACTGATCGCAAGTCAACTTCTGGCTTCCTACTTCAAGTCTTCGGCAATACCGTCAGCTGGACGACCAGAAGACAACCATGTGTTGCTCTATCTTCTACGGAGGCGGAGTATGTATCCCTTTCCATGGCAGCAGCGGAGCTTATGTGGATGCGGCAACTGCTCAACGATCTCTATGTTGAAATGTCACTTCCGCTCCAAATGTTTGAGGATAACCAGTCATGTATCCTTTTACTTCACAAATGGGAACACAAACGCTTGAAACACATAGATGTCAAATACAATTTTATTAAAGATCTTGTTGAAAAAGGGTTTATCAAAGTAACTTATGTAAACACCAAAAATCAAATTGCGGACATATTGACAAAGTCTCTTCCATATAATGTATTTGTTAAACTTCGTATTGAAATGGGAGTGTGTGAATTTAACTGATATTGCTTATTTTATTGTCATATATTTTTCCTATCTAAATACTATGCACCAATATTAATTGAGGAGGAATGTTGGAAATCAATCATTATCGGTGCATCTATTTTGTAATTGGCGCTATAACCCAGAGGGCAGCACATAGATACTTTTATATTCTTTCTCTCTCACTAAATGATGTTCTATTGTTTTAATATGTTAGTAACGGTTTGTTTTGTGTCAGTGCACATTAAAATTGTATTTCTTTTCTGAATAAACTTTCTTACATAATTCCTGTCGTTTTTGTCACTCGTCACACCGAGCTACTCAACAAAAATCAAAAAATATTTGTGAAATAAATGATAAAAACTGAAGCTGGAATCTGCAATTGCAGAGCTAATTAGCTAAATGTTCCCCAAAGTTTGTCGAAAATATAAGAATTTTTTTGCAAAAAAAAGACAGAAAATTGCAATTTTGTTTCACATATCTTGTAAAGATTCAACGAATTTGTGGAAAATGTCCATATTAATTAATTAGTTAATTAATGAAATAATTTTATTTTGAAATCTAGTAAAAATACAACAAATTTGTCAAAATATTCATACTAATTAATTTATTAATACACTAATTAGTTAAATTTTAAACAAAATTTGTTCAAAATCAAAAAATATTTGTTAAATAAATGATAAAAACTGAAGTAGGAATCTGCAATTGCAGAGCTAATTAGCTAAATTTTCCCCAAAGTTTGTCGTAATTATAAGAAGAAACTGTAAATTTGATTAAATTGTAAATAATTATGTCAAGGCCACTGATACGCTGAAAATGACTAACATCGTTATATTTTATTATCTAAAAAACTTGTAAAATTTACTAAATTGTAATTAATTAGGTCATGGCCACTGATACGCTGAAAATAGTTAAAATCGTGGCATTTTATTGTCTAAAAATCTTGTGAAATTTATTAAATTGTCAATAATTAGGTCAATGACAAGCTGAAAATGGCTAAATTCGTTATATTTTATTTTCTAAAAAAACTTGTAAAATTTACTAAATTGTAATTAATTAGGTCATGGCCACTGATACGCTCAAAATGGCTAAAATCGTGGCATTTTGTTGTCTAAAAATCTTGTGAAATTTATTAAATTGTCCATAATTAGGTCAATGACAAGCTGAAAATGGCTAAATTCGTTATATTTTATTTTATAAAAAACTTGTAAAATTTACTAAATTGTAATTAATAAGATTGTCATTAATTAGGTCAATGATACGCTGAAAATGGCTAAAATCGTGGTAACTTATTTTCTAAAACTAGTAAAAATAGCTTAAATTGTCAAAGTAAATGATGAAAATGTCTAAAATCGTGGTAATTTATTTTCTAAAACTTGTAGAAATTGATTAAATTGTGAATAATTAGGTCAAAGACAAGTAAATGATGAAAATGTCTAAATTCGTTGTAAAGTATTTGTTCGCAAGTTTGTAGAAAACTGTACAACCATATTTGTAAGTTGCTTAGTAAAACGGTGCGACCATATTTTTAGAGATGCGCGCAGTTGTTTTGCACATGACAACAGATATATACTATATATTTCAAGTAAATCTGTGGAAGTGTGTAAGAAAATCTTGGCTTAAAATAAAAAACAATAAAATTGCAAGATTAAAACAGTAGTTAACAAAACAACAATCATAAACAGTATTTACTAAAACTTGTAGAAATTGATTAAATTGTCAATATTTAGGTTAACAATAAAATAAAATGGCTAAAATAGTTGAAATTAAGTGGCAAAAAATTGTACAATAGATTAATTTGTCAATATTTAGAAGTATGTCAAGGTTAAGGAATGGCTAAAATCGTTGCAATTTATTGCTTAAAATTAGTCAAATTTATTAAATTGTTAATTATTAGCTCAAGCTTAAGGATATATATTAAAAATGGCTAAAATCGTTTCAGTTTAGTGGCATAAGATTGTTAAAATTGATTCAATTCTCAATATCATCTCATATGATGTCATGTCATATCATATAATGTCATATAATGTCATATATTGTCATGTAATGTCATGTATATTATATTAATGTCATATATTGTCATGTAATGTCATGTATATCATATTAATGTCATATAATGTCATATAATGTCATATAATGTCATATAATGTCATATATTGTCATGTAATGTCATGTATATCATATTAATGACATATAATGTCATATAATGTCATATAATGCCATATATTGGCATATATTGTCATATAATGTCATGTATATCATATTAATGTCATATAATGGCATAGAGAGTAAATAAATAGTGAAGTAAGTTAATTGTAGTCTATTTAATTAGATAATAAATTAAGTAAGTCATTGAAGTTATTACTTATAAGTCATTATTGTATTAGTGTTTGGAAAAAAGTCAAAGGCATGTGAGAAAATAAATTCAGTGAATTAAGTAGGTCAAACTAATTGTTGTAAGTCACTGTTATAAGTCATAATTATATTAGTTTGTAAAGAAAGTTAAGTAAGTCATGTAATTGTATTAAATCTAAAAAATATTAATTTCTAAAGTCTGGGATCGAACCAACAACCTACCGCGAGGATGACGTAATCACTCTATACCAAAATAAGCGACGCGTTAGCTTCATAGGCTGTCGAAAATTTAATTATTTTACAATTATAACTGGCTCACAAAGATTTCATATACAAAATATATATATATATATATATATATTCATATATTCAGGTCACATGTACATAGATTTTTTTTTCTATTTGGTAATAATTAACTTTCTTATGGTAACATATATAGATTAGCTATAATTTTTAACATTGTTAGATATATTTATTTCTAAATTATAGGGTAACATGTACTTATATATGTCAAATATTTTAGATTAAATTATTTCTTATTTTCATTTTAGTTTCTATAAACAAAGAGTCAGATAATCGACTGTCGATTATCTGACTCTTTAGGGCGAACAAATAAATTTAAATTCATGTTTTTGACAATTGTAGCTTCGTAATTATTTTTTTCATTTTTTTATATGTTCGCCCTAAATAATAATTGTAACTCAACCTTTGTATGTTATTATTAACTTTATTTAACATTGTTTGACCTGAAGATGGCCTAAACCTTGGCCGAAACGTCGTTGTAATACTTCAATAAATTTATATACAACTTCAAGCCTTTTGTCCATTACTACCTTACAACTTACAATTTACATAATACAATTTATATCCTTTACATTACATCATTTACCTTCTAAATACTTTATGCATTTTTGGAATTGGACAAAACAAAATTAATTAATTTTTATCATAATTTTCTATATTGCAACTATGCTGCTCAAAAAGTTAAACGCGCTCGCTGCTACCTACAGTAACACTGCGCTAACCTAACTTTAATATTTATTTAACTGTATTATTGTTACATATATACTTCAAATTTTTATAAAGAACATTGTTACATGTTAATATACACATATATTTTTTTCCAATTTATAGGGTAACATGTAATTATGTAGGTGAAATATTTTAGACCAAATTATTTCTTATTTTCATATTAGTTGCTATAAACAAACACTTATAATTTACATAATACAATTCATACATTTTAAGTGTGCTGCGCAAACGTTCAACGCGCTCGCTGCTATCTATATCAACACTGCGCGCAGCGCAAACCTCACTAGTGTCTAATTAAAACAAAGCATCGCGATGGCCCCAACGGGTGTTGACGCAATGTGATTTCTGCCCAGTGCTTTGAATGTCAGCGTGAAGAAATTCAAGCAAGCGCGGGTAAACGGCGGGAGTAACTATGATTCTCTTGTCATATGAGTCATAGCCTCCACCCGGGCATATCCTTAGGCCCGGGACCCAAGCGGATCTGGTGACAATCCGCAGGGGTAGTGAAGCGAATATTGAGCCTCTCCTATCCAAGACAGTCCAGCAGCCTTCACGTGGCGGCGCTGTTGTTAACGAATGCTGACGGATCGCCCCCATCCCTCAACAGTGAAACACCTCGCACTGGCAGGGGCGGCCGTGGGAGGGCTAACACCCCTAACCCACACTGGCCTTATCCTTTTGTTACTGACAAACAAAAAAAGAAGCATCGGATGGTGCCGGGGGATACGGGTTCGTCCTCCGTTTCTTCTATCGGAACTCTTGGTAAAGAAAAGGCTACGTCAACTTTTAGAGCAAGAGCTTCTCTTCTGGGGCCGTACTCTTACAGCCAACCAATCCGCAGTTGGCATCATTCGTCCGGCAACGGACGGGGTCGGTAGCGTCCGCGAGTACCTCCTCTTTGACAGGGATCAAGTCCTTGGATACTGATCCCCAGCGGACCACCTCACCTACAGCACTGGATCCTTTATCAGAGTTCGCATGTCAGCGCTGCGGCAGGACTTATAAACTCAAATCGAGTCTTGCCCGACATCTAAAGGACTGCGGCATACGAGACAGGACCAAGTGCCTCTTTTTCAAAATGACCTTCCTTAAATTCGAGGCAGTGCGCCAGCACGAGCGCGGAGCACACCCCCGGGAGTACTCGAAAGAACTGGAAGGGAAATTACCAGCCCCAAAAGTATCCTCATGGCCAAACTGGCCGCCATTGAAGCTGGGAAGAGGAAAGGGCTGGTAAGTCTAAAGGAAATGGAGAAGGCAACCGACCTGACGTCACATCAGGTGCGGTATATGAGGGAGCAGCCTGAGTACCAGGGATATCTTGAAAAGGCTAGAAGAGCGCAGAAGGAAGTGACACATCAAACCTTCTTTAAAGGAGTGTCATCTTCATCTTCTACTGCTTCGACTTCTGGACCATCTAAGGTTTCCGGCACTATTTCGACCAGTGCAGCTGCAACATCTACAGCGACATCGTCTGTTACCGAAGTTATTGTTCAAAGGCCCTCTCCAAAACGGTATAAGGAGGATGATCCCCAACCGGGGACCTACTTTTCTTTACAAGAGCGGTACTCGGCTACCACCTCGTATGTCAAGATATTAAAGAATATTTCTCCTGCAACAGGTGCGAAGAGGCGACCATCTTTCTCTCCGCAGCTGCAACCGCCACCTGTCCGGCACAAAAAAAACGCTAAAAAGGCTGAAGTACCCGCGTCCCGACCAACTGGGCGCAGGCTGGTGGTACCCATCGAGGAAGCTGGTGGGTCGTCTCTCTCTTCGGTGAAGGCATCGAGGCCCCTTGGTGCGATGCCGTCAACTCCGGTTGGAACTCCGAAGAGGAGGAGGAGCCAGGTGTCTCCTTCACCAATCCATACCCATGAATCGACTAAAAGACGCGCCCCTATGGTCGAGTCTGTTTATCCACTTCCGCCCATGGCCGAGGTGACCGAATAGCCAGTGAGACGCAGTGCAGCCTTTAGAACACCCCCCCCCAGGCTTTTCAGAGACGGGGACCAGCAAGAAGAAATCGACAACACTCTTCTATCCAACCGAGCAGTTTTACAGTGGCTCCTGGATGCTAGACATCTAGCAGATCCTGAAACCCTGGTGCTCATCTCCCTAGGGTTTGAGTGGCTCTCTGGCTGAACTAGAGGCGGGCATTTCGAGCTAGCTTTGTCACATGCTTCCATCTCGTCAACCCCGTGCTAAGAAGATCGCTGAGGGGCAACGGCCTCCGGTAACACCCATACCGCGCAACACGCGTGCAAGGAGGGCTGCTCATTTTAAGAAGGCCCAGGATTTGTATTTTAAGGACAAATCGGCACTCGCTGATAAGATCTTCAGTGGCTCGCCTCTTTTAGAAGAGGAGGTTTATCCCAGCATCCACAGTGTGGAGTCCCTCTACCGCGTGCTGTTTGAGGAGGTTCCACCGCCGAACAACGATCCAGTTGTTCCACTCGACTCTCGGACCATCTTTACGCCGATTTTGGAGGATGAAGTAAAGGATTCCATTAAGTAATTATAAGTTTAAGTGACTGGGAAATATGAATAAGTAGGTAATAAACAGGACTTCAGTCAACGATTTTTTAATTTAAAATACTAACGACATCGACGTTTCGTTGTCAATTACAACATCCTCAGGATCTGCAATACAATATGAGTAAGTAAAATTTTAATATTAAGACTTACATTTACTTACAGTCAGTACAATAAAAGTTATAAACAATAAATGTATAAGTTTGGAAAAAATAAAGAAACTGATAATGATAAATCTCAATTATTTTTCCTTTCAGAATACACAGCTGGTACACAGTAACAAGTCTGGTAGAACAATGCTTAGAAACCGGAAAACCAGTGCGTCAGATAAGGCTACCTCACCGGATGTGGATGGTTAGTGCGTGCGCAGTTACAATATATGTTGCTCAGTTTTTCTACATCAGTCCGGAAATTTACCGCATTAGGATCTGTGGAGATATATAACATCTCAAGTAATAGTCGTTTAGATAAATTGATTCCATTAAGACCTGGAAAAATAGTGCGCCCGGTCCGGACGGAATTCTGACCCCGCAGGTGAAGAGCTATCCGGCACACTTACTTGCAATACTTTATAACATCTTATTCTACCGGTGTTACACTCCCAAAGGAAGGTTAGCCAATAGAACAGTACTTATTCCGAAGGAGGGTGACAGGAGTGACCCTTCCAACTGGCGCTCCATAACCATCGGGTCAGCGGTGCAACGGCTTATTCACCATATCCTGACCAAGCGCCTGCAACGCGTGGTAGAGCTCCACCCACTGCAGCGAGGTTTTAGAGAAGTTGATGGATGTCTTTCCAATGTTTTCCTTTTGGATCAGCCTAGACGTGCGAAAGGCCTTCGATACGGGGACGCACGATTCCATCTTGAGACAAGGTTTCGATGGCAACTCCATCAGTTATATCCAGTCCACTCTCAAGGCTCACACGACCATCTCAGTGGGCCGCGAAGAGAGCAAGAGGATCTTTTTTAGACGAGGGGGTAAGCAAGGGGACGCGCTTAGCCCCATTCTGTTTAATCTGGTGCTTGACGAGTTGATTACACAACTCAATACAACTCGTCCGAGAGGTACCATCTCTCCCAAGGTGCGAGTGGCAGCGATCGGGTTCGCCGATGACTTGCTCCTATTGGAGGATCGGGACCGTGACATGGACATTACAATGGACCAGACGAACCAATTCTTCGTTAGAAGAGGAATGATGCTGTATCCTCGTAAGTGTGTCTCCATCTCCGCTGCTGTTTTGGCGGGAAAGTCAGTTACGAGGACGAAAGCGGTGTTTAAGATTGGCTCCCATTACATCAGCTCTGTCCAGGAGATGTCTGTGTTCCGGTACCTGGGACTTCAATTCACCGCCACAGGAACCAATAAGCCAACACATGTGAACTTAACGTCATGGCTGCGAAACCTTGCCCGCGCACCACTCAAACCCGACCAAAAGTTCAACATCTTGAAGATCCATCTCATTTCCAGGATGTACCATGGACTGCAATCTCCCTCTGTCACAGTCCACCTGCTCAACGAGTGCGACCGACTCATTAAGAAGACCACCAAGAGGTTTTTGCATTTGGCGAAGACAACACCGGATTACTATCTCTATGCCAAACTTCGGGACGGTGGACTAGGGCTTCCCCATTTTCGGGCAGTGATCCCGCTGTTGTTGCTGAGAAGACTCTCCTCCCTCGAGGCTCAAGATGAGTGTGCCGCCGCTGCTCTTCAACAAGAGCCAACCGCCTCACTCTACCGAAGAATATTCCGCCTAAAACCGCAGGGCTCTCCTGAGGCACGCTGGAGAGAGGCCATTTCCACGGCCTATTATACCATGGGGTTGCAAGATGCAGCGGACGATACGGCCAGCAGATCCTGGCTGCTAAAGATCCCTCGAGGATGGACGGGCGCGATTTCGTTAGGGCGGTCCAGCTGCGCACACACAATCTGCCGGTTCGGAATCTACACGAGTGGCACCCTCTACAAGCCCGATCTTGTTGATAACATTTCCAATGAGGAGGTCGTCATCTCGGACGTTCAAATCAATTGGGAGAGTGAACGCACTTTGCAAGACAGCTGGAACAATAAACGGCTCGTGTACGCACATTCGAAGTTTGAAGAAGCTATTTCTTCGCGCTGGGCCACTAAGCGTATCATCCACTCGCCCATCATTGTGGGGGCACGAGGCATTTGGCCTCGCGCCAATCAGGGAACTACCGAACTACTCCGCATCCCTCAACATCTTCGGGGCAGCTGCATCTGCTCCGCGCTCAAGTGGGGCAGCACCAGCCATAGACGATTCATGGCGTCAGTTTGGCGGAGGAGACCGCCCAGGTTCGGAGAAGCTACCACGCCTAGGGGTCCTGACCAGGCTGGACAACAAGTAGCATAAATTTCTGGTGAAGATCCCCTCCCCCAATGAAATATTTATTATTTGAAATAATTAAGTTTGCGTTAAGTGTGACATATAATACATATTTTAATGAGCGCTGTAATGTAATATATAAAAATATATGTAAACCTGCTGGCCGGGTACTATCTGTAAGATCATAATGTAATCTTCTTAAAGAACAATATAAGATTATTTGTGATAGCCAAATGCCTCGTCATCTAATTAGTGACGCGCATGAATGGATTAACGAGATTCCTACTGTCCCTATCTACTAGTCTAGATGTTGGCGATAGCATCGACGGGTAAGCAGCGTTGATTTGTTCGGGTACTGGCCTGCATAGTCAGTAGGGATTTAGATAGGTCCGCTCCCACCAGAGAGGCTGAGGGGCTTGCACTCCAAAGCGTTCTGGTAGACAAGGTGTACGCTCAGATGCCGCGCTGATTGGGCGTACCTCAATCCCGAGCCCATGGGGGCCGTGGCGAATAGAACCGCAAGGCAGGTGCCGCCACGTTAAAATATAAGACACACTCACTCCTTGAGGGTGGAGTGCTTCTTATGTCCCTATCTACTATCTAGCGAAACCAATGCCAAGGGAACGGGCTTCGAAAAATTAGCGGGGAAAGAAGACCCAGTTGAGATTGACTCTAGTCTAGCACTCTAAGAAGACATGAGAGGTGTAGCATAAGTGGGAGACATGTTTCGTGTATATCGCCGGTGAAATACCACTACTTTCATTGTTTCTTTACTTACTCGGTAAAGCGGAACCTCGTACTTTAGTAAGCTTCGGCATCTAATGTTTACGTTGTTCTTGATTCAAACATTTGTGGGTGACATTGAAACTGGAGTTTACATTTTACTTACTTTCGGGTTTGTGGTGTAGTGTGGTGTAGTGTGCTGAGTGTGCTTTTGTGAATTTGTCGCTTTATACCACGGTGTGAACCGATTCGAGGACACTGCAAGGCGGGGAATTTGATTGGGGCGGTACATCTGTCAAAGAATAACGCAGGTATAGTAAGGACAGCTCAGCAAGGACAGAAACCTAATGGATTAAAATGAAATTTTGATTCTTTATTATACATGTATTAAGGTATATAAAAATATTTTTTGATTTACGATACAAAATGGCGTTCTGGCACAAGGTACCTTGAACAAATGTTTTTTTTAGGAGGAAATCGGCGTGCACTGTATCACTCTCCGTACACCACTTATTTTTTTCTTAATCTACATTAGTTTTTCTTTGGAAGTACCCAGAGTTATAATTTTTTTTTGAAAATTTACAAATTGGCATCAATTTTTATTTTTTTTTTAAGTTTTTGGCAAAAAAAAACGACCTTAAATTGTTTATTGCAAATGAAATATTATATCATTCTTAAAAATCGTGTGTACTTCGTAAGATACTCTAGCTAAGAAGCTACAGATAAAATTTCAAGTAAATCCGATAAAAAATGAGCGAACTACGCTGCACGCCAATTTGAAAAACAGTTTCGAAATAACCGTGTTAATATAAGAAATATTCAAAATATAGGCATGCTACTACTACTATCTTTACTCTGCTATTCCAGCACCATACTGCCCTTCCAAGCATGCATTTCGCTCTTCAGCCTCTTTTCTAAGTGACGTAAGGTTTTCCCGAGCGCTTTGCCGATGATTCGATGCTGAGTGCTTATTTCAAACGTTTCAGAGCGCTTAAAGGCATCTCAAAAAATAAGCCATAAAATTGGTTTTCATAGCAGGTCTCCCAAAATAGGTTTTTTTTGTACTCGCATCATTTAAAATAAGATTTACATTGCCTTGGAAAACGATGGAAGTTAGATTTTGCGCACTAGTGTTCAAAGTAAACAAAAATACATCCATTTTTTAAGGTTCTAAATTTTGACTACTAAACCGCTAATTCTAAGGAATTTATAAAAGAAATAGAGACATTAGCTTATAACGCTATCAATCAGACATATTTTAACAAATTTTACGAAAAAAATAACCAATTTATTTTCAAATAACAAATGTCAATTCATGACGTACTTAACTGTCAATATAAATTCACGCTTGAGAATTAATAATTTTTCTCATTGTTGATTATGTAATTTTTGCTCGTTACAAAAAGCATTGTACAAAATTCGTGCACGAAGACGTCATTTGCACCAATCGTGCAAATTACGGTCATGTGTAAAGTATGTCTTTGCGCACTAATTCTGTAAATAGCTATTTTGTACTCGTAGTATTCAAAATTATGTTGATATTACCTTGGAAACCGATGGAAAGTTTGATTTTAGGTTAGGTTGTGTTAGGTTAAGTCAAGTTAGGTTAAATTAGGTTAGGTTAGGTTAAGTTAGGTTAAATTCCCGGGATTTGGACAAACTACCGGGCGCGTCCCCAGGTGGCGGATAGGGGAACGGCCATCTTCGTAAGGAGGTGGCTAGTGGCGGCTATATGTGGGCTCTCTGGACTTAAAACCCCGGTACGAGTTCTGCTAAAGCTGTCACCGCGGACCAGTCTTCCTGACCCAAGCTGTCGTATCGTGGCTAAGGGTTTGCACCAGGGAGACGGCGCCAGGAGACCGACGCGTTGGCTGATAGTCTCCTGTTAAACCGCACACCTCTCTGCCGACTGTGGGTCATTCTACGGGGCAGAAAAGGTGGGGAGGGGCACGGTTTCGACACTGTGCCCAAGAGAAGCAAATCTCAATAAAAACCCTAAATCTCAAGGTGGGGTGACCCCGCCGAAGTGATGCGTGACTGGATAGAGGACCAGCCAAAGCGAGGTTACCCTCCGGATTTGGCAAATTCAGGTTGTATTAGGCCCGGGTAGACAAGGACTCGTTAGTCGTGGCAGACTACCTGTCTAGGAGAAGGACACTCCGAAATCAAACCGCGGGTAGACAGGGCTCGTTAGCCTTGGGTGGCAGCCTGCCTAGGAGAAGGTCACTCCGAAATTAAACCGGGTGTGAATGGGTGGATGGTGCGTGCAGGAGAGAATGAAGTAATGGCTTTTTCTGCTGTTTCAGGATAGCAGATGCATCGGAGGGCTGCCAGTGAGAACCCCATGAATCCTAGCCCTCTACGAGCAGTATATGATGCAGACTACCCAGCTAGGCGAAAACCTGGGTTACGTTGTAACCTGCCGCCTGTTGCGACAGAACCTCGTAACCTTACCGGAGATTGGGAAGTCTCCACGGGAGCTGGACTCTGCAAGTGATTACACTGTGGTTATGGTAACATCCATGCGAAGTGCAGTGGGGCAGAGTAGCTGGCAGCCTGAGTCCTGACTTGAGGCTGGAAGAGGAAGCTACCATGGACGGCCCAGCCATGGCGACACCCGGTAAGCTCGAACGGGGGACCAGCTAAGATGGCACCGCCTAGGAGCCCGGCAGCCTCCCGAACCCTGTCCAAAGGCATGTATTTTGCAGCACTGAGGGAGGGCTGCAACTACGCGCGGCCATGGGCAGGTCCTGCCAAGAGCACGCGTCGGAGCGTTCCGGGGTAAGTGGCCTTAGTCATTTCAAAATGGCTTCTTCCATTAGTGAGCATGTTGTAGACGTAGTTAGTGAGCATGATGTAGGCGTAGTAGTAGTAGCACCAGAATTGGAGGAGTTGGGTAATAAAGACTGTAACAGGAGTAAAGGGCAGGGCGAACAATTAGTAAAAGCTGTCCAGAGGACAAAAGAAGATTCTCTGACAGACTATGGAAACAGCACATCGCCAGCCGAAAGTGCGAGCACGACGGTCTCGCAGGACATTGCTTCTTGCAGCGCCTTCCGCAGAGAGGGCCTAGCTAGAACACCCTCCGGGAAAGATAAGCAGAAGCTCCTGGATCAGTCCCTAAAGGAGATATGTCATATCATCTCGGAGTGGGAAGAGACGGAAGAGATGCAGGCTGAAGCGACTGTTCCCAACCAGGATAAGTGATAAAAATTGGCCCTGTATAACTGCAGAGATACAACTGCAGAACGTCACAGAAGACGAGGTACAGGAAGTGGCGAAAAATATGAAGGGTAGGAGGGCAGAGGGACCAGATGTGGTATCGCCAGAAATCATTAAAATGGTGGCAAAGCACAGACCCGCCCTGATAACGACATGCTTACAACAGTATAATAAAAGACGAAAAATATCCAGACTGCTGGAAGACAGCTGGAGTGGTACTCGTCCCTAAACCGGGGAGAACGGAAACGGACAGCCTTAAAGCATATAGGCCGATATGCCTGTTGGACACCATAAGCAAACTCCTAGAGCAGTTATTGGCGAAACGGCTGAGCACGCACCTTGAGCAAGAGAACCCACTCTCCGATAGCCAGTTTGGCTTTAGGAAATGGAGGTCAACACTCCAAGCAATGGAGGTAGATAAGAAAGCGGCAGAGGAGGAGAGGACTAGAGGCAAGGCGAGGGGGCTATGTGCACTAGTCACGGTAGATATAAGGAATGCCTTCAACACTGAACCATGGCCAAGAATAGGAGAGGCACTGGTCAACAGGAGGGTGCCCGGCTATATTGTTAATATCGTGGGCACATACCTGTTGGGCAGGAAGCTCCAAAATAGAGGGAAGGACCACATTATGACCTGCGGGATCCCGCAGGGATCGGTGCTAGGCCGGCTACTGTGGAGTATCTTATACGAGAGCGTGCTACAGGTGCTGGCCCCTGGGATTACAGTACTTATAGCCTTTGCCGATGATCTAGCCATAGTAGCGAGAGCAAAGGACGAAGCAAGACTCATGAACCAGATCAACACCACGCTGGACAGCATAAAGAGCTGGACAAACCGTAACGGACTGAACATAGCCCCCGAAAAGACGGACGCGGTACTACTAGTAGGGAAGAAGATAGTTCGTGCCGTCAACTTCTTAATGGGCGACACGACGATAGAACGGAAGAAGACTGTGACGTACCTAGGATTGATTTTTGACCAGGAACTGACGTTCTTACCGCACGTGAGAGCAGCCATCAACAAGGCTACTAAAAGAGCAACAGCCCTCAGCGCCTGTTCCCGCGAGTGGCAGGTCCAAGAGAGTGCAAGAGGAGAATGCTTGCCTCAGTGGCACAAGCCATTGTCCTCTACGCAGCACCCCTATGGGCGGATGCGCTGAAGTACAGATGCTGCGCAGAGAGCCTACGAAGTTTTAACAGGAAACTAGCACTCGGGGTAAGCAGAGGATGTAGGACCATTGCCACAGAAGTGGCGCAGGTCCTAGCAAGGATGATGCCCATGGAGCTGATTGTGGCGGCGAGGGTGCTGTGCTACGGCAAAAGTGGTACTGAAAAACTACTAAAGAAAAAGCAGAGGATGAAGAAATGGCAGGCTCGGAGGAGCATCGACCCCAAGAATGCGGGGATACACAAACTAATGCCCGATATAACAGGGTGGCTGAACAGGGAGCATGGGGAAATTGATTTCCAAACCGCGCAGGTCATGAGTGGGCATGGCTGCTTCCAAGCATATCTACATAGGATAGGCAAGGAACGTACGGGGATATGCTTGTACTGTCGAGAGGCGGAAGACACAGCTGAGCACTGCAACTTCGAATGCCGCAAATGGAAAAACATAAAATAAGACAACAACACAGCACAGATAGAGCCGGGTAGTATGATAGAGGAGATGCTATGAACGGAAGACCGCTGGAACGAAGTGCAAAGGACTTTAAACAGCATCATCAGAACCAAAGAGAAAGATGAAAGGATACGAAAGGGAGTAGACTAATGGACAACGACAACAAGGAGACGGTGATGTAACCAATATAAGGAACACGTCTCTTGTGGGCTAAAAAGGAGGGGGTGTTTAGCTGGTCTCTGATGGATTCCAGTTGACTCCGGTGGATATTAGCGGAATCCCTGCACTACCACGTGTCTCCTTCCCTTATAGAAAGAAAAAAGTTACGTTAGGGTAAGTTAGATTAGGTTAAGTTAGATTAGGTTAAGTTAGGTTAGATTAAATTAGGTTAGGTTAGGTTAAGTTAGGTTAGGTTAAGTAAGGTTCCCGGGATTTGGGCTAACTATCGGGCGCGTCCCCAGGTGGCGGATAGGGAACTGACCATGTTTCTAGCGAGACATGGCCAGTAGCAGCCATAAGCAGTGACACTGGAATTAAAACCCCAGCTTGCTGCTGCAAAAGCTATTGCCGCGGACCAACCTCTCTGACCTAGCTGTCGTGTCGTGGCTAAAGGTTTGCAGCAGAGACTTACGGCACCGGAGGCTGTGTACCTACCACCTGGTGGGCGTGCAGTCACCGATAAACCAGGCACCTCTCTGCTGACTGTGGTCTGCCCACGGAGTAGAAAATGTGCGGGGGGGCGTGGTTACCATGCCCAAGAGGAGATAACCTCAATAAAAATCCTAAATCCGACGGAAGAGAATGGATGAGGATACTAAAAAACCGGACGACGTAGACACAGTCAGTACAGAGCTCGAAAGTCTACCCCGACATTCTAGCCCCATATTGGACGTGGCCGTAAGCGGAATTGCGAGGCAGCTGGCTTTTGACACAAGCACCGATGAAATACAGGCTGTCACCACAGAACTAGCAAAGCTCAATGAGAAGACTGAGGAATCATTCATGGGGCTCGACCCCATGGACGCGCCCTGCTTTGCCGGCGCAAACCCATATGACACGAACAAGAGGGGCAGAGACGAGCTAAACGCCAGTCGCAGCGTCACGGACAGTGAGCCCAAAAAGAGCAGAGGTGGTGAGATAGACCCGAGCCAGAAAGATGCTGGCCTGGAAGAGCTGAGAGAAATAGCAGACAAGCTGGTAAGATTAGATACCCTGGTAGCAGTTGAATACCCAAACATCGCAAATGACATTAAATCAATGGTCACTGATATACAGTCGGCTTTCATAGAGCTGCACAGGGCACAGAAATCCATGCGAACTATGACAAACGTGTCCGAAACCCAAGTGGGAACTGTGGAGACAACAAAGATGAGGCGAGAAATGGATGCTCGAGGAAAAAAAGCGGAGATACAGAGTATCAAGACCCAACTTGAGGAAGATAATAAGGAAATGATCCGAGCCCTACAAACTAGAATAGGCGTAATAGAGGATCTGATAGACAGACAAAACCAAATAGACTCAAAGGAAAAAAATTAACAGGAATGGACTAAGAAGCTTCAAGCGAGAATTGAAAACAATAACCATACTTTTCAGACAGTATGGGAAACGATCCAAGAACCCTGGCCACAGCAAGCATATGAACCTATGCTGTTTCACAGAGGCAAAATAAATTTCGAAGAAGAACGCAACCTCCTAGTAATTCACTGGGAAGGGATCAAGCAGGGCTCAGGCTTCATCAAGGCCCTGAAACAAAACTTCCCAGGGAGTGAGAAGCTCCTAGACAGGAATATAAGTAAGACAGGGCAGGCGCAGCTACGACACAACAGCAACTTGACAATAGACGACTCTAAACCTATGCAGGAGAATAGAAGTCTGTACAACATCAAGATAAAAGCTGAAACCAAGGGGATGCAATTCACCGAATGGGAGGGCTTATATAATACTCTAAGCAGAACTATTACGAAAATGGGAAACGAAGGGGTAAAGAGAGTGGTGGTCAAGGTAGATAACCAGGAATATAACACACAAGTATGTAAAATGCTGAGATGCCTACTCAAAAGCGGGGATGACGGCATAAATATATGCATACAGCATACCTCAAGAAAAGATGCGCAGAGAAAGTGTGGTATCATTTGCCGATGCTGCAAAGGGAGAACAGCAAGAACGCAAAGAGACCACCTCACGGAAAGCAAGCATAGCGGACGTAAGGGCCAGGAGACCAAGGACGGACGCTATTATCGTCGAGAAGAGCGATGCGGTAACATACGCATATATTCTCAAAAAAATGAGAGAGATAGGAACAGAGCTGACGGAAAAAAACATTGCGATTGACAACATCAAGCAATCTCGCAAAGGTGACATGGTCATAGACCTTAAAAAAGGCTGCGATGGACTGGATACCTTTAACACACTTATAGAAGATAAAATAGGGAGCAGCACTTTACCTAGAATTAGAGCAAATAGGTCGATATTAATGGTATCAGGCATGGATCTTGCAACAACGGAGAATGAGATCAAAAAAGCAATTAACACTGCTATAGGAGCAGAAGCAGCCAATCAATTCTTAATAGAAGACAAGAGAAACGTACAGGGGAAATAAAAGCACCACCATCAAGGGCCCGAAAGAACTGGCAGAGAAGCTAGTAAGGATGGGCAGAATACGCATAGCATACAATAATTGCGTTGTAAGAGAAAGAATAGCGATTCGCAAATGTTAGCCGGGACACGCTGAAAATTGCTGGCCTCTGAGCCAAATACTTGGATAGGTACGAACCAAAATTACTGGATATGCGGCAAAGAAACAACACACTGCGACACAGGGATAATGATCTATAATAATGAGAATATCAAAATAAGCAACTACAAGGAGACGAAAGCCATTACGTGGATAGAAACATTTGGTATAAGGTTTATTACTTGCTACATTAGCCCAAACTGTGGAAATCAGCTATACGAAAAATTTCTAGACGACCTAGATAGTGAACTGCGAAACTGCCGCAAACCTGTATTATTGACGGGTGACTTCAACACCAAGCACGGCGCGAGAAAGAAATTGGCGGAACTTATCAACTCGGTGGAAGAAGATGTATGGGGAAAGCCGTACAAAATCATTATTAAAAGAACAAAGCTAGCAACGCCAATTACACCAGGAGAGGATATGGTGGACAAAATAGTAGATACACTATTTCCAAAAAGGAAAACGAGAACCTGGGAAAACATAAGTAGTACTGGGGCACCCCCCATCACCAACGATGAAATCATAAGAGCAGGTCGGTCGAAAAGCACCAGGGGCTGATGGGATACCGCCAGAAATGATTAAAATAGTAGCGGAGCATAACCCGGATTGGTTTATTTCGGTGATGAACAAGGTTTTATCAACAGGAACCTGTCCACCAGAGTGGAAAGGCGCAGATCTTGTCCTGATTCCTAAACCAGGAAAGGAGAATTAGGAAGATCCATCAGCATACCGACCCCTGTGCCTTCTCAGCACTACGGGAATATTGATGGAGCAAGTTATAAATGATAGGCTGGGCAGGTATCTCCAAACATCAGAACACAACCTGTCAGACAGACAATATGGCTTTAGAGAGGGAAGATCAACCCTTGACGCCATGAGAGTCGTCAAAGATACGGCAGAGGGAGAAATGAGGAAAAATAAGGCACGAGGGCTATATGCACTGGTCACAGTTGACGTGCAAAATGCCTTTAACTCGGTTCTGTGGCCCCACATTATGACGGTCCTTGTACAGAAACATATACCGACGTACCTGACAAATGTATTTGGCTCGTACCTAAGCAATAGATATATACAATACAAGACGAAAGTATATAGGATGTATTGCGGAGTCCCGCAAGGCTCTGTTTTGGGGCCAATGCTATGGAATATCTTTTACGACGAGACACAATGTTGGTCGGGTTCGCTGAAGACCTGGCAGTGATCTCGACAGATAAAAATGAAAATGCACTTGCCAACAAGATTAACAGGACGCTGATGATGATAGAAGATTGGGTTGAAGGGAAGGAGATGAAGATCGTTCCACACAAAACGGAGGTAGTCCTGCTAATAGGGAGGAAACACCATAGGCCAATAACGTTTCGAATAGGCGATAAAACCATTATCTCTAAGAACTCAATTAAGTGTCTAGATGTACATTTCAGTAAAGATATGAAATTTGGTACTCATATAAAAACCATATGCGCTGCTGCCGATAAAACTATAACAGCATTTCGACGTCTCTTTCCCCGAATAGAGGGCCCCTCCGACGCGAAAAGACGACTTCTAGCCTCAGTGGCACATAGTATAATACTATACGCGTCCCCAATATGGGGAGACACCCTAAAATTTGCAATATACAGGAATATGCTAAATAGAGCCAATAGAAGTTTAGCAATACCAATCTGTAGAAGGTATAGAACGATGTCCGGGGAAGTAGCAGAGGTTTTAGTGCGTCTAGCACCACTGCCGCTGCTAGTAGAAGAAAGGACATTAAACTACGGAGCCTCAAAAGAGGATAAGAAGAAAACCAGAGAAAACAGGGAAGAGAAATGGCAGGAAAGGTGGGACAGAGAACAGGGTAGCACCTAGACACATGCACTCCTCCCCGACATCCGAACATGGATAAAAAGAGAACACGGGAATATGGACTACCATACCACGCAAGCACTAAGCGGCCACGACTGTTTTCAAAGCTACCTGCAGAGAATCGGAAAAGTAGAGACGGCTGACTGCAAATATTGCGCAGAAGAGGACACCCCGAGACACACACTGTTTGAATGCGAAACGTGGCAAGAAATAAGCCAGGCATTAACAGGTGACCTGCAAATTAAGATTACCATAGATAACTTAACAGAGACAATGCTGAAAGATATAAAAATGTGGGACACAATCAGAGATATGATAAGAACAATAATAAAAAAAAGGAAGAAGACGAGAGAGCTAGAGAGAGGGGAAGGAGCCCTTTCCTTCCTTAGACTGCCAACAGAAAATAGAAAACAGTAAATAGGAAATAACTCAGACAACAATGGAATGGACGAAGTATGCGGTTTGCGGACAGGTTCCACATCGTTTTTGGGCTAGGGGGACGGGAGAGTTTAGTGGGTAGGCTAGACAGATGAAGCGAAAGTGGATGTCTAGAGTCCAACAATACCTTTTCCTTCGGGGATATGCGCTGCTGTAGCATCATACTAGGTGTGCATGAGCATTCTCTCCTACCCAAATACAAAAAAAAGGTTAAGTTAGATTAGGTTACGTTAGGTTAAGTAAGGTTAGGTTAGATTAGGTTCCCCCCTTGACGTGGCGGGGGGCTTAGTACGGCAGGCCAGAACTCACTGGTAGCCGGAAGACTGAGAGGCATCCCGCAACGAGGGTGGCATGAGTTGTCTTCTACGGGCACACGGGGCTCGACAGCCGTAGAGAAGGCAATCCGTCTAGGAGAAGGACACTCCGAAATCAAACCCCTCAGGGGACAGGAAACGAAACGGGGAGTGGCGCCCCTGGGGCCCCAGCCGCGCACCTCTTAGGGGGTAGGATGACAACCTGGCTACGGACATGGACATGAGAAGGTTAACGGGACGGAAGCAACGATGACGAACCCACGCCTGGCAGGAGGCATAAAATGCAGGACACGCGAATGTATCATGGAATTTAGCGACTTATCAAATATTCTCCGAGCGGGTCCTATGGCTGAGGGAATCCCGTCGTCTGCTGGTGCAGACGCTGCCCCAAGCGATACGGAGGGGGCAAAAGTCGCGTTAGCCACAACGACCACTGCAACGGACACGGACAAGGCTATGGATGCTTCAAGGGAGGGAGCGGATATCGGGAATAAAGAAGGGAGAAAGAAGGATGGAAACAAGAAGAAGAAAAGAAGAGTAAGAGGGAGGAAAGAGAGATGAAGAGGAACCTCGGCGAATCTCTTGCGCAATTCCTGAAACGAATCAGCAAGAATAAGCAGGCAAACGATCCGGAAACTCGAAAGGAAAAAGGTACGGATGATATTGATCAGGAACCTGCGGAGAAAATGACGAAGGATAAGATAAGAGAAGATGTGATTAACAAAGAGAATACAGAAGAAGAATACGCAGAAAAAATAAAAAATCTCAACAGGTCGTGGAGGGAACTTAAAGAATTGCACGAAGGCGAAAAGAGGGGAGTAAAGGACTTAAGCGAAAATATTATCCTAGACATGTTATTGGGGGATACGGGAGAAACTAAACAAGAAGGCGATCAAGGGAAGGGCAAGCTGCCACAACAGTCAAGCCCGCTGCCGCAGAAAAGAAGAAAAATAGCGATACAGCGGGCGCAATTTGATGTGAGCGGGGTGAAGCCTTTTGGGAGGCCTCAGAGGGATAGCAGTACAAAGTGTATAAAGGGGACTGAGGAAGACGGGGAAGAGGAGGCGTCGAACACTGATAGTGGGGCGGAAGGAAATAATTACGAACTAGGAATAAGTAGAATTTTCGAATATAGCGAAGACTCCATCTCACCAAGGAAGGAAAACACGATGATAACCTCAAACAAGGAGAAGGAGGAAGCAGACACAGAAGGGAAAAATACCGAACCAGGAAAAGGGAAAAGATGCAGAGACACACCACAACCAATTAAAGAGGCTATACCCAGGCTGCAGGCAGCATTCCTCAGGATAGAGCAAAAAGAAAGAAGGGCAAACAAGGACCTGAACAGTCAGAAGAAAGCCCATACGGCCTGAGCCAGAGATACCGGAGAAGCAATCACTACTGGAAAGAAACGAGAAGGGGATTATGGGAGAAGGGATTGACCTATTGAGGACACTGGACACCGAAATATGTAAGGGAATAGACCAGGTCGACGCACTGGAGGCATTATTCAAGAAGCATACCAATGTAGAGGCTGAAGAAAAGAACAAAGGTGAGGAGATAATAGCCACTATGAGGAGACTTCTCGAACGAAGATACCACATTGATGAACGATACTACAGCACTCATAGATCTGGAACTGAATCGAAGGATGTACCAGCCCGGACCATAGTGCAGGAAGAAGAAGAAGAGGAATTGAAGAAGAGAATCAGGGAAAAACTACAGAACACGTCGCAGCTGGAAGACGTACAAGTAATGTTTGAAGTACATTGGCCTGCTGATTTATATCGCAGAACAAACATGGAAAGAGATATAATAAAAAATGCCCCTTCCGACCACGCTTTAGTCCAGAGAGTGGGGGATGGCAACCTGATTGGAGATATAGAGGAATTAAAGATAAAGGAAGGACAGGTAATCAAGATATCCACAGTGATCGAGGTAGAGGAAGAAGAGAAGACAAGAAAGTTTGGTAAGCAAATCTACATGGTGCAGGACAGAAAATTAAAGGGGGAAGTGATAGGAAAAGAAAGTCTCTTCAAACTGATCACGGCACTGAAATGCAAAGTAACTGATGCAGGTACAACCAAACTGGCCATGCCCATGATTGAGACCGGTAAGGGAGGATTGAAATGGGGCGAGATGAGGAAGCTGATAGAAGCTGTCTTCTATAATACAGAAGTTGATATTAAAATATATACTGGAAGGGGAAACAGGAAAAACACGATGAACGACATGAACTGTAATCCACCGATAAACCCGAGCTTGGAAGAACAAAGGAATCCGGAATGGCAAAAGGTGGAGAAAAAGGGGAAACCCAGGAAAAGCAAGGAAAGGCCGTTACCCGAGGCGGTCCTTATAAAGGTTAACAAGGAGAACACCTACTCGGGCATCCTGCAGAAGATGAAGGCCAAAATCGTTCCAGGAGATATCGGAGTCAACATCACAACGGTAAGGAAAACGAGAAGCAGAGATATCTTGGTTGAGGTGAAGGGGGCTAATGCAGCAAAGAGCCTCCAGAGTAAAATTAAAGAAAATATGGGGGACAAGAATAAAGTGAAGATTATGATACCCAACGGGCAAGTAACTCTACTCGTCCAAGGCTTGGACGAGGATATTACAGAAAACCAAGTGAAGGGTGCAGTCGATAGGTGCTAGGAAAGGGGAGCAAGGTCATCGTTACATCTATAAGGGTGGACCACGGAAGCAGGCAAGTTGCAAGGCTGTCCGTGGACAGACAGGCCGCCGACGTGTTGCTGAAGGAAGGAACCCTAAACATAGGATGGGGAAAGACCTCAATCAGGGAATGGGTCAAACTCACACAGTGCTACCGCTGCTATGGGTTCAACCATATTGCTAAAGACTGCACAAAGGAAGATAGAAGTGGAACGTGCACCAGATACGGAGCATCCGGGCACAAAGAGGGCGAGTGCAATGCCTGAATTGTGGAGGTAGGGGGCACAGCTGTGGCAGCACTACGTGCTACCATGTGCGAAATGCCATCAAGCAAGGAACTAGCAAAGTACAGCGGTACACTATAAGTAGTGGCGATAAAGCGGTCGCACCAAAAAATGATCAGTGTGGTACAAGCAAACATTGACAGGAGTAGGGCGGCCCATGACATCCTATACGCCACGGCTGTGAGGAGAAGCGTCGACGTACTAATCGTAAGCGAACCCAACATAAGTAGGGCGAGCCGCGGTTGGTACGTGGATACAAGGAAAGATACGGCATTAAAAGTAATGTCCCGCACCCATGCAGTGGAGTGCACAAGTGGAGAAGAGGGTTTTGTCTGGGTGCGGATGAAGCAGTATGTAATATACAGCTGCTACTTCTCACCCAACAGACCCATCGAAGAATATAAGAACTTCCTACGAGAACTACAGCGAAGTGTAAGGGCGCAAGACCGCGGCGTTATCATAGGAGGGGATTTTAATGCCAAGTCTCCGGATTGGGGTTCCCCAGTGACATGCGCCAGGGGCGAACAACTGACAGGCTGGGCCGCGGCGCAGGACCTGGTGTTGTTAAACATAGGGAATGAACCGACATTTATCAGGGGATGGTCGGAGTCAATTATAGACATAACGTGGGCAACGCCAGAAATAGCAACCGGGGTTAAAGGATGGAGAGTTATGGCAGAGGAAGAATCCTTGAGCCCCCACAGATATATATGCTTCACCGTGGAGTATAGGAACACGAGGGAACAACGGGTGATGAAACAAGACTGTCAAGGATGGGTCTAGAAGACACTAGACAAAACGGCTTTCGAACACAGCATAACACTACAAACTGCGGCAGGGCACCTCCCAAACACAGCGGACAGCCTCGTGGACACCATAACAGCGGCATGCAACGTAGCAATGAAGAGGAAGCGGAAGCCCCTCAGACCACCCGTTTACTGGTGGAATGAGGAAATATCGGTCCTCCGAAAAGATACCCTTACGGCAAAAAGAGCATTCCTTCGTAAAAGAAGAAGGCATGTACAAGTTATGTCCAACCCAACAATGCAACATCAGCATGTCTGCTGAGAACGCCTTATCTCATGTATTAGGTTACTGTTAGATTAAGAATGTATTATTGTAAAAGATAGAATAGTATTCAGATCATAGCTAACACTGAACGTGTAAACAACTGAGTTGTGAGCTGTTGAGTAAAATAAACAATTTTTAAAAAAGCTTTGTTCCGAACTTATTATTTAATTGGCGCAGTCTTGGTAGGATTACCGAAACGAGAAATCAATCAATAAAATCTCGGTTCGTTTCTACGATTAATTCGGTAATAAACAAAGTGATAGAAAAAAATTGTTCTTCTGAGTGCAACACCATAGTACGAGTCCGATCCACGTAAGGAGAAATAAGTGGCCGTACCAGAGCAACCCATCCCAGGGGCCAGCGTGTTACAACTCCAGCAGCTCTACACCGCATCGAGTCGGCAACCAGAACCTAGTGATCTCAATGAAGAAAATTATATTATTGTGAGTACATTATTGCCATTCCTTCTTTGCTAATTTAAAACTAATTATATAGTTAGTGTGATTTTTAAAATACTATTATATTGTCAATATGGCAGTGCCAACATTAAAGAAAGAATATATAGATATGGTTCCCGAATTTACAGGGGAACCAAAACTTTTAGCCAGATTTATTCAAATATCTGAGAAACTCGTAAATAAATTCTTTAATCGCATAGAAGTAAATGATTTTCAGAATGAATACCTTATGATGAGTATTCTAAGTAAAATAAAAGGTGACGCCGCTATTAAAATTTCTAATCATTCCATTGTAACTTGGAACGACCTAAAAACGGTCTTACTAAATACATACGCGGATAAGAGGGATTGTTACACCCTCATTATTGAATTAACGCATCTGAAACAAAATAATGAAACATGTTTTGAATTTTATGAAAAGATTTTAGAAGTATTGAATATGTATATTGCCTATGTCAAAAATCATATCATAGAAGCCCAAGAACAAGAAATATTAAACCAAATGGGTAGAAATATTGCATTAAGAGTTTTACTTCAAGGTTTAAAAGAACCCTTAGGATCCCTTATGCGAACTAAAAGTCCCGAAGACCTTAATATTGCTTTACATATGTTAACTAATGACTTCCAGAATGAAGTATTTAAAACTAACACCAAACCAATCCAGAAACCTATTATGACACAAAGATTTAAAATAAATAGACCACAGAATATCAGACCAAATTATTACCCGAATACAAATTTTAATCGTAACTTTTATGGTAACCTAAATAATCCAAATTCACAAATGATAACGAAACCAAATAATCAAAATTTTATTAGACCACCTTTCAATAAACCAGCTCAATCAAACCCGACACCAATGAGTATTTCAACAAAACAAACTTTTACGCCAAGGCCAAGTACTTCACAATTTAGACAAAATTATAGACAAATGCCTAATTTCATTAGTGAAGAACTATTTAATAATGACATAAGCAACGAACAAAATCCCACTTGTGAAACTTCAAACTTCACAAACGATGAGATACAAAATGAAGAAATTTTTAATCTAGAAAACGAGCAGGAAAATATAACTTATGATAATCAAGTAGAAAGCGAAAGTTATGATGATTCTTTTTTAGAAGATCCGTGCCTCCACAACAACCGGGTGAAATAATGAATTTAAATTATACAAGTAAACTGCCTTTCTTACAGTTAAAAGAATATAAATGCTTAATCGACACCGGATCCACACGATCTTTAATAAATCCGGAAATTGCGTATAAAAATAAATTTAAAATTTATAATGAACACTTTACTATGTATACTGCACATGGAATATCTCAAGGAAATGAATTTATCTATTTTACATATAAAGGAAAAGAAATTAAATGTTATTTATTTAAATTTCATGATCAATTTGATTTATTATTTGGATTAGATACTTTAGAAATTTTAGATGCGAGAATAGAAATTAAAAAGAATATAATAATCTTGTTAAATGAGGAATTCCAGTTAACTTATTTTAAAAATATAACTCATAAAAATAAATTGAAACCAAAAGAATATAAAATCGGTATGTTCAAAATTAATTCCCCAAATAAAGACATCTTATTAGAGAAAAATGAAAATAATAAAATAGGGTTGCCTGATGGCATAGCACAAATAAAAAATAATAAATTAATTTATCCTATTTTTAATAATACTAACGAAATTCAGGATTATTCAGAATTGAAAATAAATTTTATTGAACTAAATAAATATGAAATATCTAACGATATTAATAAATTCGAGCAGGAAACTATTAATGTAGAATCAAAATTAGAATTATCAAAATTCCGACTAGAACATTTAAACGAGGAAGAGAAACGGGCAATACTAAAAATTATTAAAGAATATAAAACAATTTTCTATAAAGATGAAAACAAACTATCATTCACTAATAAAATAAAGCACGACATTAAAACCAAAGATGAAATTCCCACATATGCTAAAACTTATCGGTATCCCGAAATTTATAAACAAGAAGTCAGAGAACAAATTTCAAAATTAATTAGGGACGGTATAATACAAGATAGTTTCTCACCCTGGTCATCCCCAGTGTGGGTCGTGCCCAAAAAACCAGACGCATCGGGTAAAAGAAAATTCCGCATGGTTATAGATTACAGGAAACTGAACGAAAAAACGATAGAGGATAAATTCCCCATACCTAATATTAACGATATTTTAGATAAACTCGGAAATTGTAATTATTTTACGACACTAGACCTTGCCTCGGGATTTCATCAAATCGAAGTCACTGAAAAAGATATACCAAAGACAGCTTTCAGCGTCGAGTTCGGACATTATGAGTTTAGAAGAATGCCGTTTGGTCTCAGAAATGCGCCTAGTACCTTTCAACGTCTAATTAATTTTGTATTAAAAGATTTAATAGGAAAAATATGTCTTGTCTATCTTGATGACATAATTATTTTAGGAACAAGTCTTGAAGAACACATTCAAAACATTAAAAAAGTATTCCAAAAACTCAAAGATGCAAATTTAAAGATCCAAGTAGACAAATCAGAATTTTTACAGAAGGAAGTCGCTTATCTGGGACACGTAGTCACAAAAGACGGTGTAAAGCCAAACCCCGACAAAATAAATGCCATTCTTGAATATCCCATTCCAAAAACGACGACAGAAATTAAAGGGTTCCTAGGATTACTAGGGTACTATCGTCGATTTATAAAAGATTTTTCCAAAATTACCAAGCCGCTAACGCAATGCTTAAAAAAGAATTCAAAAATTGATATAAAAAACGAAGAATACGTTAAATGTTTTGAAAAATGTAAACTACTACTGACTAACGACCCAATACTACAGTACCCTGACTTTAACAAACCCTTCGTTCTCACAACTGACGCGAGCAATTTTGCAGTAGGTGCCATTCTGTCTCAAGGACCAGTAGGAAAAGACTTACCCGTCGCTTTCGCAAGCAGAACTTTAAATGAACATGAAATTAATTACTCAGTTATAGAGAAAGAACTATTGGCAATCGTTTGGGCAACCAAATACTTTAGGCCATACTTGTATGGCACAAAATTCAAAATTGTAACGGATCACAAACCCCTCCAATGGCTTTTTTCACTGAAAGATCCCAATTCCAAATTAATAAGATGGAGATTACGATTGGAAGAATATAATTATGAAATCGAGTACAAAAAAGGGAAATTAAATCAAAACGCAGACGCATTATCGCGAATAAAAATTAACAATTTCGAAATAATTGAAATACATGAAAATATACTAAATTGCCATAGTAATATTGCACATTGCATTAGTCAAGATCTAAAATTAGGAAAAGGCCTAGCGGCACAAATAGATGAAAAATTCCAAAGTAAAAAATTCTTGGCAAATTTAAAAAGTAACGTAACCAATATCCTAATCCAAAGAATTGAAAATAATAAACTCCTATTCCATTTAGTTACTAAACGAAATTATTTTGAAAAACCGAGTTATGAAAATCTGTCCATAACACTAAATTCATTAAAAGAATTCCTGATACAAAATGAAATACACGAAATATGTTTTCCTAAATTAGGATGCGGACGAGACGAATTAGATTGGGAAAAAGTAAAACAAATCATTGTTAATGTTTTCAAAAATTCAAATATCAAAATTAAAATTTATATTTTTAACCCAGTAGAAACATTCGTAAACGAAGTAGAAGAAACTGATATAGACAGTAACCGGGGGGTAAAAGATGACCAAAGCGATATAAGTACAATACATTCAGCCGAAGAAAACCCTATCAGCGGCATAACTATAATCGACTCTCCCATTAACATCGGAAATAACCAGATTATTATTCAAAAGGTCCCCTTCACGACCAATCCAGTTAAAATAGAAAAATTATTTGGAATGAAACAAAGACTCACAGTCCAAATTTCTAATACAAAACTAAATGAAGATATTATTAATTTTATAAAAAATTACTTGCAACCAAATGTAAAATATTATTGTCTATTCCAAGATAATTTATATTACAATTTTAATGATGTTATTCAAAAATTCTTTAAACATAATACAATGAAATTAATTAAATGTAGCTCAATTCTTGAGGATGTTCATAAACTAGAAGATCAAATAGAAATCATTCGTAATTATCATGAAGGGAAAACAAATCATAGAGGTATACTGATAACCCTAAAACAGATAAAACAAAAATATTACTGGCCTAACCAAATGAAAACTGTTCAAAATTATGTAAACCAATGTGAAGTATGTCTCAAATGTAAATATGAAAGAAATCCTATAAAACCGGAAATGAATTTAACCTATTCAGCTAAAAGACCTTTAGAACAAATTAATATTGATGTATTATCACTAGAGAAACAAAAATTCTTAACAATAATTGATAGTTTAACTAGATACGGACAAGCATATAAATTACATTCTATGAATTCTATAGAAATAATTAATAAATTACTGAAATACTTTTCGCATCACGGTATCCCAGATAAAATAATCTGCGATCACGGAACAGAATTTAATAATAACACCTTAAAAGAGTTACTAAAATTACATAAAATCAAAATACACTTCACATCCATAGATAATCCAAATTCAAACGGCCTAGTTGAGAGATTCCACTCAACAATAATAGAACATCTCAGAATCTTAAATATAAGAGATGAATTTAAAAACGAAATACTAAAAACCAAATTAAAATACGCCCTAATTGCATATAATAACACTATTCACAGTGCCACTAATTATAAGCCTATAGAATTACTAAATGGTCACTTTGAAAATAATGATATATTACCAGACTTAGATAAAAAATTAATTCAGAATTTTAATCAACAACATCGAGATAAAATGAAATTAATATATGAAGAATTAACTCAAAATCTTACTGAAAGAAAGGAAAAATTAGTAACAAAAATAAACCAAAATAAGGAAGCGTTACCAATAAATATTCCTAGCGAAGTTTTCGTTAAACAAAATCCACGACATTCAGGAAAAATTGCAAAGCAAAAATATATTAAAACACCAATAAAAAGTATCGACCCTAAAAGAAAAACTATAGCAACAAAAAATAAGAAAAAATTCAAAATTAATAAAATTAAAAGACCAAGAGTAATAATGAATGAAACTGTTACAGAGTCTTCCTGTTCTGGTCAGGAATATGCCAGGAAATAAAGAACATTACAATCAACCCTGGTGCCTTTATCGTTAAACTCGGAGAAGCAAAATTACAGGAAACTTCCCACATAATATATTATGAATATAACTTACACCCATTAATCCTTGAATTTATAAACCTAAAATTACAACATCATTTGTTGAGTAACAAAATTCCGAATAATACTAAACTCGAATTTGAAAATAATGAAAAGATACTTAATTATATCATCTCGCAGGTTCAAACAAAAATTAATAATCTAAATTCGAAGAGAACTAAACGAGGACTTATCAACGGCCTCGGCTCTATACTCAAGCAGATAACAGGAAACTTAGATAACGCAGACGCGGAACATTATGACAAAATTATAAATGACCTGAACAAAAATCAGCTGTCCCTACAAAAGCAATTAAAACAAAACTATAACCTAAACCTTGAAATAATTCAAAATTATAATCAAAGTATTGAAACAATTAAACATAATCAGGTACTTCTAAAATCTCGAATTATGCAAATAGAATCATTATTGGAATTAGACTTTAATTGGCAAGAAATTTTACATGTTAAAGATATTTATAATCAAATTACCTTTTTAATAACAAACCTATTAAACATTCTCGAAGAGATTGAAACGTCACTGTCATTCTGTAGTTTAGGATTAATCCATAATAGTGTAATTAAAACTCATATTCTTTTAGATAATTTAAAATTAATTTACTCTTATTATGGCGACCAATTGCCAGTAGAACCAAATGAAAAGAATATAAATTCATTAATTAAATTGATGAAATCGCACTGCCACATTGACAATAATAAAATAAAGTATATAATAAAAATCCCAATAAACTTCCCTAAATTATTTGAATTATTTCAATTTACTCCAATACCCACAAAACATGGTAATAATTACATCACTGTGTTCTCACCCCAACATTTTATAATAAAACACGAAAACACCCTAAAACAAGTTTTTAACCCGTGTCTGAACATTCAAAAATCTCTATATTTCTGCACTAACGAAGACTTAATTTCACTAGAAAAAGAAAACTGCGACTACGAGATACTTAGTAATAAGTTTAATAATAGCTGTAAATATATATCTGTAAAAGGAAATAATCATGTAATTAGTATAGAAAATACTAATATTATAATATTAGAATTTATTAATAAACAAAAAATAAATATTGATTGTAATAATATGAATAAAATATATAATTTTGAAGGTATTTATATGTTAGAAGCTAATAAGTGTAAAATAAATGGTGTAAACATCCTAAACTTAAACCAGATTGGATCCCCTATTGTCTTTGAAAATTATGAGGTGAAAAATATTAATCATAGTAATAAATTAAATAAAGAAATACAATTGGAAAACTTAAAGGAAATGAAATTTCATGTAGAAAAATTAAATGAAATAAATCCTGTATTAATAAATGAAACTGTAAATTATAATTATATAATTCTGTATATTCTTGTTATAATTATAATAGTAATGATAGTAATAAAAACTTTGTATAATTACTGTAAGAACATAAAAATTAGAAAGACAAAAGAAAGTAACATTCCTGTCAGGGAAATTCAACTTCCAGGGGAAGCTTCCATCTAAGGGTGGAGGAGTTATGTCCAACCCAACAATGCAACATCAGCATGTCTGCTGAGAACGCCTTATCTCATGTATTAGGTTACTGTTAGATTAAGAATGTATTATTGTAAAAGATAGAATAGTATTCAGATCATAGCTAACACTGAACGTGTAAACAACTGAGTTGTGAGCTGTTGAGTAAAATAAACAATTTTTAAAAAAGCTTTGTTCCGAACTTATTATTTAATTTACACGACTGCGAGGAGGAAAAGAAGGCGGTCAGGGAAGCGAAAAAGAAGCTCCGGAGAGCAATAGCTCAGTCTCAAAGAGAATGCTGGATGAGGCTCTGTGAGGAGATCGACCTAAACCTCTGGGGGGAAGGTTACAAAATAGTAATGAAGAGGATAAAGAGCAGTGGCCCTATACTGATTATGTCGCGAGGAAAGACAAGGGAAATTACTGATAGGTTGTTCCCTAAACACGCACCAGAGAGCTAGACTGAAATCCACGTCCCAGATGAAGACATCCCAAACTTCACGCTAGAGGAGCTCCGGGAGGCGACTGGAAGATTAAAAAATGGACGTGCACCAGGTCTAGATGAAATACCTGCAGAGATACTCAAAGAAGTGATTAGTACGCACCCGCAGATAGTACTGGACTCCTTCAATGAAGCGTTGAAAGAGGGGATATTTCCACAACGTTGGAAAAAAGCTATATTAGTGTTGCTGCGGAAAGGAGACAAGCCGGAGGATGACCAATCTTCATACAGGCTCCTTTGTCTCCTAGATACACTAGGAAAGCTCCTGGAACAACTCCTTGTACGGAGACTGAAACAGGAGATAGAGAAGAGTGGGGGACTGGCCGATAACCAATATGGCTTCGGAAAAGGAAGAGGAACCGTAGACGCTATTAGCTAGGTTCTTCGCATTGCTGAGAATGCGAAAAAAGGAACTCACAGAACAAGGGAATTCTGTGCACTCGTGCTGTTAGATGTTAAGAATGCCTTCAACTCTGCGTCGTGGCGGAGGATAGTGGAGGTGTTGAGGAAAAGGGGGGTAGCACCATACCTAAGAGCGATTCTACAGAGTTACCTCGCCGATAGAAGTATACTAGTGGATAGTGAAGACGGAAGGAAATGAAGGTAACCAGTGGAGTTCCACAGGGTTCGGTTCCTTGTCCCACCCTGTGGAACCTACTGTACGACGGTTTTCTAAAATTAGTACTACCACAAGGAGTATCCCTCATGGGATATGCCGATGACCTTTCCCTGGTAGCCACAGCGAGGAAAGAGGAAGATCTAAAGAACGTAGTAGAGGTCGCGGCTAGACAAGTCCACCTCTGGATGACAGAGAATGGACTGGACATAGCAGCACAGAAAACCGAGATAACCCTCTTGATAGGGAGAAAGAAGGTGAGAAACATAGGGTTCTCAATAATGGAGGAAGTAATAACACCCAAACCTGCTGTTAAATACCTGGGCGTACTGCTGGATAGAGGTATGACCATGGCACCCCATATAAGAGCTGTGGCAGAGAGGGCCGGGAGAACAGTGATGGCTTTAAGTCGGGTAAAGCCGAACATTGGAGGACCAAAACAGAGCAAAAGAAATATCCTGGGCAGCGTAGCGCACTCCATCATGCTATATGCAGCGCCCGTATGGAGGAGATCACTGGATATTGCAAGGACACGGCAGTACATGGCGGCAATACAGCGGAGGATAGCGCTGCGGATCATAAGTGTGTACAACACTGTTTCAGGAGATGTGGCACTCGTACTGGCAGAGGTGCCTTCCATTAAATTACTAGCGGAAGAAAGGTGCAGCATAATGGCCGTGAAACCGGAAAACAGAAGCCCCAGATTTAGGACTGATGAGAGGAGGTGCCTGATCGCAGAATGGCAGGAGGAATGGGAGAACTCGCCCAATGGGTCGTGGACGAGAAAGCTGATTCCGTATATAGACGTATGGGTCAGCAAAAAATATGGTGAAACCAGCTACCATATCACCCAAGCCCTGACAGGTCATGGAAGCTTTGGGTCATACCTGTTCAGAATTAGGAAAGCAGTGACGGACATCTGAAAATACTGCGAAAAGGAGGCGGACACTCCAGAGCACACCCTCTTTAAATGTAATGAGTGGGGAGCAATAAGAGCTGAGTTAGAGGATGTTGTAGGTACCATCTCACCGGAAACGATGGTCCCACTAATGACGGAAGATGAGACTAAATGGAAGCTGATAGAGCAGTACATTACGTCCATTATGATAATAAAAGAAGCCGATGAGAGGTAGAACATCAGATAGAGACAGTATACTGACGTAATGCGCAAGCGGTTCCGGTATGCTGTTAGGCGAAAGGGACGGGAGAGTTTAGCGGGTAGGCTAGGCAGATGATGCGAAAGCGGATGTCTAGAGTCCCACACTACCTTTTCCCTCTGGGGGGTATGCGCTGCTCCGGCATCATACTAGGTGTGCATGAGCATTCTCTCCGATCCAAAAAAAAAAGGTTAGATTAGGTTAAGTTAGGTTAAGTTAAATTAGGTTAGGTTAAGTTAGGTTAGGTTAAGTTAGGTTAGGAGCGGGGGGTCGGACGACACGGCAACGTACACGGACATGAGAAGGATACTGGGACGGAAACATTTGATGATGAACCCACGCCTGGCAGGAGGCATAAAATGCAGGACACGATTAGGTAATAATGGAAGAAAGCGACTCACAAAATTTTCTCCGAGCGGGTCCTCTGGCTGAGGGACTTCCGTCGTCTGATGGTTCAGACGCTGCCCCAAGAGATACGGAGGGGGTAAAAGTCGCGAAAGCCACCAAGACCACTGCAACGGACATGGACATGAATATGGGTGTTACTCTAAGGGAGGGAGAGAAAAGAAAGGAGAAAGGTGTAGAAGTTGATGGAAGGAAGGATGGCAACAAAAGGAAAAAATCCAAAAAAGAAAAGAGGGACGAGAGGGCGACAAAGAAGAGACAGGGTGAAACCCTCGCGCATTACCTGGAAAGGATAAGTAAAGAACGGACACGAACAAGCGAACATGAAACTGGAACGGGAGGAGAACAAAAGCAGAATGAGCCTGACCAGGGACCCAGAGACGCGATAAGGAAAGGAGGAACAGAAGAAGAGTTTGCAGAGAAACTGCAAAACCTCAACAAATCCTGGAAGGAACTGAAGGTACTCTATGAAGGAGGAGGTGACACCCAAGAAAAGGACACAGCGAAGGAACTGAGCGAGAACAGTATACTTGAAATGCTGTTGACAAGCACAGAGACAAAGGAGCAGGAGGACGACCCAGAGGAGGCCATGCGCCTATTAGAGTCAAGCCCACTCCCGCAGAGGAAAACCAAAGGGGCAGCAACTAAAAGGACCTTATTCGATGTGAGTGGAGTAAAACCACTGGGAAAGGAAACGGAGCCTACCAGAGAGACCTTGGCGGAAAAGAAAGAGAGCCACCGAAAACAAACACCGACAGTGGATCAGAAGGGGAAGAAGCTGAACCAGAAATAGGGAAGAGAGGTAGGGAGGACAGCAGCCCTAATCTCGCAAGAACAAGAGAACATAAGAAGACAAAGATAGGGAGCTGTAACAGACAGACGACGAGGGAGGAGCCCTCGGAACCAGCAAGTGAAAGAGCAGCAAACTCTGGAGACAAATTGCCTCCTCAGTTGGGTCTGGAAGAAGAAGGAGAGATGTATAGAAGTGAAGAAAGCAACCAGCCACCAGAGAAAGTAGAAAAAAGGGAGGAAAATGTCTTCGCGGGTCTTGATGAGGCAGTCTACAAACTACTCGAAGAAGTGGAAGGACTTGAAGCCCTAATAAAGAAACACGACAATGTCAAGAAAGAGGTCAAGGAAAAGAGCTGGAAAATAGCAAAAGCTACCAGGAAATTTATAGAGGTAGACGAAGACTTCCACAGTCAAAAAAACCAGGGAACGAGGGAATACATGGAGGTGGGGACACAAATACAAAAACCAGACAAGAAACAAACCGACACAAGCACGCAAACAGTGCAAAAAGAAGAGCGGAATCTACCAACGGTGGAGGACATAAGGAAAGGAATCGACCCAAATGCCACGTATGAAGACTTCCACAAAAATGCAATAAAGTTCTGGCCAAGGGACACGTTCACCAAGGTGAAAGAGATAGCAAGGGACAAGAAGACACTGGGAAGGGCTGAGGTAACAGTCTTCTGTAGAGGAGACGAGACTGGTCCTAAATGGGAGGATATTGACCCGGGGGAAGGAATAGAAGGGCAGATTGCATACAGCAGAAATGAGACGCAATTACCTACAAAGGACGGCATCAAAAACGTAGCGAGGCACGTCTTCTGCCTGCTAACAGGAATAAGGAAAGATGAGGAGAGTAAAGGAAACGAAGAACAAAAAATGTACGAATGCATAAAGAAGCTAAAAGACGAATTGTCCGAAAGGAAGTTGGAGAAGATAATGTTCTTGAGGCCAGAGACAAAGAGGACCGGGGTCAAATGGATAGCCATCAAAAAGACGCTAGAGTCCATATTCCAAGATGCTGAGGTGGAGATCACTGTTCTCCGTAGGGAGGGCGGGAACATTAAAGATAAAGTTAAAAACAAAGAGGGGACCAACATACCTGACCGGGGACAAGAAGACAAGGGCAAACCGAGAAACAATAGAAGGGAGGAGACGAAGAAAAGAGGGAAGAAAAAAGGAAGAAATACGGACGGTATCATAATAAACACAGCTGGGAGTACATATGCGGAGGTCATGAAAACTGTTGGGTTTTTATTGATAGTTATATATTGAAGTAATAAAAAAGTCTTTCTATTTTACTAATTTTATATTTTTTATTTTTAACTGTCACACATCAAAAATTATTTTATTTATATTACATATATGTCATATTTTATTTTTAACAATTGAATATATATTTATGTAATAATCTGATCATAGGTTGTACAAATATATTTAAATCAACTAATTTGTGTTCAATACTTAACACCCTCACATGAACACATATTAGTTTATTCCACAAAGTCCCATATTTTCAAAGCAAAAAATATGTTTTTGTCTGAATAACGGTTTGGTTAGAGAATCTGCTACCATTTGTTCCGTAGGAATGTGTACAACTTGTATTTGATTTTCTTCAATTTGTTCTCGTAAGAAATGATGACGAACATCAATATGCTTCGTCCTTTGTCTATATCCACTTGTTTGAGCCAGATCAACTGCGCCTTTATTGTCGCAATATATAGTTGTTGCTTCCCCAATTATACTTGGATCAATTTCTTTTCCTAATTGACGTAGCCACAATGCTTCTTGACATGTTGAAGAAAGCGCCATATATTCAGCCTCCGTCGTTGATAAAGCTACTGTTCTTTGTTTTTTGCTCGACCACGAAATTGCACCTCCTTGTAACTTGAAAAAACTTCCTGTAATCGAATGTCGATCATTTAATTCATTCGCCCAATCTGCGTCACTATATCCTTGGATTACAGAATTTCCTGTTGACGTGAATTGAATTTTTACATCCATTGTGCCTTTTAAATAGCGGAATATTCTTTTTACTGCAGTCCAATGTTCTTGACTAGGATTATTGCAGTATCTGCTGACATTATTGGTTGCGAATGAAATATCTGGTCTGGTACTTTGACTTAAATACAATACCTACTGCTTCTTTATAAGGTACCATTATCATGTTTTTCCTTTCTTCTTTTAATTCCCACATTACATCAAACTTCTGATTTGGATCTGTTGGTGTTATTACAGATTTGCTATTCATCATTTTAAATTTTTCCAGAATTTCTTGAATATAAGCCTTTTGATCAATTTGTATTACTACTTTGTTACGATTTCTACTAATTTTCATTCCTAACATACTGCTTACTGGTCCAATATCTTTCATTTTAAAATAGTTCATTAGTTTTTGTTTAATTGATTCTAATAAGTTTATACTGCTTGATAAAATTAGTAAATCATCAACATAAACAGCTATAATTAAAATCTCATTCTTACTTATTTTGTAATAAATACATTGATCCGCTTTGGATTGAATCAAATTCATTTCTTTCAGTACTTTATTTAATTTTTTATTCCAGGCTCTTCCGCTTTGTTTTAAACCATACATTGCTTTTTTCAGTTGATAAACCTTTGATTCCTCTCCTGTTCTTTTTAAATTTTCTGGTAATTGTATATAAATTTCTTCATCTAGTTCCCCTTGTAAATATGCCGTTGTTACATCCATGTGATGTACTTCCAAATCATATTTCACTGCAAGTGCTAGAAGTAATCGTATTGAACTGTACCGTACAACTGGTGAAAATGTCTCTTCATAATCAATGCCTTGAATTTGATTATAACCCTTTACCACCAGTCTAGCCTTATATCGTTCAATTTTACCTTCAGCATTTATTTTTGTCTTATAGACCCATTTCGTTTCTAAAATATTTCTGTCTGCAGGAGGATCTACTATAATCCATGTACCATTTTCTATTAATGAATCATGTTCACTTTTCATAGCTTCAATCCATTTATTTTTATTTATACTTTTTAATGCTTCTTGTAGAGTTTGTGGATCTACATTATGTTTATTTACAGTTAAATAAGTAATAAAATCTTCCTTTGTCTTCGGTTCAGATTCTTCTGATGATTTATCAGATCTTTCAATTTCTAAATTATCTGGTTCATCGAATTTTTCTGAGATATTCGTTTCTGCATCTTCGTTCTTGTCTTGTTCGAAAAATATAACATCTCTACTTAGGATAATTTTCTTAGTTATAGGATCTATTAGTCTATAACCCTTCGTTTCTTCACAATAACCCATAAAAATATATTGTTTTGATTTTTCGTCCCATTTTCTTCTTTTTTCTTTAGGTACAAATACCATAGCTCTGCATCCAAAAATTCTAAGATGATTTAAACCTGGTTTCTCTCGGTTCCATAATTCTTCTGGTGTTCTTCCTGTAATTGCTGCAGGTGATCTATTAATAAGATACACAGCCGTAGAGACTTCCTCTGCCCAATATTCTGTTGGTATTTCTTTTCCAAATAACATACTTCGTGCTTTTTCTACAATTGTCCTATTCATGCGTTCCGCAACTCCATTTTGTTGTGGAGTATATGGTATTGTTAGTTGATGCCGAATTCCAGATATTTGTAGAAATTTTCTCATATTATTATTCACGTATTCCTTTCCATTATCTGTTCGTAAAGTTTTTATTTTCTTTCCTGTTTGATTTTCAACTAAATTCTTGAAGTTGTAGAATGCTTCTTTTACTTGATCTTTGCACTCTAAGAAATATACAAACACCTTACGTGTGTAATCGTCAATAAATGTTAAGAAGTATTTTGCTCCACCTATTGACATCACCTCCATTGGTCCGCACAGATCTGAATGTATAAGTTGTAGAATTTCATCAGCTCGTTTACCACTGCGTTCAAAAGGTGCTCGATGATGTTTCCCTTTAATGCATGTGATACACGGCTCATTACTGCATTCTTTTAAATCGTATCCAGTGACAAGATCATTTGACAGTAACTTCATACTTTTTCTATTCAAATGGCCTAATCGCTGATGCCAAAGTTCACAATTTGATTTTTCCGAACTACATGTAAGTAAAACCTTCTCTTGTGGACTGTCCAACTTGTAAATACCATTCTCTTCTGTTGCAGTAGCCATCAATTTACCACTTTCAGTTAATATTTTACATCCATCTGAAGTAAAATTAATTTGATATCCATTTTGTGCAATTTTACTAATAGATAACAGATTTGTTGTTATATTCGGCACGTACAAAACATCTGTTGCTTCAAATTCATTAGTTTCGTTATTTGCTAATATTTGGATTTTTATATTTCCTACTGAATTAGCTGCCATTACTGAATTATCTGCTGTTATAATTTTCGCTTCCTTGCACTCTTTAACATCTTCAAGTAAATTTTCATTGGCTGTCATGTGTGATGAAGCGCACGAATCAACGTACCAACTGTTATTTACGTTGCTTTTCTTACTTGCGTAGAAAGTATAAAAAGCTTTTTGATTATAATTGCTTTTAAAATTTTCTTTCTTCTCCTTCGCATTTCTCTTTATGGTTTGAATTTGTTTTGTTCTGCACTCATTTGCAAAATGTCCCATTTTATTACATGCATAGCAACGAACCTTTTCTTTATTAAATTTCCATTTATTTTGTGATTTAGAATATAATACTGTCTCAGAATCACTACTTTTGACATCTTTGTTCATCTTCACATCTTGCAATATCTTTGTTTTTATAGAATCTCCTGTAATTGGAGTTCCTGAACTCTCAAGTCCCATAATCATGGGTTTATATTCGTCTGGTAAACCCGCTAGAAGTAAAGTGCCGATCCATTCGTCATTTACATGAAATCCTAAGCCATTCAACTTATGTGCTGTTGTGATAATAATATTTACATATTCATCTACGGAAATGCAATTACTTAATTGAGTAGTAACTAAAGTACGCAATAATCCGACCTTTCTTGTCAATCCGGAATCTTCGAATGCGCATATTAATTTTTCCCATGCCTCTTTAGCAGTTTTTGCATTTTGAATATGACTGTAATTTACTGGATCAATTGATAGGACTATTTTTGCTCGTGCTCTCGTAACTTTCTTTTCATTATTTATATATTCTATATTGCCAGTTACGCATCCCCACAAATCCTCATGCTCAAGTAAAGCTTGCATTGCAAACTTCCAATTATTATAATTCTCCCTTCCTAGCAGTTTGTCAACTCCTGATATCACACTTGTAGTCAGAGACATTTTTATTTTCCTTCTGTTACTTCCTGATATATTAAACTTCAATAAATTAATTACGCTTTAGCGGCCTGGGCCCATAACCTGTTGGGTTTTTATTGATAGTTATATATTGAAGTAATAAAAAAGTCTTTCTATTTTACTAATTTTATATTTTTTATTTTTAAGGGGCTAATGTAGCTAGGTTGCGCACAGCATAAACATGCTTTTGAATGGGAGATGAAATATGGGCTAAATATGGTCGGAATAATTTAATTTTTTTATTAAATTGAAGACAAAGATTGAATCTATGTCATTTGAGTGTTGAAATTTTTGATTTAGTTTTAATTTTGTTTTTACAATGTTATAAACTTGTGTAACTTCAGATCAGTGTTACTCAATAAATGAATAAAAATTGCAAATTTCAACACTGAAATAACATAGATTGTACTTTTATCTTTAAAATAAACCCTTGTTTATGAAAATATATTTATATTTAGTACCAATTTTAACCCCCGAACGAAACACTATTTACATGAAAACTCGACTCTAGTAGCCGGCGTGAGCTACCGCTACTAGCGGTATAAACTGAAACTAATATTAGGCTCCGCCCCTTGACCTTCTCTCAGTGTAGAATACATTGCACAGAAATATCTGTAACGCGCATTTCTTACGATTTATTTTATTTCGTGATATTAAAATGGGTAACCGGAAAGGAAATAAAGCAAGGAGAAATTTACATGCTGCTAGAAGAAATAGCACTAATCTACGGGAATATAACAGGTATTCTTAATGATTATATTATAAAATATGAATTTACAGTAGAGAACTTATTTAGAATCTCAATTGGAACAGTAAATTTTATATTTATTACAGAATTTTCTTGAATATTATGATTTGATATTGCACAAAGACATACCAATATTGTCTTATTCATATAAATATAACCAACAATGACAACACATTGTTGAAACATAATTATTATTTCTGAAAATTTAGCGTTTGAAATTATACAGTCTGTTTATATATTTCGAGATAAAAAATGGAGGATCTAAAATGTTCATTTTAAGTGTTCTACAATTGCAATAAAAAATGGGATAACCTGTATAATATCATAAAGAAAATAATTATTTGTTCCTATTTATTCAATTACCTTGTATTATTACATTTTTTAATTATAATTAAAAATAATATTTGTTCAAAATACAGGTGTAAAAAATATGATCTTCCCTTTTTAACAAAACAGGAAAATATAAATATGATTATCCCTGCAAGTGACGATTCATCTTGTATGTAAGTTTAATATATTTTTTAAAATAATGCAATTATTTAATACTCGTTTATTTTATGTTAGACATCGAGAAGAAAATTATATTCAGCATCCTAATGACTGTAACAACTCACACTTTGAATTAGCAAGAAATGTGTAAGTATTCGATTACAATTGAAGGAATAATTTTACAAATGTATGATATATAGGTTGTTTGATTTAGTTATGCCACCATTGCTATCTCGAGAACTATAAGAGCTACAAGGTTAGTTAAATTAGCAAAGAAGTACCATTTTGTAAGTTTATTACAAAACTGTTAACACAAATTTTTTTCGACCTGTGGTTCTCAAAATAGAAACTTCAATGAATATTTTGAGCCTCTTAGGATTATTTTATCTCAAAACCGAAAGTGTGCAGAGGGGGTGGCTCTTCTGAAAAATAATGTGCCATGTATATATATGTATATATATATAATAATAATAATAAATATTACTGTTGTTATATCAGTTATGTTTAAGTCAGTAAAATATTTTTATTTTGTTTTCCAAAACAGTGAGGACAATGATAATGAGCCATTATTGAATCATCAGGTATGTTCCAATGATGAATCCGTGTCAGATAGGTTTGATTCAGAATCAGATATTTTAGGTCTCGAAAGGTTAGTTAAAATATAGTTTAACATTATTCTTACTGACATGAGTGAAGAAGTACTCATAAAAATTCTAATTTATTTAATTTTTTTAAGCAAAAACACCGGTTTTCATCTTACTGGAAACCGCATTATAAATGTTCATACATTTCTTGTAGAACTACAAAAATTTGAACACCATGACATATTTTCATGCAGTGTAAAAGATCTTGAAATTATCAACGAACAGATAAAAGGTTTTCAGAGCAAATTTTTTTTAAAGTGTAAAGTCTGTTTGAAAACTGGTATAGTTCACACTTATAATGAAAAGGACGAAGAAATGGATATAAATCAGGCCCTTACGCTTGGAACTATTTCTGCAGGAAGTGGCTATGCCCAACTGCAAGAAATATTTTCATTTACAAATGTACCCTGCATGAACGAGCATACTTTTTCAAAATGTCAGGAAAAAATTTCTCCCTTCGTGAAACAAGCTGCGTACAAACTTATGGACGAGGCAGGAAAAGAAGAAAGAGAGCTGGCAATCGAAGCAGGAGATATCGATACAGACGGAATCCCTTACATTACTGTAGTGGCAGACGGAGCATGGAGCAAACGTTCATATAAAGTGAACTATAATGCTTCATCGGGAGTGGTAAGTTAATGAGTGATTTTGGTACTTTTGGTCATAATATGTCTTTATTTGTTTCATGTAAGGGTGTTATTATAGGCCAGAGGACTGGAAAAATATTATTTCTAGGGATTAGAAATAAATATTGTTATGTATGTTCTTGTGCCGCTAATAAAAATCAAGATCCTCAAGAGCACGTTTGTTTCAAAAACTGGAATAAAGCATCAACGGCCATGGAATCAGATATTATTCTGGAGGGTTTTAAACAGAGTGTTTCGACACATAGTTTAAAATATTTATTTTTAATTGGCGATGGTGATAGCAGCATAACTAAAAAACTTTTAGAATGTAGGCCATATGGACATAAAATTGTAAATAAAATAGAGTGTAAAAATCATTTGCTACGAAACTATTGTGCGAAACTTCGTGAACTCACAAAAAGATGTGTTAGTTCTGCAAGAAATACGGTGCCATTAAAACAAAGAAACCATCTTAACAACAATATCAGGAGACTTCGATATGCTATAACTTGCGCAGTACAATATAGAAGAAATAATGCTTCAAATAATCACCAAGAAAATGTAAAAAAATTAAAAATGGATATTAATAACAGTATAAATCACGTGTTTGGTGATCATAAGTCCTGTGATAATTATTATTGCAAAACAGAAAAACAAAATGGTAATAATAGTAATATTGGACAGTATTCACATTATTTATATAAAACAATAACAAACAAAAGCCCTGGAAAGTATGCAAAGCAATATATAAATAAGAGAAAAGTAAGACAAGAGTGGCTAAAAAAGAATATTGCAGAAAATCCTGAAAAATATAAAAAAAGAAAGCATTACTCTGTTGCACCAGCGGATGCTGATTATGGAGCTGCAACTGACGAGCAGCATATGAGTAAGGAGCAATATAAAATAAAAGCTCATGAATATGTTGAAAATTTGCATCTTACGTCGGAACAAATTGATAACGTTCAGGTGCAAACACAGTTACAGTCGGATGATCCTACCTGCAAATGGAATGAAGAAAGGATCAAGCGACTAACAGCATCACATTTTGGAAAGGTTTGCAAGATGAAGTGTACTACCCACTGTGCAAATATTGTTAAACAAATGCTGTATAAAGAATTTTCCGGGAATATTCATACTCGGTGGGGTAAAGACCATGAAAGTGTTGCTATAGAAGAAATTGAAAAGAGGTTTACAATAAAAGTATCAAAGTGTGGACTATTTATTGATAAGAAGGAATCGTATCTTGCAGCTTCTCCAGATGGTCTGTTAGAAGACAGTGGTATTCTGGAAATTAAGTGCCCATCAAACAGTCGATATCTGACACCATTTGAAGGAATCTCTCAAAAAAAAAAAAAATTTGCAAATATCGTAAATAGCACATTACATCTGAAAAGAAATCATGATTACTACTTTCAAGTTCAGGGCCAGCTTCATATTACTATGAGAGAATATTGTTTGTTTATAATATGGACTTCAAAAGGAATGGAGGTTGAAAAAATATACAGGGATAATGAATTTTGGAAAAATATAATGGAACAGAAACTAAAAATATTTTACTTTAATTGGTTACTGCCAGAAATCATAGAGCCACAATATCCGAAAGGTTTGCCAATAAAAGATTTACGAAGAAGTGATTCTCAGGAAACAACAGAATGAATGTTTTTGTTTTATATATATATATATATATATATATATATATATATATATATATATATAATTTAATTTTTATTCACGAATACTTTCTCGTGAAGTATAGAACCTATTATTTTATGTGGCAATATTTAATTTCTTACTGTACAAGACTTATTGTAAAGTCAAAATGTGAATGTAGTACTAATAATTCAATAATACTATAAACATATTATTGTGAAATAAACCTATTTGTTTTTATCAAATTCTCTTATTAGATATATACCATATGTAAGTTTCATATATAAGAAATTTTCCTCAACTATTAATGGTGCGCGTGATAGTTGCGAGTGTATCTAGTGAATTTCAATATCTTACATCTTATGAGTCACCAATGGGCGTAGCCCAACGGCTAGAATTGAGCCAGCCTACTTGCTACCCGCCACCACACACCGCTGGGAGCGATGGACTTTTCAGTTGGGTACATTACGCTCTTAACTGTCACACATCAAAAATTATTTTATTTATATTACATATATGTCATATTTTATTTTTAACAATTGAATATATATTTATGTAATAATCTGATCATAGGTTGTACAAATATATTTAAATCAACTAATTTGTGTTCAATACTTAACAAAAACCATAAAAGCTAGCATTAATCCGATGGAGATGGGAATTGATATTGGGTCAGTAAAAGAAACAAGAAAAGGGGACATACTTCTGGTAATGAGCAAAAACAAAGAAAAAACAGAAGAATTAAGAGACGCCATACAGAAGGCTACTGGAACGGAGCGAACCGTTAAAATAATGCTTGAAGCCACCAAAATCAGCATTGGTGACATGGAAGCGGATGTATCGGCGGTAGAAATTAGAGAAGCCCTCAAGGAAACACTGGGAGCGGAGGAGAGTAAGGCAGCGGAAATTATAAGCATCCGGGCGGGGTACGCAGGTACCAAGACGGCTATAGTAAGTCTACCCGGAAAAGGGGCCCAACAAGTACTGGAGAAAGGAAAACTCCGAGTTGGCTGGGTAAACTGCAGAGTAAGAAGATGGGTGGAAGTTGTACAATGTTACAAGTGCCACGGATACCAGCACACGGCTGTCAGATGCAAAGGGGAAGATAAAAGTCTATGCAACAAATGCGGCGAAAGGGATCACAAGGCCAAAGAATGCTCTGGGGAGCCCAAGTGTCTAAGCTGCAATGAAGTGGGCCATAGAAGTGGGTCAGGGAGATGTACCAGGCACAAAGAAGCCCTGGAGGAGGCGCAAAAACAGGAGAGTTCGTAGTCCTACAACTAAATGTAGGAAAGAGCTGGGCTTCGCAGGACCTATTTTACGCGACGGCAATAAGCGAACAAGCCGACGTAATAGCGGTCACGGAGCCCAGTGTCCGAACGCGTGGCGACTTCCACACTGATATAAGGATGGACGCAGCCATCAAGGTAATGGACAGCATGATCAAAGCTAACCAAACAGGGGGAGGACCAGGCTTCGTTTGGCTCAGGTTAGGGGAAGTAGTAATATACAGCTGCTACTTCTCCCCAAATAGGCCAGATGACGAGTTCCAAGCCTTCCTCACAGAGGTAGAGGGGGCTGTGAGGAATCAACAAGACAGGAAAGTCCTGATTACAGGGGACTTTAACGCCGCGGCCAGAGACTGGGGCAGCAAAAAGAATGATAAAAGAGGGAACTGGGTATTAGAATGGGCCGCTGGCCTAGACGTCACCATCTTAAACAGCGGAAACCCAACTTTCGAGAGGGGAAACAGTCGGACCTGTATAGACCTTACCCTGGTGAACTCCGAGACTGTGAAGTTCCAAACAACCTGGGAGGTACTGGACATAGAGACATTAAGCAACCATAAATGTATCAAAACAACCATTGGGTTGCGGAAGAAAGAGGCCCAGAAAGAAGTACCGGGATGGAACTTCAACGGCCTTAAAAAGGAGCGACTAAAGGCATACCTCTCCATGAATCTAAACGCAACAGTTAGCACCCCGGAGGAACTGGTGAAAACAATGACCGAGGCATGCAATGCTGCCATGCCACCGAGAGGTAACAGAAGCCGACCACCAGTATACTGGTGGACGCCAGAAATTAAAGCGATCAGGCAACAAGCCCTCACGGCTCGGAGAGCGTATCAAAGGGATAGGAGAAGGCTCCCAGAAGAAAATTGTGTAGAACGCAGGATAACCGCCAGACAAGCAAGGAATGTCCTGAGGACTGCCATTGCGAGAGCAAAAAAGAGGGCATGGGACAAAATGTGTGAGGAGCTAAATGAGGACATCTGGGGTAGGGGGTATTTATTTATTTATTTATTTATTTATAGAAATAAGAGAACCAACAGTATAAATACCAATAATAGGTTCTCACGGATTAGCCATAGAATACAAAATATAGTTTACAGAAGACATACAAAAGTTAAAAAGATAATTAGAAAAGTACATTAAATTTAAAGTAATACATTAAGTTTATAATAATATATGATAGTAATTAAGACAATGCGATTTTAACAGCCTTTTTGAAGCTATTAAGAGATAGATGGAACAAATCAATATGAATAAATTTGATATCATAGGTGTACATAATTCTGTTTGACGGTGAATTTTTAAAATTATTTGTGTTTGTTAATGGGAGCAAAAATAGATTATTTGATCTTGTTATCTTCCGTGGAGTATATATATTGAAGAATGATATTATACAGTTAGAGTATAACATATTGTTAAATAATTTATATAGAAATATCATATCTGTTAAACATCTCGTATTCTCCAATGTTGTCATATTGAAGTGTTCCAGTCTCCTAATATAACATGACATATTTATTTTAAATTTATAACAAATCGTGTTCACAAATCTTCTCTGAACACTTTCTATTAAGGAAACATTTTTATTGTAAAAAGGGTTCCAAATGACAGAAGCGTATTCAAGTTTACTTCGAACAAGAGAATAGTATAAACATTTGATAGATTTTAATTTTTTGAAATGTTTTGTGCATCTTATCAGAAAACCAAGAGTACGGAAGGAATCCTTTACTATTTTTTCTATATGTTGATTGAAAGACAGTTTTGAATCAAAAGTGACACCTAGGTCCCTGATCACGGATTTGATCTCCAAGGCAGTGTTGTTAATAGTGTAATTGAACGAAATAATTTCATGGTTTCTTGTGAAATTCATGACATAGCATTTAGAAATGTTGAGGTCCAGATGATTTATTAAACAATATTCATGTAAATTGTTAAGGTCGTTTTGTAACTTAACACAGTCATCAGGTTTAGTTACAGTATTAAAAAGCTTTAAATCATCAGCATATAACAAAAACTGCGAGTTTACAAAACAGTTGCAAATGTCATTAATAAATAAATTGAAGAGCAAAGGGCCTATATGAGACCCTTGCGGAACACCAGAAGAAACAGAAATTATTTTCGATTTGAAATTATTACAACAAACTAATTGTGATCTATTAGTTATATATGAATCGATCCAGCGTAATAAGGAACCATGAATCCCCAATACTCTTAGTTTATTGATTAATGTAGGATGGTGGACCCGATCAAATGCTTTGCTAAAATCGGTGTAAACGACGTCAACTTGAGTTTGATTATCCATGTTTGAACTAAGAAATTCTGTAAATGGCACCAAGTTAGTTATGACAGATTTACCAGAACAAAAACCATGTTGTTCAGCTATAATAATATTTTCAAATTCATGCTTTAGTTCATTTACTACAAGAAATTCGAAAATTTTAGGAAATGTAGATAAAATAGATATAGGTCTATAATTGGTAACATCGTTAACTTCGCCGGATTTATGAATTGGTGTGATATGTGAAAGTTTCCAGATGTCAGGAAATATTCCATCGTGTAGTGATTGATTGAATATAATATGTAATGGAGATGCAAGATAAAAAGCACACGTTCTAATAAACTTGGCAGGAATTTGATCGGGACCACAACCTTTGTTAACATCCAAGCACAGTAAACAATTTAAAATTTTCTCAACACTTAAATATAGAGAACCAACATTAGTTTTGTTATTAACATTAACATTGTTGAAGAAATCAGAATTATTTACTACAGTGTTTTCTGAGCTTAAATAAACGGATTTGAAATGGTCAGCAAAAAGATTAGCGACTTGAATACCATTTACAGCCTCATGATTGGAATAGTGCATATTATTAGGGATTCCACTCTTTTTCCTCAAGGTTTTTGTAAAACTCCAAAATGTTTTGGGATTATTATTTAAATTGGATTCAGAATTATGAATAAAAAGAGAGAAATCCTGCTTAATTTTATTTTTAACCAAAATACGAGTTTGTGTGAATGAATTGTAGTCGGTAATTCTCCCGTACACCTTCCACTTTTTGTGAAATTTGTTCTTTTCTTTAATTAATCTTATTAATGAAGGAGAAAACCACTTAGGATACTTATTTCTATTAATGCATTTAATGGGAACGTATTCATTTATTAAGCTGGATAAAATATTATAAAAAGTTTCAACATTAACATTAACATCAGCATCCGTCAGTTTATTTTCCCAAACTATTGCAGAAAGTTTATAAATAAGATCTTCATAGTTGCATTTATTAAAATTGTGTACGAAAGATGAATTATAAGAAAGTACTTTGGGACAATTCAAGTTAAGCCGTAATTCAAGTGGAGGGTGGTGTACGTCAATAGCAGATAAAGGAGAATGACATACTTCAACTTTACAATCATTGTTACATAATACGAGATCTAAAATTTTGCTGTTGGTATTTTTATTGCCGTTAAATTGCAGTAAATTACACATATTAATACTATTGATAAAGTTAAAATAAGTATCATTTCTTTTAACAATCATGGGCTCAAAATAATTATGTTTTGTAGACCAATCAATATGTGGCAGATTATAGTCACCTGCGATGAAGAAGAAGTCGTCGGAATATGTTGCACAGAGTTCACTTATTTTATTAAAATGACTGGAATAAGTTTCAGTGCTGGCTAATGGAGCAATGTACACACAGCAGATGTGTATTTTAAAATTCGAATGAGATATTGACACCCAGATATCTTCAGCTGAAGAACACCACGATAATTGAATTTTAGAATTAAATGAGATCGACACTAAAATTAAAACGCCACCTCCTTTAGATTTAAGCGGATCGTCTCTGTCTCTGCGATACACAAGATATTTATTAGTGTCACAAATTTCCGAGTCCAACACTGTACTATTCAACCAAGTTTCGGTAAATATCACAATATCATAATCACTGGCAGATAGATTATTGTATATGTCATTAAGTTTTGATTTGATACCTCTAACATTTTGGTAATATATGTTTATATTTGTCGCCATTGTAAAGGTCAGAACTATAACAATTAACATACTAATATAATTTATTTAAGTTTGGAGAGATCATTATTGCTGTTAATAATCACAATGGCAGAGGAATCAGTTTTACGAGCGAAAATTTTACTTGGTTTAACCCATACATATTTATAATTATATTTTCTAGCTGCAGTTTTAGTTTGTGATAAAAGCAATTTATTTTGGGGACTTAAGTGATCATTAATAAATACTGCATTGTTCTCAGAAAAGTCAATAAGGGTCGTATTCAGTTTTTTGAACTTCCGCGCACATGCTATAAAATCGTCTTTTCTTAGTCTAGATATGAATCGCACAATAATATTTTTGGTTTTAGACTCGTCGAAGTTGAAAGGTGTAACACGATGCATGGCATCGAAATCGTTTTCTGTAACTGGACACTTGATTTTATCACCTATTTTCTTCATAACTTGAACTAAGTTCTCGTTTTGTTTTTGAGGTATACCAACGATTTCAAGGTTGTTTAGACGAGTTCTTTGCTCCAAATCAGCAACTTTAATTTTTAACATATCGCATTCAGTCTGTATCTTATCGATAATAGCAACTTTATCCCCGATCGCTTTCAGTTTGACTTCAAAATCATCAATTTTGTTGCAACAAAATTCAACCGACCGTTTAAGTTCAGCAAGGCTGTCCATAACGTCGGATAATGAGTATTGGTTTGCATTGGAAATATCACTCACAGTGTTAGGCGATTTAGGATCTTGCGTCGGAGGAAGTGATGTAGATGATGACTGACAATTACTGCATATCCATTTCAAATTAGGAAACGAAATCAAAGCATTTTTATCTGCTGGCGTTACTGATCCACATTTATAATGATAATAATGTTGACATGGTCCTCCGCAAACCAACCCTGGATTGTTTTGGCGGTTGACGCTGGTGTTGCATTTAGCGCACAAGTTGACCATTTTGAGTAATTGAAATCACCCGATGTTAAAAAGTTAAAAATTGTTTGACTTACTGTAGGTGAATGAACTTCAACTAAAATAATTAATAGGAGTTGTAACTTGCGCTCGGTGAGAATTCACAGGTGATAAGATTTGTCAACTTTGATCTTCTTGATAGCGATACAAAAAGGTATTAAACAAAAAACTGGAGCACTCGGCGTGCTGAACAACACTTGCAGATTATGCACCGCACTCAAATAGTACACAAGATAAAAATATGGACTAAGATAAAGCGAAATAACTACTTAAATTAAACACTTTTACAGAGCTGATGAAAAGTACGTCTATACTCAGTAAACTGATAAATAAATAATGTATAAAGTAGCTATTAAAAAACTTAAGCTACGAGAACCCATACCCAAACTACAAGAAGCGGAAGTAAACTTGATCATACAAAGGCTCTTCCCTCAGGAAAGACACCCGCCTAACTGGATAAAGCGAGAAACTGCGGAAGAAATACCACCCTTCACGGCAACGGAGGTAGTAGATGCCGCGAAAAGACTAAAGGCAAAAAGGGCCCCAGGGCTAGACAGTATCCCACCCGAGATCGTAAAGACAGCCTGTCAGCTAAAACCTGACGAAGTGGCCAGAGTCATGTCCAACGCTTTGGTAGCTGGAGAATTTCCCCCTGAATGGAAAAAAGCAAAGTTGGTACTACTAGCGAAGCCGGGAAAACCGGCGGACGATCCGGGTAGCTACAGACCGCTATGTCTCCTTGACGGAATGGGAAAAATATTGGAGCAGCTTCTACACCGGAGGTTGGCCCAGGAACTCGAAGAGAGACATGATCTCTCAGACAAACAGTTCGGTTTCCGAAAAGGCAAGAGCACGGTGGATGCCATCAGGGCTGTGGTGAACCTAGCTGAGGAGGCGGGATCAGGACCATGGAGAAGGCGGAAGATCTGTGTCCTGATCACGCTGGACGTAAGAAATGCCTTCAACACTGCAGGGTGGAGGAACATTGTGAAAGAGATGAAAGACAGAGGTATCTCTAATTACCTGACGGAGATAATCAAGTCCTATCTCTCAAATAGATGGATAGTAGTGGAAGTGGACGGGAAATAAAAGGCGGTGCAAGTAAGCAAAGGGGTACCGCAGGGCTCCGTCCTAGGCCCCCTGCTCTGGAACCTTCAATACGACGGCAGCCTTCGGGTAGAGCTTCCAGCGGGAGTAGCACAGATAGGGTATGCGGACGATCTGGCGCTCGTAGTGACCGCACGGGACGTGGAAGAGCTCAGAGAGATAGTGAGTGAGAGCCACGCCAGAATAACAAAATGGATAAGGAAGAACGGGCTAACACTGGTGCCCGAGAAAACAGAGGCAGTCGTATTGAAGGGGTGGAGAAGGGCAGGTCTTCCAGTTGGACGGCAGGGAACTGAAGCCAAGTAAAAGCTTAAAGTACCTGGGTGTAACTGTAACGCAGGGGCTAAACTTCGGCATGCACCTCAAAACAGTAACTGACAAGGCTAGTAAATATACACAGACACTAGGGAGGATTATGGCAAATACGGGCGGACCACGGGCGAGTCTTAGGAAACTGCTGGCATACGTCGTGCAGTCAGTTGTACTGTACGCCGTCCCCATCTGGATCAGGACGCTGGACCACGAGGTGCATAGGAGAGTAATAAACTCAGTTCAGAGAAGGGCAGCCCTGCGTGTATGCTCGGCATATAGGACGGTGTCGGAAGGCGCGGCACTGGTAGTTGCCGGACTCCCGCCATTGGACATTATAGCCCGCAATCATAGTGAGCCAAACAAAGAAAAAAGGAAGGGAAACATATACAAAGAATGGCAGAGGAGATGGGAGGCCACCATAAAGGGTAAGTAGACCAGAAAGCTGATCCCGGATGTGGAGCGGTGGTGCGAAAGGGACCACGGAGAAGTTGGGTACTATATTACCCAAGTCTTGACGGGACATGGGTGTTTCAATGCCTACCGCCTCAGCATCCGGAAAAGACCAGACAGCACATTCTGCGAAGCGGCAGACGACACAGTTGAGCACACAATTTTCCAGTTCCCCAGATGGGAGGAAAAACGTAGAGAAGTGGAGAAGACCAATGTTTACCCTACCATAGATAACCTGGTAGAGATTATGCTGGGGAGCGAGGAGGGTTGGGCAGTAGTCAACATATTCTGCCAGGAAATACTAAAGCAGAAAGAGGAGAAAGAGAGGGAGGAAGAAGGACAAAGAAGGGAAAACAATCAGTAAAAACAAGTAAAAGGCAGAGGTAACTAAGTTACCCAAGAAACACCGACGCCCCGAAGTAATGTCTTTCGATGGTTCCAGGGCGAAGGTAGGGCCAAAGGGAGGGGGGTTTTACCCGGTACCTGGCAAAGCGGACCCTGTCAGGTCTCTTCTGAAGATTTCCCCCCTACCCTCGTAAAAAAAAAAAAAAGGTTAGGTTGAGTATCGACCCCTTAACAACAAAAGAGGAAGTAAAAGCGGCCTTGAAAAGCAAGCTTGAGGCGACACTACATAGCTCCATTGAAATCGAGGAGCTACGTGATGCATACGGCGACAAGAAAACCACGACAATCCACGCAAGCAAGGAAGCTGCGGAAGCAATACTAGAAATCAACAATATACAAATCGCCTACAGCAGATGCCGTATACGCGAGAGAATAAGCATACCAAGGTGCCAGAAATGCCAAGATTTCGGGCACGTAAAGGTTGAGTGCAACGGGGAGAATAGAGAGGACTGGTGCAGCAACTGTGGCTCACCCTCACACCTAAGTAAGGAATGTAATAGCCAAAGTAAATGCTTCACATGCAAAATAGACAATAACCATAAAACAGGCACCATGGCGTGCCCACTATTTCGGGAAGTAGTACGTGAAAAGAGATTCAATAACATGGAAGGTCGGAGATCCAAATCTACACAAATAAAAACGAATAATGAAGATAAAAGTCCTCCAAGCCAACCTTAACAGAAGCCGTGATGCACATAACGCTATCTCCTGGGCAGAAAAATATAATAACATAGATATAGTGATAGCATCTGAGCCTAACACATTCATAGCAATTAGTGACAGAAATTGGGTTTGCAACAAAAATAAGGAATCCTGCGATACAGGTATATTGGTCTTAAACAACAACATAACTATTTCAAACTTCCATGTGAGCAAAGGAATAACATGGGTTGAAATCATAGGAATTAGAATAATTTCATGTTATAGTAGCCCGAATATCCTTATCCAAGAATTTGAAGAGTACCTAGGTAGACTCGAAGAAATACTAGGTGAAGGTACGAAGCCAATAATCTTAGCCGGAGACTTTAACGCCAAGAACGAAATATGGGGTGCTCCAATCACAGACCGGAGAGGCCGTCTTTTAGCTGACACTCTACATAAATATGATCTATGCGTATCTTTTATTGATATAACGTCATGCTCTGACAATATCTAATAGAGTTAGCGGGTGGAGGGTAGATGAAGTGGAAGAATCCTTTAGCCCGCATAGGCATATACACTTTTATATAACGGATCCACCTCAGCCGGTGGTAACGAATAGGAAAATTAAATGGAATGTCAAGACACTAAATGTAGACAAATGCATCGAGGCGGTCACAAGGACATCGATAACGGCAAACATACGGGAAATGTCGGCGAACTTACAACAAATATGTGGCGAATCAATGAAATCCGCGGCAAAAGGGAAAAGAGAAGCTAAGTACTGGTGGACACACCAAATCGCGCAACTACGTACTAACTGCATACAAAATAGAAGATTATTCATGAGGGCCAGACTAAGAAACGAGCAAAATGAGATGGAGGCTGTGGCCAAAAGCGTGTACAAAACGGCCAAGAAAACTCTAAGTAATGAGATTAAAAAAGAAAAAAAAAAGAAATGGCAAGAACTCATCGAATCGGCAGAATCAGACATATGAGGCAGACCCTATCAAATCATCGTCAAGAGAGCAAAATTGACGATACCTATAATTCCCGATAGGGAAAATTCCAGGAGAATTATACGTGGACTGTTCCCGAGACACACTATTAGAACATGGAAGGGGATCCCGGCAGGAACACCTGCAGAAGTAACGGAAGAAGAGGTTAAACTGGCTGCAAGCAAGCTAAGAAGCAGAAAAGCACCAGGCCCAGACAGGGTTCTACCGGAGATAGTAAAATTGATAGGAACACATAGACCAGATTGGCTTCTCCCGGCTTTTAACCAAATACTAGCACAGGGCGAATACCCGGAAGAATGGAAAGAAGCAGAGCTAGTACTAATACCCAAACCAAACAAAACCAACATGACGGAACATTCGTCATTTAGGCTCCTATGTTTATTGAACACTACTGGTAAAATGCTAGAACAAATAATAAAAGGCAGGCTACAAGCCCACCTTACAGCAGGAATGCTCCTCTCAGAAAACCAGTACGGGTTTAGAGAAGGCAGGTCAACGCTACATGCACTTGATAAAGTCTACAAAAGAGCCAAGGAAGAATTCCGCAAGAAAAAGAACAGAGGACTCTGTGCTCTAACAACTGTGGATGTGCAAAACGCGTTTAACTCTGCCCCCTGGCCAAAAATTATGGAGGCTATAAGAGAGATGGGATTTCCAGCCTATTTACAAAACATAATGGGCTCATACCTCAACGATAGGTGGTTGAGGTATCAGGACAACAGATACCAGATGAGTTGCGGGGTCCCTCAAGGCTCAATTCTGGGTCCTATACTTTGGAATATTCTCTATGACGGAATCCTTAGACTTAGGACACCATTGGATACAACGATAATAGGATTTGCGGACGACCTCGCAGTGGTGGCTGTGGGCAGAGAAGAGGAGTCCCTGATGTTCCGTATGAACATCACCTTGTCTGCAATAGATAATTGGCTTGAAGACAAAGGATTAAAATTAGTCCCCGAGAAGACTGAAGCGGCAATGTTGAGTGGAAGGAAGAGATACAGAGAAATAGCATTCCAGGTTGGGGACCGGATAATTAAGCCGTAGCGGGAGGTGAAGTACCTCGGTGTCTTCATGGACAAAAATCTAACTTTCATACCCCATGTTGCTAGGGTAGCAGTTAAAGCTGAAAGAGCAGTCATGGCCTTGAGGCGTCTGTTCCCACGCATAGTGGAGATAGTTGTAGGCATTGATTGCGAACACATGTGTGTGAATATCGTACTATTAATTAGCATTTTTATGGTGTTATTTAACTGTTTTGTTCTTTATAATTGGTGATAATTTATAGATATTGTTGTGCATTGTGACTTCCTATGTTTTAATTTTGGTGATTGCATCTGAGTGAGTGTACATTTTGATTCTTTATTTTAAAATTATTAAAAAACACTTCCATTTTTGTGAAAAAACTGTCATTCGTCAATCTGAAACCGATTGCGTTAATTAAATTAGTCAATTAAGATGCCTGTCACCTGTAGCAAGTGTATCCGCGCCATCGCTCATAGATCTCCCGCGCTCAAGTGTATAATTTGCGCAAACTCGTATCATATAGTGTGCGTTGATGTTACCGCCAAAGATTTCGAAATTTACAAATCCCGCTCTGTCCAGTGGCGCTGTGAGCAATGTATTGATGTCAGCGCCAGCGCTAGTGAGGCATCATTGGTTGCTGCCGAAAATGCACGAACTGCGCGAACACCGGCGGTTTTATCAGCAAATTTAAACGTAGCTGATTCAGGCTCAGCTAAGTCAGGGGATATAAATTCGTTTCTAATTGAATTTAAAACCGACATCATGAAGGCCATGGATACGAAATTTAATGATCTGATAACATCAGTGCAATTTTGCTCAGATAAAATTACAGACTTTGAAAACAATCTTAAAGAGCTCAATGGTAAAATAAAAATCATTGAGGCTATAAAGCATGAAAACATTGCACTCAAAACTGAAGTCGCTCATCTAACAGATAAATTAGATGAGTTGGAACAATACTCGCGTTTAAATAATCTATTAATTCACAACTTTCCTGAAAGAACCAACGAAAATGTAACTAAATTAATTGCAGACATAGGAATGGCTGTAAATGTTACCATAACTGAATCGGATATAGATGCAGCACATAGGCTGCGCCAGAATACTGCAACTGGAAATAAACCGCGACCTATAATTGTTAAGTTTACATCCAGATTGAAGAAAGAAAATTATCTTGCTGGTATTAAAGTTAAAAAACCCCTAAGAATGGTCGATATCTATCCCAATATTCAACCGGAACATTCGAAAACTGTTATATTTGCAAATGATCATCTCACCGCTAAAAACAATTCTCTGTTTAAATTTGCACGTGATACACTTAAAGCTAAAGACTATAAATATATATGGTCTAAAAATTGCAAAATTTTCGTTCGCAAAGATGATACATCTCCTATTAAAATTATCTCGTCTAAAAATGATGTGAACAAGTTATAAATTCACATATTCAGTGCTGGACATTAATAATCTAAACTATTCGATGGATTTAACAGTTTATTATCAAAACGTTAGAGGTCTACGGACAAAAACAAATGATATTCGCGTTAATTCAATGGACTGCAGTTTTGATATTATTTGCTTGACTGAAACTTATTTAAATTCATCAGTGTATGACAGCGAACTTTTATCTAGTGATTATAACATTGTTCGGCGAGATCGATCTTCCAGCATATCCGAGAAATCAGATGGGGGCGGAGTACTAATTGGAATCAATAATAAGTTTTCATATACAGAACTGACCGATTGGTGTTCAGGGGCTGAAGATGTGTGGATAGGTTTGAATATAAATACTTATTGTAAAATTTATATATGTTGTGTTTATATTCCTCCCGATAATCGTACTGCTATGTCTTTGTTTTTAGAAAAACTGGCTTTTATATTTGAAAATATGTCAAACGGTGCATTCCTAATATGTGGCGACTTCAATCTGCCTCATTTGCAGTGGGAACATATTAACAGTAACAGATTTTTACAGCCTGTTAACACGTACAATGCTTTGTCAACCGTTTTTGTTGATATAATATCATATTGTAGCTTAAAACAATTCAATTATATTAAAAATAACAACGGTAGAATACTCGATTTAATACTGTCCACAGTTGAAGAAGCCATAATTACGGAATGTACGTTACCATTGAGTAAAATTGATTCAATGCACCATCCTCCTGTTGAAATTAGAATTAATTTTCATAATCCAAACGGTCTGCCTAATAATTCAAGAAAAATTTATAAATTTGGATCAGCTGACTATAATGCAATTAACGAATATTTCCAGAGCATTGATTGGACTGAATTATTAGGTAACTGTAGCACTGAAGAGATGGTAACAATGTTTTATAATAAAATCTGGTATGCAATAAACAACTTCATATCCTGCAAAATATTATCTAACAGGAAATATCCGTGTTGGTATTCGTATGAACTCATTAATCTCATCAAACAAAAAGACAAAGCTCACAAAAAGTATAAAATTTACAAAACTGAACTTAATTACAACACGTTTTCAATTCTTAGACGAAAGGTTAAGAATACAATTAGAGTTTGTTACAACTCATACATCAATAATATTGAAGGACAAATTATTAACGACAGTAAAAAATTTTGGTCATTTGTGTCATCTTTGAAAAAATACAATATTCCTTTAGAAATGCAATATAATGGCACTATATCGAACTCCGGTTCGGAAACTTGTAATCTTTTCTCAGATTTTTTTAAATCCGTCTTTGTAAATAATATTGATTCTTCAATAGACACTAACCCTGATTGTACTCTAAACTGCTCGTCTAATTGTCTGTCAATGGTTCATATTGATGAGAACATTGTTTCTGATATCTTAGCACGTCTTGATGTCAAGAAAGGTGCCGGGCCGGATAATATCCCTAGCGTATTTATTAAAAATTGTTCTCCATCTCTCAGTTTACCGCTAAGTATTATTTTTAATAAATCTTTACGTGAAGGTCACTGCCCCGATATCTGGAAAAAAGCTTATGTTGTTCCTATATTTAAAGGAGGTAACAAAAACTTAATAGAAAATTATCGACCCATTTCGAAACTATGTGTTTTTGAGAAAATTTTCGAATCTTTAATTTTCACCTCACTTTTGGCTACTGTTAAACCACTTATAATACCTCAACAACATGGCTTTTTTCCAGGTCGGACTGTCGATACAAACTTGGTAGAGTATACTGAATTTATTCTAAGGAATATGGACGAAAGAATTCAGGTGGATGCCGTGTACACCGATTTTTCCAAAGCATTTGATAAAATTAATCATAAGGTTTTACTACATAAATTAGCTGAAGTTGGTGTTCACGGTTCCTTACTGAACTGGTTTCGTTCGTACCTGACCGATAGAACTCAATGCGTTGTTTCTCATGGGTATCAGTCACGTGACATCATTGTTACATCTGGTGTTCCACAAGGATCCCATCTTGGGCCTTTACTCTTTAATATTTTTATCAATGATGTCTCGAAATGCTTCTCCCATTCTAACTATTTATTGTACGCTGATGATTTGAAAATCTATCACCCAATTCAATCTGTTAACGATTGTAAGAATCTTCAATCGGATATAAATAATTTTGTAGATTACTGCGCTCAAAATAAATTATCAATCAATGCTTCTAAATGTTGTGCTATTAGTTTTACGCGGAATAGAAATAAGATTGAATATTCCTACACTATTAACAGCGATACTCTTGACACTGTTAACCAAGTCAAAGATTTGGGTGTGATTCTTGATGGTAAATTGATTTTTGACATTCATGTAGATTATATTACAAAAAAAGCGTTCAAAATGTTGGGATTCTTAATTCGAACAGCAAGAAACTTCAAAAATCCGTTTACAGTTTTATCTCTATATTTCTCGTTAGTTCGAAGTCTGCTTGAGTTTTCTTCCGTGACTTGGTCTCCTACATATCATCTTTATATAAATAGAATTGAAAAAATTCAAAACAAATTTCTGAACTTTTTTGCTGCGAAATTCCCTAACTATTGTGTAAATGTATTATCTCTGGAAAAACGTAGGGTCTTAGCAGATTTTATGTTTCTTTATAAGTTAATCAACAATGTAATTGATACACCATCAGTTCTTAGACAGTTCTCGTTTCGTGTACCTTCTCATTCCACACGATCATTTGATTTGTTTACGGTTCCTATTACCAGTTCTAACTCTGCTGCTAATTCACCTATTAACAGAATTTCAATATTATATAATAAAATTATGTTTGATACTTCATCACCAGATATTTTTACTAATACGTTAAAACAGTTTAAAACCGCAATTATTGCTAAATTATAACTTATAAAATCTGCTAATGCGTCTTTATTATAATTTGTGTTAATTTCTAAACTTGTTACTTATATTACCATACCTATATCTATTTGTTAATATTATGTATTACTTTATATTGTGCCACTCCATTATTGGGATTGTATCCTGTCGAGTGGCCTAATTTCCATAAAATAAAAAAATAAAAAAAAAAAAAAAAAATAGATGGACCAAAAGAAAGCAAAAGAAGACTGCTGGCGGCAACAGCCCAGAGTATAATTCTGTATGCTGCTCCAATCTGAGGGAGCGAGCTCAAGTATGGTAATGCGCTACTTACCATTAACAGGGTAAGCAGGCGTCTAGCCATAGAGATATGTCGGGGATATAGAACCTTGTCCATAGAGGTGGCACAAGTTCTGGCACGTCTAACACCACTCGATATTATAGTGGAAGAGAGGATGTTGCCCAATAAAGAAAGTAAGAAAGCCAGAGAAAGAGCTAGAATTGTAAAATGGCAGGAAAAATGGACAGGGGACCAAGATAACGAGTGGTGCCACAAGATTATGCCGGACATCACTGGATAGATCACGCGAGACCATGGGGAGGTATCCCATCACATGACGCAGTGCTTCAGCGGCCACGGGTACTTTCAACACTACTTAGAAAGAATTAAAAAGGTTAGCACCAATCTTTGCATGTACTGCATGCGGGTAGATACGACAGAACATACACTTTTTGAATGCCCACGGTGGGAGGTCCAGCGCGAAGAAATAGGAATGATGGTAAACAGAAACAACTTAATTGAATACATGATTTCCAGCCCTGAGAACTGGGATGTAGTACAAACATTTATAATAAGAATAATGTCCCAAAAAGAAGAAGACGAGAGGGATAGAGAGAGGAATACGTATAATGGCCCAGGCATATTAATAGACTAGAAACAGAAAACAAGAAACGACATCGGCTGAAGAGGAAGTAATGCGCGAGCGGTTCCCTCTTCATTCTGGGTGGAAGGTACGGGAGAGTTTAGTGGGTAGGCGAGGCATATGAAGCGAAAGCGGATGCCTTGAGTCCCACACTACCTTTTCCCTCCGGAGGGTATGCGCTGCCTTTGGCATCATACCAGGTGTGCATGAGCATTCTCTCCTACCCTTAAAAAAAAAAGGTTAGGTTGAGTTAGCTTAGGTTAAGTTAGGTTAGTAAAGATATGTATACACAAAATTCCAGGGCAATCGATCGATCCGTTCTTAAAATGGATTGTCCTGACTGTATTTTAAGATGATCGACCGATTTTTATATCCTATATTGAGTCAAGACAAAAGTCTATCCAAAATTTCATGAAAATCAATTAAATCGTTCTAAAGATAGATCGTCACCATTTTATTTCAAGATGGCCTAGCACATTTTATAGCTTTCCATATAAGATGTTTCAAGACAAATGTACACACAAAATTTCATGGCAATCGATCAATACGTTTTAAAGATAGACCGCCGTCATTATATTCCAAGATGGCCGACCAAAATATGTTATAGTCTATATTATAAACTAGATAAAGATAGAACAACATATTTCATTATATTTAAATCGTTTCAGTGGTTCTCGAGTAAATAATTCCAATGTATATTGTTATTAACCCATTGTTGTAATTCAGTCTATTGTTGCAATCATTGTTACATTATTTATAAACAACAAAAGACATACAAATAACCATTTCTATTTATTTTACGTAACATTTCTACCTTTATATTGTTGTCTTTTCATTGTTGTAATGCAATCTATTCTTGCAATTATTGTTATATTATCAATAAACAATCATGAACAATTAAGAGTCAATGCCACGCCACCAAATTCCACGCCGCCTAAAATTTGCGCCCTAATATCCACGCCACCTAAAAGCCACCAGACCGAAATGTTCTCCTACCACTTTGTCCACAACACCGAATCTAGTACTGTCTCCCTTTTTCATGGCTGCACGTCACACCGACGTCACACTGACGTCAGACCTATGACGATTGTTAGTGACGTCAAGTATGGCGTCACGTATTCAGTACAGTAAACCAAATAAATATTGAATATAATAATTTTCGAGTTAATTAATTTATGAAATGCAATGCGCTAATCAAACAAAGCAATTGCCGGGTCTTACAAAACTATTTAATCTAGGATTAAAATTAACTTACTAACTAATTTCAATGAAGATGTCAAGTTTTATTTAATTGAGCGAGTAAATCTGCCAATAAACTGACGAAAATGTATGGTATTAAAATTTAATGGATGATTATCAATAGACAATAAGTAATAGAGTTGAATGGTTAGATATAATTTCAAAATAAATAAGTAGATTTAAAATATATTCATTTCTTATTTTTAAAAAGGTTAAAAATTTCAACTTCATATTTCTGTCGACAGTGCAAGATGGATTTGTAATAATGTCATTAGTATCATCTATTTATTCCGTAACGCATATATCTGATACACCAGCAGACAATGAATCTTGAAAATGATTCACATAAGCGCAGGTTACCAACAGTATTCCGAAACAAAAGGAATCTATTTCAAAATTATAGTGAAAATAAGTATACGTTTGAAAGACAATTTAAATGAGTATGATTTCGAAGTACTTTTAAATCTCGCACCAGTAATTGTCCCTAAGCCCCAGTGTGAAGACTAATGTTTTAACTTCATAAAGCGAATTAGAACAAACAACATTAAAAAACAAGAATATTATGAAAAATATAATAAAAATTCACATGTTAACTTCTGTTCTACATTTCTATATTCAAAAATAAAATAAAGCAAGAATTGAAATATTTTCAAGGTAAGTTTGTTGTTTTAATAATAAATACATTTTATAACAAATAAAGATATATTCTACATTAATAAAAATAAGTAACATTAAAAAAAATTATTTTAACAATGAATTCTGAAAACTTTTTCCATATCGTTAGTAAAACGCCAAAACAACGAATGTTATTTCTGCAAAATTGATAGATACACATATAATATTACTAGTATATTGAATATTACCGATAATTTCTTTGAGCTCACGAGTGCTTTTGTTTATAAAGCAAATATTCTAATAAAAACCATTGTTTTTAGTACATGGGATCAATATCTATAGTATGTAAAAAAGAAGATACTATAAATAAATTTATACTTTATTTTTCTATTGTTCAATTAAACAATCAAATATATACTTATTATCTGGCATCAAATATTTGTATACTTACATACTGTTAGTACTGTCTTACAGTGTATCTATAAATAAAGACATCTTTAGTTACCTAATTGTCTATCTAGTAACAGTATCAATAGCAATTTTTAGCAAACGTTAATTGCTAATGAACCGGTAAAACTTTCTTGTAACCCAGCATAAATCTGTGTTATCTTAAGTAAGAAGTAATAAATGTTATACCAACATATTCACTTAATCTTTTTTTCAACAATCAATGATACGTTTGTTGTAATTTTTGCATTCATAGAATGTGTTGAGAGAGTTCGTCGAAAATCTAACGCACAATATTTAGCAGATGTATCTCTACAGAAATTAATTGTAGATTTTGTAAAATCTGGCCCCATTTTCAAATATTTTAGGTGTGATACAACAATTTCATAAATTATAAAATTTCAAAACGGATCATTGTCTTGTTAGTTTAGTTTTTAATTGAAACATATGTTTTTTGATCATGATCGCCGCGCAAACTGTACAAACAAGTGGTATTATCTTTATGTTATAAGTTGTTTTAGCTATTTCATATATAAAACGAGCAAATTAATCAAATTTTTCATAGATTTTACAATGTAAATTAAATCAGTCATCCGAAAAGCACACTACTCGCAATACACCATGTGATTCTTATCAAAAGTTGAAGGATCTTTTCATAAACGAATAAACAAACTATTCAAATTTATTGCTTTTATTCAATTATAATAAACTATATTGAAATAAATACCTTAATAACAGATTGGTACATAAGAAAGTTTGCCTTTGTTTCAAAGATAATAATATTTATTCAAAATATAAAATTCTAGTATTATGGGTATTTTATATTGGTAAATATAATATAAATAGTGTCAACATGATAATTAGTGCTATGACTAGCACCTTACATATTTAAAATTTAAGGACACACATTTCCTGTTTAACTTTTATTCTAATTGTGCTCAGATATTTGTTGATGTACATACCATAACAATGACAGTAATATTGAGTATTAAAAAACCTGCTTATCTCCAGAATTATCAATCATTTTTTATGAAACATGTTGTCTAAATCTGGAAAAATCAATCACACAATCTCAATAATTAGTTTAATAGAAAAGTATAGTAAAGAATCGTCCAAACTTCATATTATTAATTTATGTATAGAGCTGTTTAATCATGCAATGATTCATTAGGACGATATTCTAATAGTCTAAAGATATAAATATCCATTGAATTATGGCAGTAAGTTGAACTTAATCTAATTTCAGTTTTGGGTCCAAGCTGTGTGACACGGCGTCACTAAAAGTATCGTTTTTCTTGTTACGTAAAGTGTTAATTATCTCTTTTTAGATTAAAAACATTTAAGTTATTAGGATAATATGGAAATTTTACTCCTTGCTCGGAAACAAATTTACAAATCGTTATTTGTAGTGTACTTCTATAATTAAATACAATATAAGTTAGAAATAAATACATAGTGAGAAAAGTTATAGTACAGAGACAGAGTGATAACTGAATATATTTATAACCTAGAATGAAATACTCCTTTAAATAAGCATCGTTCTGTTGTATAAGGATCCTTAGTTCAGAATAAAATCTAAAAAAATATATATATAACAAGAGCACATATCACACTATTACTATCGTCATGAAAGTAGAATTAGACTCAATTATGAATCTGTTAGTACAAAATATAATACAAAATCTGTCAACTAATAGTGCGGCGGAATATATGCATTTTGTAAGTATGTTTACAGGAAAACAGGTGGTCTATGGTAGAAGAGATACATGTTAGATGTATTGTGCTTGATTTCACTAACAGTATGGACCCGAATGTAACTCTAAAGTATGGAAAAGCAATCAGGAAAAAAATCCAGGCAAATATATGATAGATGTAGGAAGGTGGCGCCAGGAAAAACTTAGACGACTCCAAGCATCATGTAAGTATCAAAAACCGGATATGAGTGTTCAGGAATTATGTGATGCAATTAATAAATTGATGTAAGGAAAGTTGATTAAGCCGTGTAAATTTATTGGAAATAGGAAAAAAAAAATTTATTTTGAAAACAAAATAAAACCTTCCATGGTGATTGGATGACAGGCTTTAATTCAAAAATTGAAAAACGACGACGTTTCGGTCCGAGATTGGGACCATTATCAAATCTAAAAATTAGTTCAATAATGAGATTGATACACTCAAATTTTTACAAAAATATCAATCTCATTATTGTACTAATTTTCAGACTTGATAATGGTCCCAATCTCGGACCGAAACGTCGTCGTTTTTCAATTTTTGAATTAAAGCCTGTCATCCAATCACCATGGAAAGTTAAATTTTGTTTTCAAAATAAAATAAAAATTTCCTATTTCCAATTAATAAATTATTAGTTATATTACATATAGATGTGATGGTGAAGTGTGTAAACAAAAACTTACTATCTATTTATCAGAGAAGTCTGCAATATTTTCATTGGAACAATTGGTAAAATTTTTAGCAAATGCAAATTTACTCATAAAAGTAAAAATGTTTTTATATCAAAATTTATTACATTATTTCTTAAAAAAAAAAGAGATTTAAAAATGGTCCCTTTTTTTTGTATATTTAGAGCACTAATCGTTTGTATTAGACACACCAAGATGCATAGGAATATAACATTTACTATTTTTAATGAGGTGGTGCAGAAAATTATATTAATATTAAAAATTATTTGGGTTTAAGACAAAAAATGTGAAAAATTGTGTTTTATTTTATAATTTCGGATGTAACCCAATTAGCACTAATATATTTGGGCAGATTCCTCGAAACATCGGCCACGTATCTGGTGATTGGAAGAGTGATGCAATTGCTGCGGGTTATGAACAAATTAATATTTCTTAGACAATCGATGAAAAAAAAATTAATATTTACGAGTAGTACTGCATAATCTATATATATATATATATATATATATATATATATATATATATATATATATATATATATATATATATTTAATTTTTAAAATCTTTATTAGTAAGATTATAGTTTTCAATAGTACAGTAAATTTATATCCAATTTAGATGAAAAAATTTGGAGGGAAAACTTTACATATATACGATAAACCTGCTTTTGAACATTACTTTGAATATTTAATGTTTTTCTTAAAAATTTCTGACTTAAATTAGATCAAAATTTACCATGTGATAGTAGATAATATTCTTAAATATATAGAATGTTTTGATTGAAATCGTGTTAAGAATTTTTGAAAAATTAGATTAAATTTTTGTACGTAATTCCTTTCAATACTTGTGTCTAAACTTATTGATGCCTACTTTATTACCATACTTTAAAGTTGTGGCTTCAAAATTATGTACAATATATAATAAATTTCATTCATAATACGAATAATATTTGGTTTCAAATAGATTAAACCAGATCGTCGTTCTGATGTTAACTTCAGATTGAATGATTTATCGTAAGTTCTATTCATTTTGTTATTTACTGATATAGAGTACAGATAATCTTTTGAATACAGTTACATTATATTTTATTCAATATGTAAAATAAATTTGTAAGATTATATTTCCAAAATAAATTAAAATTATGTTGTATATTTATATTACATAGGAATATTTATATTTGTTGCCAGTACATTAAATAGGCAAATTGTAAAACTATAAAATTTTACCACTGACTGTTGACGGTCTGTAGTTCGATTATAGATAATAGAACTTACATATAGTTGAACACAACATAATGAATAATATAGAGCAAAAGACAACAAACTAAATAAATAGTAAATATCAAATTAATAACATACTTTTGGTATAGACACCCTGGAGAATCTTACTCAAAAATAATTATTACTTAAACTTAGTTTAACTACGACATTTATAGTAAATAAATACTAGATTGCAATAATTTCACCGAATGGCCCAAAAGGTGAATAATATGACATATCAGTGACACAATGCAATCCATAATTTTACATAAGATTTTCTAATAAATCCTGTTCATTACAAATTTTCGTCAGGTTACTTGTACAATTAAAATTAGACTGAAATCGTAGATTAAATAGTTTTATAAGACCGGGTAGTTGTTTTATTCTATTAGCGCATTGCATTTTATAAATTAATTAACTCGAAAATTATTATGTTCAATGTTTATTTGGTTTACTGTACTGAATACGTGACGCCATGCTTGACGTCACTAACAATCGTCATAGGTCTGACGTCAGTGTGACGTCGGTGTGACGTGCAGCCATGAAAAAGAGAGACAGCACTAGATTCGTTATTGTGGACAAAGTGGTGGGAGAACCTTTCGGTCTGGCGGTTATTGGGTCGCGTGGACATTAGGGCGCGTGGATTTTAGGCGGGGTAGGCTTAGGCGTTACGAGATGTTTCAAAATAAAACATGTATTTGTTGGAAATTTTACGACTGTCAATTTCACAAATAGTTTTTAAAAGTAAAACAAAACAAAATTTGTATATACAGTAAAACCAAAAATATTTGACCACAACATTCTACAATAAAAAAATGGTAACTCGGATAAAAGATGTCCGAAATATTACTCCAACGATTTCCAACAGTTTTTTAAAAAGTTTAGAGAAAAATTTCAATTGATTTCATGCACATATAAAATAAAATAATGTGGAACTATCAGAAATGACGTCCAAAGAATTTTTAATAGTTTAATGTTTAGTGTCATATGAAAAGGATTTAGACGTACTTTTAGATAAAATAAATTAAATAAAAAGTTAGTTTAACAAAATGTTTTCGGAAATAACATACGTATTTGATTGAAATTTTACGACCTTCAGTTGTTTTAAACCTAAAGTGTTCCGTATCATATCGTGTTTGATATCATATGATAGGGCTTTAGAAGAACTTTGAGACGAAATTTAAAAAATATATATTTCGACCGTCAATTGTTTTAAATTTAAAGTATTCAGAATCATGCCGTGTTTAATGTCATATAAAAAAGTTTTGAAAGAACTCTTAGATGAAATAAAGAATAATATCAATTTTACTGCTGTCAATTGTTTCAAACATAAAGTATTCCGAAGAATTCCGAGTTTGGTGTCATATGAAAGACTTTTTAAAGAACTATTAAATGAAATAAGAAAAAAAGAAATTTACAACCATCAACTGCTTCAAACTTAAAGTATTCCGACTCATGCCATGCCGTGTTTGGTGTCATATAAAAGGGTTTTAGAAGGTTCTAACGAAATAAAAAAAAAGTTGAAATTTGTTCAGAATCATGCCGTGTTTGATGTCATTTGAAAGGGCTTTAGCAGAAATTGAAGATGGAATTAAAAAAAATTGAAATTTTACGCTCGCCAATAGTTTCGACCAAAATAGTATTCCGAATCATATCGTGTTAGATATCATATGAAAGCGCTTTAGAAGAGGTGTCGCGCAAAATATTTATTTTTCCGAGAGGCAATTGTATTAGTGAAAGTGCATCAAAACTTATCGTGTGTAGTAGCAAATAAAAGGTTTTTTGAAGCGCTCACGAGCATAATTGTATTTTTTTTTGGTCGTCTATTGTTTTCGTGATAGAGCTTCGAAAGTTATTGTGTTTGTTGTCAATAACAAGGGCTTTTGATGAACAGACGTACAGAAATGAAAAATTTTAGATCGTAATTCAATTAAATCTAACTTCAGTGTCCGCGGAGCCTAGCGAGAAGGGTTGGCGAAGCCAGACCGACCGCTAGTCTTATATACTAAACGGCATAATTCTCTCTATATATATATATATATATATATATATATATATATATATATATATATATATATATATATATATATAGGGAATTATGCCGTTTAGTATATATATATATATATAGGGAATTATGCCGTTTAGTATATAAGACTAGCGATCGGCCTGGCTTTGCCAACCCTTCTCGCTAGGCTCCGCGGACACTGAAGTAAGATTTAATTGAATTACGATTTAAAATTTTTCATTTCTGTACGTCTGTTCATCAAAAGACCTTGTTATTGACAACAAACACAATAACTTTCGAAGCTCTATCACGAAAACAATAGACGACCAACAAAAATTATAATTATGCTCGTGAGCCCATCAAAAAACCTTTTATTTGCTACTACACACGATAAGTTTTGATGCACTTTCACTAATACAATTGCCGCTCGGAAAAATAAATATTTTGCACGACACCACTTCTAAAGCGCTTTCACATGATATCTAACACGATATGATTCTGATTTTTGGTCGAAACTATTGGCGAGCGTAAAATTTCATTTTTATATATATATATATATATATATATATATATATATATATATATATATATATATATATATATATATATATATATATATATATATATATATATATATATATATATATAGATTCATCACGGCCAATATAACAATTTTAGAGTCTAGACGGTTTATCCGATTTATTTGAAACTTTTTTTTATTTGATAGGGATCATTCATGGGGAGTGCCTTTTGATAGTCTCAGACTTTTCGTGCACATGATGTGCGAGAAAACTTGAAAAAACATGCGTTTTTTGGGCAAAATCAACTAAGAGTGTGGAGGCTTTGTAATTTTTAAGAAGAACATCTACTGTCATTTTGACATTTGCCTTTGTACATGTCGCATATGTAATTATAAATTAAATAAATATTAAATGTTTTTGAGTAGTTTTGAAATATTTTACGCACATTGCGGGGACGTTTCTACTATAATTACAAATTTCAAATATGTATATTTAAAAAGAAAATTTTTGACAGTCCACTATGAAGTTGGTTTTAATTAAAAACGTCAAATTGACTAGTTTTATAAGTATACTGATAAAGAGTGTGGAGGCTTTGAAATTTTTAAAAAGAACAGCAACGCTAATTTTCATCTTTGTGTGTGGACATATCGGATTTTTAATTAAACATTATTTAAGTAATTACAATTTTTAGAGAACTTTTTAAATATTTTACACATATTAGGGAATGAGGGAACGTTTTTATTATAATTACGCATTTTAAATATGTGTATTTAAAAAGACAATTTTTGACAGTCCACTAAAACAAAACGTCAAATTGACAAGTTATATAAAGTATACAGGTAAACCCAACCAAATTTGTCTCCAGTAATAATATACAGTAAAACCAAGCAGATTTTATCCACGGCAGAGTACAATTTAAAAAAAGCAGACAACTCGAATTGGAATCATTTGAGCACTCTTAAATTTTGTATCGGTAATTGTTTAATTGAAAGGGCTACAAATCGTATATAATATGTTAGTTCTTTTGCGTACAAAATTGAAATAACGTCGATCGACAATTGTTTTAGTGTAAGTACTTCAAAACCTATCGTGTTTGGTAGCAAATGAAATGTCTTTTGAAGGGCTCATGTGAAAATTTGTATTTTTTTGATCGACATTTTTTTAGTAAAAGTGCTTCAAACCTAAAACCGAAAGGTCTGTTGCAGGGCTCGCGTGCAAAATTAGAATTTCTGCGATTGGCAATTGTTTTTGCGAAAGTGATCCAAAACCTATCATGTTTGGTATCAAATGAAAAGTCTGTTGCAGGGCCCGCTTGCAAAATTAGAAAACCTATCGTGTTTGGTATCAAATGAAAGGTCGGTTGAAGAGTACACGTGCATTTTTAATTAAAAATTATTTAAATACTACATTTTTTAGAGTACTTTTAAAACATTTTACACATATTGGGGAAAAGGGAGAACGTTTTTATAATAATTACACATTTCAAATATGTGTATTTAAAAAGAAAACTTTTGACAGTCCACTATGAAGTTGGTTTTAAAACAAAACCTCAAATTGACAAGTTATATAAAGTATACAGGTATACACAACCAAATTTGACCCCGGTAATAATATACACTAAAACCAAGCAAATTTTATCCACGGAAAAGTACAATTTCGAAAAACCAGGTAACTCGAATTGGAATCATTTGGGCATTCTTAAATTTTCTATCGGTAATTGTTTAATTGAAAGTGATAACAAAATCTATCGTATTTGGTATAATATGAAAGTTCTTTTGAAGGGCACGCGTGCAAAATTGAAATATTTTCGATCGGCTATTATTTTACTGTAAGTGGTTCAAAACCTCTCGTGTTTGGTATCAAATGAAAGGTCTTTTGAAAAGCTCGCATACAGAATTAAATATTTTATTCGATTGGCAATTTTTTAAGTGCTTCAAAACCAACCGTATATGGTATCAAATGCGACGTCTTTTGAAGAGCGCGCGTGCAGAATTGGATTTTTTTCGATGGGCTATTGTTTTCGAGAAACTAATTCAAGACCTATCGTGTTTGGTAGCAAACGAAAAGTTCTTTGAATTTTTTAGATCGGCAATTGTTTCTATGAAAGTACTTGAAAACCTATCGTGTTTGGTATCAAATAAAAGGTTTATAGAAGGACTCGCGTACAAAATTAAATACTTTTCAATCTTCCATTGTTTTTGTTAAAGTGCATCAAGACCTGTTGTGTTTGGTATCAAATGAAATGTATTTTGAATAGCTCGCGTACAGAATTAATTTTTTTTATTATCTCTGCCATTATTTTAGAGAAAGTACTTCAAAACCTTTCGTGTTTGGTATTAAATGAAAGGTTGTTTGAAGGGATCGCGTGCAGAATAATAGTTTTTTTTTACTATCGGGTCTAAATACCCGCAGCGATCGGGTCTAAATACCCGCACCGATGAGGTCTGGGACCTCGTGTGAATTGGATTCACACGGATGTCGGGACATCCACGGCCGCAACAATCGGGTCTATATTCCGCAACAATAAGGACAGCGACCTCGGGTCTAAATACCCGCAACAATGAGATCAGGGACCTCGGGTGCATCTGGGATCCACAGGATGTCTGGGACATCCTCAAGTCAGGGACCTGCTTCGTACCTAGAACCTTCCAGCACTGGTTGAGATGAAACACTCTCGCAACAATCGGGTCTAAATACCCGCAATAATGAGGTCAAGGACCTCGGATGGATCTGGGATCCATAGGATGTCTGAGACATTCTTAGGTCAGGGACCTGCTTCATACTTACGATCGTAACTTCGTTGTACATCAGTATATTCAAATGACAATTCTCATTAATTAAATATCACTTACCGACAAGTCCTACAGCAACGTTAACATTCAAGGATGAGTACATTTGAATGCTATAAATTAAAAACAACTTCATTTATTCATCTTGTACATACAAAAATAATACACAATTTATCAATATGTCATTAAATATTATAGACCAGGCCTGCACAACTAGAAATGTGATGAGACCCATACCAAATACATTTTTGGAAAGCTGTTGCGGCCGCAATAAAATTTGTAGAAATTTAAGAAAAAAAATATACATTATTTTATATATTATACATAAAAAGAACTGTTATTTATTTATTAATTTTCTTATATCATTCATGACGCTTTTAATTAATACGTGTATAAATTTTAAGTATATTACTACACTAAAAGTACAAAATTATATTTTTTACAAAAAGACTCGCGGGCCTTATATTGTGTTACATGCAAAATTGGAATTTTATCGATTGGAAATTGTTTTAATGAAAGTGCTTCGAAACCTATCGTGCTTGATATCAAATGAAAGGTCTTTTTAAGTGTTTGCATGCAGAATTGGATTTCTTTCGATCGGCAATTGTTTTAGCGAAAGTGTTCCAAAACCTATCATGTTTGGTATCAATTAAAAGGTCTTTTGAAGGGCTCGCGAGCAAAATTTAATAATTTTCGATCGTCAATTGTTTTAGTGAAAGTGCTTCAAAACCCATCGTCTTTGGTATCAATTGAAAGGTGTTTTGAAGGGCTTACATGCAAAATTGGAATTTTTTCGATTGGCAATTGTTTTAATGAAAGTACTTCAAAACCTATCGTGTTTGGCATCAAATGAAAAGTCTTTTTTCAAGGGCAGAATTGGAATTTTTTCGATCGGCAATTGTTTTAGCGAAAGTATTCCAAAACCTATCGTGTTTGGTATCAATTAAAAGGTCTTTTGAAGGGCTCGCGTGCAAAATTTAATACTTTTCGATCTTCAATTGTTTTAGTGAAAGTACTTCAAAACCCATCGTCTTTGGTATCAATTGAAAGGTCTTTTGAAGGGCTTACATGCAAAATTTTAATTTTGTCGATTGGCAATTGTTTTAATGAAAGTGCTTTAAAACCTATCGTTTTTGGCATCAAATGAAAGGTCTTTTTAAGGGCTTACATGCAGAATTGGAATTTTTTCGATCGGCAATTGTTTTAGCAAAAGTATTCCAAAACCTATCGTGTTTGGTATCAAATGAAAGATCTTTTGAAGGGCTCGCATGCAAAATTTAGTACTTTTCGATCGTCAATTGTTTTAGTGAAAGTACTTCAAAACCCATCGTCTTTGGTATCAATTGAAAGGTCTTTTGAAGGGCTTACATGCAAAATTGGAATTTTATCGATTGGCAATTGTTTTAATGAAAGTACTTTAAAACCTGTCGTGTTTATAATCAAATGAAAGGTCTTTTTAAGGGCTTACATGCAGAATTGGATTTTTTTCGATCGGCTATTGTTTCAGCAAAAGTGTTCCAAAACCTATCGTATTTGCTATCAAATAAAAGATCTTTGGAAGGGCTCGCGCAAGAAAATTAATACTTTTCGATCGTCAATTGTTTTAATGAAAGTAAATCAAAGTCCATCGTGTTTGGTATCAATTGAAAGGTCTTTTGAAGGGCTTGCGTGCAAAATTAGAATTTTTCGATCGGCAATTGTTTAAGCGAAAGTGTTCCGAAACCTATCGTGTTTGGTATCAAATGAAATATGTTTTGAAGGGCTCGTGTACAAAATTTAATACTTTTCGATTATCAATTGTTTTAGTGAAAGTACTCCAAAACCTATCGTATTTGGTATCAAATAAAAGATCTTTGGAAGGGATCGCGTATAAAATTAATACTTTTCGATCGTCAATTGTTTTAATGAAAGGACATCAAAATACATCGTTTTTGGTATCAATTGAAAGGTCTTTTGAAGGGCTTTCTTGCAGAATTGGATTTTTATTGATCGGCAATTGTTTTAGTGATAGTGATTCAAAACAAAATCATATTTAGTATATATTAAAAGATTTTTAGATGGACAGACGTGTAGAATTTAAAAGTCTTAGATTCGTAATAATTCAATTTATATTGTGTTTATTATCTTACTGAAGTTAATTCTATTTCAGTGTCCGCGGAGATTAGCGTGAGGCCGATCGCTAGTATTTATTATTATTCCAATACGTGATTGTAGTAATAAGAGCATTACTATGCAAGAGTTTATTAATAAGCAATTGGTTGTGAAAGAAAATGTAGAAGCTCAATGTTCATAATGCTTACACTCACATAAATTACATAAAACCGAATTAGTTTCTGTTGGCACAGTATTAATTTTCCAAATTCTGTTATTTGAAAATGAAAATGGATATATTCGCAAACTAACTGATACACGTAATATTTAAAACGTTTCAAAGGGAACTTATTTGATTCAAGGATATAAATACAAAGTGATCAGTGCTATATTTCACCATGGTACTTCAATGGCTGAGGGACACTACACAATATGATTAAAAAAGGAAAATCATGGATGCTTACAAATGATTCTCACGTTGGAAAACAAACTTGGCCAAGAAACTCTAAACATGCTTATATATTTATTTTAGAACGAATTTAGAATTTTATAGAAAGATGTAATAACAATATACCAATACCAAATATCATTTATAATATAGGGTCAAACTATTGTATAAAAAAAAGTGATATCTTCCAAAAAAACAATTACATTGTTAAAGGTACGCCAAGATTGCGCAGATTCCTTCCACAAAAATTGTAATATCTATATATTACAGATTTTTAAAAAAGTGATATCTAATTAAGCCAAGAAAAATATTCGAATTTAAAAAACCTTATCGACTTGTTTTAAAAATATCGAGTCAAATAAAAAAAAATTAATTAAAAAAAACCTTGGCGACTCCAGTGTTTCAAATGTTACTTAAACTGGTAACATTTTAAACACTGGGGTCGCCAAGGTTTTTTTTAATTAATTTTTTTTTATTTGACCCGATATTTTTAAAACTGGTCGATAAGGTTTTTTAAATTTGAATATTTTTCTTGGCTTAATTAGATATCACTTTTTTTTAAATCTGTAATATATAGATATTACAATTTTTGTGGAAGGAATCTGCGCAATCTTGGTGTACCTTTAACAATGTAATTGTTTTTTTTGGAAGATTTAGAATTACATCTACTAACATCCTCACTTCTAATTCCGTTTACGTTTGTTATTCATTCTGTAAAAATACATTAATTAATACACAACTACAGCAATTTTATACTGTTTTTGGTGTGTCAAGAAGAAATGGGAAAAATTATTTAACCTAAAATGTAAGAAATACAAAAACAAATCTATAGTGACATGTATTAATACGTCTTTTTACTTAATAAAACTGAAGCTGGTAATCACAGATTAAATATATACAGGTGACAGATATTCTAAAAACTACGAATAAATACTTACGTCAGTGTGACTGACAACTTCGAGCTCGACCGCCAAAAGATGTAAACAATTGTTTATCCTTGTCTAACACATACATATTCTGCATCATATTCTCTTTCTCTAAAACTATGATGAAGCCAGTTAATGTAATTTCATTTTTTGAAATAGTTATTTTTGTTTTGTTAATTTACAGAATAATAATCCAATGGATAAAGTCAGTTTGAAAAACACATACACATTATTTGCCGAATAAGATCTCCGAATATTTTTATTCAACGAATAGTTACGCGCAAGTTTATTCGTAGATGGAAAGACCGGCCCACACTCGTATAATATAAAAAAGCGTTTGTCTAGTTGTCTAACCTAGACAACACATTAATCATCAAAAATGAATATATTAGCTTTGTTTGTTTCGCTACGTGGCGGTTTCTGTAAAACGCGACGGTTAGTTACAGCAGCGTTTTACTGTAGACCATAAAAATTTACAGTAATAATTTAAGTCACTAAAATATAATTTTTGTTTTTTTCATCCGAGGTAAATTATATTTTTGTTTTGTATACCTAGTATACTATACAAGTTGTGTATTTAAATTGTCATTTTGACATAAATTAATATAAATTTGACAGCTTATAACCGTACTTCACTTACAGAGATTTGCTAAGGCAGAATGTCACAATCAGTAATGGGTAAAAGGAGTAATGATATATTGATTTATATTTTATTTATGGAAGAATTTGTTACAAAAGTGATTTTGTCATCGGAAAATGAGGAGGATTCAACGATAGATGATCTAAAATGATGAATTTGAATTGCTACATTCGTTATTTATTTTTCCTGATGTCAAAAATGTGTCAAAATTATCTTCTACCGCTATTCAGCAAAGCCTAGAGTTGCTGTAAAAAAAATTACCGCCAGCTACCGCAGCGTTTTACCGCGAGATGTCAAAAAGTGAAACGAACAAAATTTAGTAACTTATTATTTTACCGCCAACTCAAACGAACACAAAATCCTTACCGCAGCGGTAAACAGTGACCGCCACGTAGCGAAACGAACAAAGCTATTATAAATAACATTAGTGTGCTTATTTCGACGAAATATTGCTATTTATTTTTTAGTGTGTGATGAATTTGATATTTGTTTCTCGAACAAATTACAGAGTATCATTTTTACATACATACATACATACATACATATCTTCACGCCTTATCCCAACAAATGGGGTAGCACGAACCCTAAAATCACTCATAAAACATTCACTCATCACACCCATCAAACAACCAATCATCGTCAAACACTCTCATCCAAACACAACACCCTCACTTCAACCACCCTCAAAGATCACTCCATATAAACTCATTCATTTATACACTCGAAACTACTATCACACAACAAACCTTCAATCACATCACTCTCCCTCACCTACCACTCACTTTCCTTCTTCAACGCACACAACGCATGCATAAAAAATCTCAAATTACTCACGTTCACTCCCAACAACGAAAAAATAACGAAACTAACAACGAATCTACAAGATTAGGAAAGATGAAAGCGATAGTCTGCACTTATATATGAAAGAAAAGACCACACAATGCAGTAACTGAAAATTAATCATTTTTCAACAATTATTATCTTGTCACATCTTTTTATGTAAAGCCCCTGGCACATATAGCGTCAAAACTCCGAGTCTGCTACAAACTGCTGAAAAACTGAGAGTCACGTCCAAAACGGGTGACACATATAGAGTCGGTGTTTTTGACAGTCAGAATTAAATATTTGTTAATTTTAACGTGTTATTTGTTCATTTGTATTATTTAAAATATTTATCGACTATTGAGAAATATAAAAACTATAAACTACGAAATATAAAACAAAAAATTAAATTTAAAAAAAAATTATATGAACTATAAATGAATGAAAAAAACTTAAATGTATTATTTAAAATATTTATAGACTATTAAGAAATATAAAAACTATAAACTAGGATTAATAAAACAAAAAATTAAATTAAAAAAAATTGACATAACTATAAATGAAATATGAAAACTTAAAAGTATCTAACTATGTGTAAAACTTGTATACACTGCTACAACCACTGGACAAGTTTTGACACTCCGTTTATTAAATAGTTTAGGTTGCTGTGTTTGTTTATTTGTTTATTTGTTTTATTGTATTAATATGTCACTTACTATGTTGAAAGGACGTGTAATTTAATTCTTTATTCAGGTAGATATTTGTGTATGTTTGATATTTTAAGTATTGTGTTTTAATTATGTAATTTAATTCTTTATTCAGAATAAAATCACGTTTAAAAGAAACACGATCTTAGAAATTAAATTACAAGATCTCAGCTAGTAAGAAGATGGCCCAATTTTTTGTTCAAATTGTAAAGAAAACTGAGAAAGATTTCGTGATTCAGCGTATTTCCGCTGATAAGAAAATTTGGTATTTATTTTCAGAAGAATCTAAGGATTTGAAGTTACATACTATTTTACTAAATAAGAAACCTATACATAATGCAACAGTTGCTATTAAAAACATAAATGGTTATAGAACAGTAGCTATCAAGATAGACGACGATATTCGAAAAGAATATTTCGATGAAGATGGCAATATTTGTTTCAAAGAATTTCCATTGGAAGAATATGTCCCTATGTCAATTTCTCAATCTATCGAGCCTCTACAATTAGAACTAGAAGATCGAATTAGACGATTAGAGCACCAGTTAAAATTGAGTTCAACTCAAGACATAAATCTATACCGTGTCGAGAAGGAATTTGTTTTAGACAAATTCGAAAAGAAACAACATGATCCCACGGAATGGCTACATAGATTTGAAGATGAATGTAACCGATTTAAAATCAACATTGATAGTTTGAAAATTCAGGTTTTACGTTTCTTTGTCATTGGCCCAGTTAAGGACTGGTATGAAACTAATCTGAAGAAGATTGGTCTAACTTCTTGGGAAATTTGGAAGAATTCTTTTCTTAATGTTTTCGTTGATAAAGGTTGGTTTATTGTTAGGAAAGCGTACAATTACAAATATTTGGGTGGATCCTTAATTGATTACGCGCTTGTTAAAGAGAAATTATGCCTAGAAGTAGAACCTAAATGTACTGCATTATCCCGTATCAACCAGATTGTTTTCGGTTTGCCAAATGAAGCTCAAGAAGAACTTGATAGAGAGGAGATAATTACACTCGATAAGTTATATACAGAACTCCGAAAATTGGAAGACGCATTTACTAGAAAGAAGAAAGTAAAACCATTAAGTCCAAGATTGAATAAAAAGTCTATTTTTAACAATAATAAGAAAAATGAACCACAAAAGAAAAACGAATTTCAACGAAAATCTTGTACATTTTGTGCAGCTCTTGGTTTTCCAAATCGTTACCATCTTGTATCAGAATGTCGTAATAGGCATTCAGCCACGGAAAAATTAAAATCAAATATGACTGAAGATTCTGCAAATCTGACCAACTTAGAAATATTGAACATTGATCTTGATAACAAAAATTTAAACTAATGAGCCGGGCGAAAGTAGATCCGTTGATAAAATTAAACGTTGATATTAACGACAATATAAAAGTTAAAGCTCTTTATGATTGTGGCTCGAATATAACATTAATTAACCAACGAATTGCTGATTTGCTTAAGTTGAGATTAATAGAGCAAAAGGGTTTACTAAAAACAATCAACGGATGTAGTTTCACTTCAGCCCGGGCTATTATTAAACTTCGAATTGGACACATTACTGATTACATAACGACTTACGTTTTCAAGAATAATAATTTCTCCTATGATCTAATTCTGGGTATCGATGCTATTAAAAAATTTAAGTTGATTCAGAAAGAAAATTTAAAGATTTATCAACGCACTCTTAGCAAGAAAGAAATAGATCTAAAGGAAGACCGATCTAATTATGATCAGATAGAGACTTCAGAAAACAATAAAAATTTAGATGAATATATTGAGGTAAATTTCAATGAACATTTAAATATAAATGAATTTCAAGCTAATTTGCAACATATTAAAAATGATGAGAAGAAACAAACAATTTTAAAATTGATTAAAAAATATAGTCACATGTTTGCCAAAGATAAATTTGATATCGGTAAAGTGAGATCAAAAGAAGCGGAAATAAAACTACTAAGAGACGAATATGTAACCTGTCGTCCATATAAATGTTCAATTCCAGTTGACGAAGAAATAAGAAATCAAATCAAGAAATTATTACAAGTTGGAATTATTGAAGAATCTGATTCTCCATTTGCTTCAAGCTTACAAAAAAGATGAAGGGAAAAAATCCCGTTTATGTATTGACTTTAGAAAATTAAACAAATTGGTAGTCCCAGAATGTTTTCCATTCCCTACAATACAAGATGTGATAGATAAAGTCGCCAATTGTCAATATTTCACAGTATTAGATATTAATTCTGCGTTCTGGTGTATCACGCTGAAATTACAAGATAGAGAAAAAACTTCGTTTGTCACAAAATATGGAAAGTTCATGTTCAAAGTTCTTCCATTTGGACTTAAAAATGCTGCAGCAACGTTCCAGAGAATATTATCAAATATCATCCGAAGAAATAATTTAGATGACTTCTGTGTTAATTACATAGATGATATTTTGATCTTCTCCAGAACTTGGGATGATCATGTTCAACATATAGAGAAATTCTTGCAAGTCACCAACGCTGAAGGTTTCAAATTAAAACTAGTTAAATGTTTGTTTGCAGCTAAATCAGTCAAATATCTGGGACATACAATTTCGAAGAACAGAGTTTCACCAGCACAAGAAAATTTAATATCCATTAAAAAGCTTCAAAGACCAACTGATAAGTCTGATGTACGTAGTATTTTGGGATCAATAAACTTTTATTTGAAGTATATAGAAAATAGTAGTCAAAAACTTGAACCTCTACATCGATTATTGAGAAAAGATGTTAAATTTGAATGGACAGATGATTGTGAACAAACTTTTAATATGATCAAGGATTATTTGTGTTCTAAACCGATCCTAGCAATTTACGATATTAAAAAGCCAATCTTTATAGAGACAGATGCCAGTTACAAAGGAATCGGTGCTACACTGAAACAGCCACAAGAAGACGGAATACTACACCCTGTTGCATATTATTCACGAAAACTATCAAATAGTGAAAAACGTTTCAAAATTATTCATTTAGAATGCAAAGCCATCAAAGACGCAATAAAATTTTGGCAATATTATTTAATTGGACGTCACTTTACGGTTTGTAGTGATCATAAGCCGTTAGAAAATTTAAAAACAAAAGCCAGAAGTGACGAAATACTTGGAGACCTAATTTTATATCTATCACAGTTCAATTTCAATATAATATTTAAAAAAGGAAAAGACAATATTCTCGCCGACCTCTTGTCAAGAAATCCTGTACTTGAATACTTTGAAAATGAAGAAGTGATCCAGGTTGTAAATTTAATAGATTCAACTGCTATCCTAAAAGACCAATCTGAACATCTTTCTGAAATGAAAGCAGCAAAACAGATAGAATATAAACAAGGTATAATATTAAAGAAATTAAAAGAAAAATCCAAGATTTTTGTTTCTCCAACATTTGGAAACGAAATAATTAAACTTGTACATCAACATTATGGGCACATAGGTTCAGCATAGATGATTGCTACAATCAGGCCATATTATTACTTTAAGGGCTTTGACAAAGCTATACATACATTCTGCAAAAATTGTAAAATTTGTATAGAGAACAAAGTTCGTCGTAGTCGTGCTATCGGTCTACTTTCACAATTGGGTCCTGCCACACAACCATTTCAAATTATGTCACTCGATAGTGTAGGAGGTTTTGGAGGAAACAAATCACCAAAACGATATATGCATATCCTAGTAGATCATTTCACCAGGTATGCGTGGATCTCGACAACAAAGGGTCAGAACGCTCAAGATTTTATAAATTTAATTAACCCAATTGTAAAAAAGAATAATATTTCGATCCTTCTAGCTGATCAGTATACAGGTATCAATTCTAATGATTTCAAGAACTTTTTAGAAAAAACTGGTATACAGATCGTTTTTACATGCATTGATCACCCAGAATCAAATGGACTTAACGAACGATTAAATCAAACATTAGTTAATCGCATAAGATGCAAAATAAATAATGATAATAATAGAGCATGGTCAACTTTAGCACAAGAATGTGTAAACGAGTATAATGATACCATTCATAGTTCCACAAAGTTTGCACCAATATACTTACTGTTTGGAAAGAAACCTACGATATCACCACTTCAGGAAGACGACCAATCATCCCTTGAAGAAGACCGAAAAACAGCTTTTAAAAACTCTATGAAAAATTTTAAAATAAATAAACAACGTGTAGATAAGAATCGACGCCAGTATACGTTCAATGTTGATGATTTAGTTTATATTGAAAACGGAAGTAAACTGAATCGTAAAAAGTTAGATCCAATTCGAATTGGACCATTTCCAATCATCAGACAGATTTCCCCGTCATTTTATGAAGTTGGTAGCGGAAAAAAAAAGAATATTTCAAATTTTTTCCATTCCAGTAAACTGCTTCCTTTTACCCCGCAACAAGCATCTACAGGGGGGGAGATGTAAAACTTGTATACACTGCTACAACTACTGGACAAGTTTTGACACTCCGTTTATTAAATAGTTTAGGTTGCTGTGTTTGTTTATTCGTTTATTTGTTTTATTGTATTAATATGTCACTTACTATGTTGAAAGGACATGTAATTTAATTCTTTATTCAGGTAGATATTTGTGTATGTTTGATATTTTAAGTATTGTGTTTTAATTATGTAATTTAATTCTTTATTCAGAATAAAATCACGTTTAAAAGAAACACGATCTTAGATATGTATAAAGTAAATGAATTTAACTATAAAAATGTACAAAATATCAAACAATAATAATTCATACGTCAAACAACAAAGGAAGATAGCGAAAAAACCAGCATCATAATGAAGTTGGTTTTCGGCAGTCTTGACTGCTGAAAATAGAGGCGTTTCTATTTTTGGCAGTCAAATGGTAGACTCGGAGTCTTGACGCTATATGTGCCAGGGACTTAACAGTAAAAATTTAAATGAAGATCTTTATATGAAAATTTATTTGTTATTTTCTAGTTATTTATAATCAAAATAGAATTGAATAACTTTTGACAGTGATAGTTTTATTTCATAATTTAAAATCAAAGGTGCAATATTTTCTCAGGTCGGAAAGTCGCTACTTTCCGGTCGGTTGGAAAGTAAAAGTCTATAATAACTAACTTTCCAACTTTGAAAAAATCGAAAAATGACAAATTATTAACTGGATGTAAAAAAAATAATATATCTACTTCTTCATAATGTATTAATTTACTTTTATTTTGTGTTTTTATGTATGCATTTTTTACTTAGATGGTACACCGTGATTTCAACAAAACTTTCACTAATTTGTAGCATACATTTTTTGGAGGATAAAAGCTCAGCACCCAAATTATCCTGCTTACAATCCAACAATATGAAGAAAATACAGCAAGTGATTCACGATTTCAAAGAAATAAGAAAAGTCACGAGTTACAAAATATTCAATGGTAAATAAGTACAAATAATTTGTCAGTGTAAATATTAATCTATACAATGATGTGTGCAATAAAAAAGAAATTGTTTGTCAAACCGATAATATAAATGATCAAATATTTTCAAATGAAATTATTGAAAAAACTTTTATCACTTGCACTGACATGAAGGAAAATTCTTCTAATACTGAATGTATATGTCAGAATAGAGCGTACACCAATAATAAATGATTAAAAAAATTGAACCCAGTTTTAATAATCATTATTTATACAGGCTGTTAAAAAAGTTCCGGGACGGTGAAATATCTCGAGAAAAACACATCGAATCAAGAAACCAAAAAACACGTGATTCATATTTTGCAAAAACCTATCTAAGCACACCAAACACAAACCCCAACCCCCACCCCCAGGGGGTGGGGCGGGGGGCAACGTTGAAACCTTAAATGGGAACCCCCCGTTTTTATTACAGATTCGTATTCTGCGAAAAAAATAAGTTAATTTTATCTGAAACTTTTTTCCAATTCGGAATAGATGGCGCTCTAAACGCAAAAATAAGTTTTGACATGATTCTGAAAGAAAAGTAAAAAACGGTCTAATATCACAAGAAATAAACATTGAATCAAATAAAAAAATCAACATAATCACAAGTAGCCACAAGCCTTTTTTGCAAAATATGAAACACGTGTTTTTTGGTTTCTTGATTCGATGTGTTTTTCTCGAGATATTTCACCGTCCCGGAACTTTTTTAACAGCCTGTATACATAAACAAAGCTGCGATATGTTTGCATACTGCTCCAGCACCTGCCGGGCAATTACACATGGCATTATTTACAACTCTTCCTTGATTTAACTAAAAAAAGCATTAGAATAATATATTTTTAAATCAAAATTATTTTATAATTATTCGTTAATATTTGGGGCGAAAAAATAATGTACATACATATAATTTTACATTATACGGTGCTTTGTCTGATTACATTTGATGTAAGATTAAGATTTTCAATTACGGTCAGAACATCACCGCTTTCAAAAGAGTTTTTGCCTGTTTGAAATTTGATTGCGGTAATTTATCATAAAAAAATATTCCCAAATCAACATTTAATTATTTTGTAGACCATTTCTCTCCTCGTTCACATAGAATAATTTATTAGAAATCACTTCTCGAAAACTTCCTTTCAATACAGTTGTAATGCTAACCGCGCGGCAGTTCTCCCGTCGCTTAGTCGTGTTTTTGGCGCTGGCGCTCATTTCGCGCACGCTCCCTATACAGATCCACATTTTTGTTAGGACCACAAGAAACCCTACTTACACGATAACAAATTGTTTGTTAACGAAGTTCAAGCGGAATGCTTCACCTTAAAATAGAAGAATTTGATGTACCAAATTACTGTGCTATTTTATCTTCTATTATTTTAATTATTGCAGTAATTAAATATTGTTTTGTTGCGAATTACCATCTCGGTGCACATGCGCATTACCTCAAAATGTGAAGTTGCAGTTAAATTGAGCTACCTACGTCAAAAGAACATCAATGGCGATCTTTTTGAATAATTCACTTTTTAATCAGCTATTTTAGATAACAATCTGTTACTTTTGATAATTTTTTTAACGTTATTGTAACATTTATATTATATTCCTTAAATATTTCTTTAAATGCCGTACTGTTGGAATAGCCTATTGCCCTATAATCAAGACTTACAATTTAGTTACATGTTCTAAAATGCCCTGTAACATTCATTTTATGAAATTTTTAAAATATTATTTATCAGCACTAAAAAAATGGGAAATAAAATTGGTACAGTGCTGTAATGCCAATGGCACTGGTCGAGGAACTCATCGATGAAACAACAGAACGCACCCTGACTGATAAAATAAACAAACACGAAAAAATAGCACAAAGCAAAACCAAAATGACAGCCCACGCTAACATGAAATGAGACACAATAATACGTGTGAAATGAGACACAATCGTTTCATCGAGGAACCCCTCGATGGAAATAGAGGCGCCTCTATTTTTCATCGATGACGGGTGCGTTCTGTTGTTTCATCGATGAGTTCCTCGACGCTCATTCATGCTCCTCGACCAGTGTGCCATTTGCATAACTGTCACAATTTTTTATGCTTTGTAAACAAGTGTTCATTTTGACGTTTTGATTAGCCGATCAGAATCAAACACTTCCTAGACAATTTCACCGAACGTCATAAATTACTACGGATAATTGAAAATAACACACTGATATGTTATACCCACACTTCTAACATATTAGGTGATGTTCTATTGTTTGACAACAGATGGCGTTACAACGAAAGAAAATAATAAAAAAATTAAAGAAATTTGTATTGTTATTTAAATCGATGTTCTGGCATATTTTGAAACATATTTGCACAGATAAATCCGAATCTGAAAAATTAATAATTACTATTTTAGTTTTATTTAATATTTTGACATTACGGTTAGTAAAGTTAATATCACTACACCTTACTTCAAACATAAAACGTCAACGCTTGCCTTCAAGCTTCAGCTGTCAAAGTGCGACAACATTGCTTTTGTAAACTTTTTTTAGAAATATTTTATGGTCGTACATAACTCGCTCGAAAGTGTCATAACAGTGCTTGTGTACTTAAATCACACGGCGATACGCGCCTCTTTCGATGTTTGTTATATAATATACTTTTATAAGCCTGCCTAAGAAACATGAACATTTTTGTTTCTTAAAAAACAAACTATTATTGTAAAATTTTATACTTTTTACAATTTTTATTTACACAAAATTAGTAAATTATTGACAATTAATTATTATAGTAACTTACATTAATTTAATTATATTTTTATCTTCTTTTCTGTACTGTTTGCGATTACACAACAGCAACTGCAATTATGCTAATGAACAATAATATTATGACAACCCAGTAACCTGCAACAAATATTTTATTTAATATAATCAAGAATTTTATATAAACATTGGATAGCTGACTTACGCGTACAAATGCGGCAAATTGTGGGGGTATACCTCCATTTGCAGGAAATGCAAAACATGCGTTGTTCTATTGTATTATATGACATTTTTCTTGTTTGTATTTAATAAATACTATTAAGTGTACACGAACATTACAAAAAATGTCTCCTTTTTGTTGTCTATACGTGTATTTTGGTGATAAAATAATTGCAATTATATGAACAATTTTAAAAAACTCAATAGAGTTGATCAAACGTAATAAATAAAATTATAACTCAATGTTTTAGAAACTTTTGTTTATATAATCTTATATTTCATATTTGCTATCACTAAGTCATATTTTGAAATTAGATTATTTTTTAATTCTGAATATTTTTTGTATTTATGAATAACATTAAATTAAAACCTATAGATTCAATAACAATTTCTGTTATATTTATCTATTTGTTTATATTATTATACTTTCAAATATTGCGTAATTTTTGCCTAGCCTGCAAATGGTTGCCATCAACTTGCTGGCGTCACAGATGCCAATGCATGCTACAGGCAAGTTAGGAATCCAGTGTTTATTTAAAATTCGTGAAAATAATACGAACAAAGAATAACATTTGTGAGTTAAAAGAATTAATGATTGGTATACAGCATGTCTCCTGTACCAATGGAATTTCGGAAACTACAAAAGCTACAACTTCGGCTAAATTAGACAAAACTTGTCAGATTAATGTTTTTCGTAAAAAAAAAACAATCATACGTCACTAGATATAAGCAAAAATGTCGATATTGGAATTTATTCACATAATTTTAATTCATAAATAGTAGCAGATGCAAACAAATCTTTCAAATACAAATTGTAGATATTAAAAAGTTCTATTTACAATTACTTTTTTAGTAGGTCATTTTTGAGTTATGATATAAAGTTATATTTTTTTAATGGAATGAATAGTTAAAGATATTGTTAATATATAGCTTAGAGCTGTGTGACGATAAATGTTAATAAACAACATTATTTTCTTGTCAAGGGGCCAAATGTACATTTAGTAATGTAATGTAATAAAACTTCCCTTGTGAAGAAAAGAATATTGTGTTGTTTATTAAAGATATTTTAATGCTACAGTGTATAGAGAGCTTTAGTATCTACAATTTTTATTTGAAACTTTTCTCTCTACCTGCTACTATTTAAGAATTAAAATTATTTGAAAAATTTCATTTCCACATTTTTTTTAGTATTAATTTAAAGATTTTTTTTTTGAAAAACAAAAACATTAAAAGTGACTAATTTCATCAAATTTAACCTAAGACATAACTATTATAGTTCTCGAGATCCCAATGGTGGTCCTCGTCCAGGGGACATTCTGTATATTACTAACCACATGTGCGATCCTTCCTGACGACGAGCTCCACATGGTTCGTCTCAGTGGCCACACGTGTGTCTGTTCGTTCCACGTGCTCGCCCAGATCATCCAGGATCTCGTTGTGCAGATCCACCTCTGTGCTGATTGTTTGAGCGATATTCTTCTGTCGCGAGATTATCTTCGACAGCTCCTCCAGACCTTTCTCTTGCTCTAAAAACATCAACATGTTATGCAGGCTGTTCAATTTAAGTGTGCCACCATTGCTATTTCGAGAACTGTAAGAGCTACAAGGTTGGTTAAATTAACAAAGAAATACCATTTTTCTAAGTCTATTAGAAAATTATTTACAATTTTTTTTTGTCTAGTGGTTCTCAAAATACGGGATGCAACTTTCATATTTTAAATGGGAACCTATTTTTATTATTTGATTGTTCGATTCAGTTTTTTTTTAATTAAACGACTATAAAGTTCAGTACCCTCACATTACAATTTTTTTGACAAAAATGCATATTAAATTAACATTAATTTAATTCAAATCGCTTAGGAATCAGTGTGCTATAAAGAAACAAATGAATAATAAAATTTATTTTTTTTTTTCACAAAATAGTTGTATTGACATATAATGATGAATCAAACACACAAAAATATTATGATTTGTTCATCTGTTTCTGTCATAACACGCTGATTCCTATGCAATTTGAATTAAATGAATGTCAATTAAATATTCGTTTTTGTCAAAAATTTTGTAATATGAGGATTATAATGTCCGTATATTATAACTGTATTTGCCACTTGGTTTATTTAAATCAGTTTAGATAAAATAAATAAGTTAGATCTGATCCAAACGGCAAATGAGAATACGCCTAATGTCCTTATTGTTAAGGAGTTATTTATATATGCAATAAAAAAACATATAATATTAAAAATAACATATAAAAGTTGTGCGACTAAATGTTTGAGAAATCTTAATGGCGCGCCAATAAAATAAACTCTTGCCTTGCGCGATGCGGGAATGTTGGTTTCGGATGTCGTGAACACTGAGGTCTGCAGTGATTGCGGCTGTATCTCCAGTGCCCCAGTCTGCAGCTCCCAGATCCTGCACGCCGAGCAACCGGCTCCGTTCAGCCGCACTACGTGCACCATCTCCCTCGAACTGGCGCACCATTAACACGGAGCGTGATCTCAACTGCTCCACTTGCCGACCGCGTCGCTCCAGCTCTTCACCTGTACTACACACACATATTAAAACACGGTTCAAGAAAGTGTTATTACACGTGCCATTTGGAAATTGGGTCTTATACTATAGTTATAAAATGGTAAATTGCTTATTTATATTAAGACTAGACTACAAAACTCCGTAACAGAAACGAGTGTAGTTTCAAAAATACATATACATATTTATTTAATATTTTAGTTTTTAATAGTCTCATCATTAATCTCTTTAACCTTCTTTCTCTCGCACATTTAATCTAATCAGATTCTTTCTACTTTTTGTCTTCTACCGTCGTCTAACAGTATATAAACAAACTGTTCAATTTAAGTGTTTCACCCTTGCTATTTAGAGAACTATAAGAGCTACAAGGTTGGATAAATTAGTAAAGAAATATCATTTTGCAAGTCTATTACAAAATTATTAACAATTTTTTTTCGACCAGTGGTTCTTAAAATACAGAGTACAACTTTCTTATTTTAAATGGAAACCTATAGTTTTTTTTTTATGAAACTACATTATAAACTATAACGATCAGTAAAAACGCTGGTTGAAAATTCTTTATATTACAAGAGATATGATCTTTTGAAATTTTGTGTTGAATGATACTTAACTTGTTTCGTTCAAGGAGTGAAAATAATATAGGATTGAATTCTTGAAAAATTATCTTACTATATTGAAAATCATATTTTATAGAAGTTGCAAGCCCAAGAAAACGAAATTAAATTATAGTAATAAATATACAACGTGTTGAACACGTACATACCACCAAATGACGAACAGTTTGAAAAACCAGTGCTGAGATGTCATATTTAGTTACCTTCTACTCCGCATATGTCTCTTATTTACCGCGCGAAAATACTTGTGGCCAATGAGAACCTTGCGGACTTGTGATGTCACTATATTTTTAATCGCTTATATCTCTGACGTAAAACATTCGTTTTAACTAACAGCTATTATTCAATACATATTTTTTCCTTCATTTTTGTTATTTCGATTATAGTTCAGGAACCCATTCAACGACTACAAAATTCTGTATCCTCACATAACAAAATTTTTGATGAAAATGCATATTACATTGACATTAATTTAATTCAAATCTCATAGGAATCAGCGTGTTATGAAAAAAACAAATGACTAATAAAATTTATTTACTTATTTTCTCACAAAATAGTCATATTAACATTTAATAATGATAAAATAAAGAAAAATCTTATGATTTGTTCATTTGTTTCTGATAATTTGAGTTAAACGTGTTATTTTGTAAAGAGATTATGTATTATTACATGTAAAATATATAAAAGATGTTTATGTTCCGACATTTGACTCATCTTAAAATTCACTGTGGGTGAATTTTCAACCATTCAACCAAATGGGTTATTTAATGGGTTTATTTGGGTTTTTTAGGTGGGTTTTATTTAAAAAACCCATTTGGGTTCAAAACTCGGCGACGCGCATTGTTTTTTCAAAAATTATTTCTAATATCTACCAACAGACAATTGTGTCAATAAACTATTTCTTATAACAATTTGGTATACTTGTAGTTATAATATATATAGGCGTTCACTGAACTCACGCTCATAAAATTATTAAGTGTAGATATTATCATTTTTTAATTCTCTAAAGTATTTTGTGAAATAATGATTGTGAAGTACCTATAAAAATATTCGTATACAGCATTTATGTCAACAAATTTGTTAAAAAACTGCAATACAAGAATTTAAACTGAAAAATGATATATTACAATACAAGATGGGATGGCTAGCACAGTGGTATGAAGTCGGCTTGTGGATCCTGAGGTCCCTGGTTCGATTCCCACAGGCGACAAATTTTCATAATTTGAAAAAGCTATCCCTGTGGCTCCTCCACCACTAACATGTTTGGGGGCCGTGATTTGACGACTGGTAACCGCACTTCACGCGCAAAATATATCACTTACCGAGATCTGCTTTAGCAGAGTGCCACACCCAATAATGGGTAGAAGGCGTGATGATATATTTTTTTTTTATATTTTTTTAAGATCGGTTAATTCTTTATAAAACCAAACAAGAAAAATTTATAGAAACGAGACGTAGGGTCGATTTTCTTCTAATTTTCGAATCCTGTTATCAAACACTTAATGTGTCGTATATAATTTTTTGCGCTACTGACATTATTCAAAAATAAATATTTATTTATTTATCAGAATCTTGATAGAGCGCACTCGATTATTGTTTTTATAGCGACCAAACAACAACATGACAGTTAAATAAGAAAAGAAAGGTAATGTTATGAACCAGAACAGCCTCCGAATTGCGCGATATACTATTCTATTTCGAATAATAGATTCTCTGTCATCTGTCAAGTACAAATTATGATTTTCCTTAATATAGCATAAAATAATCGGTGCTTTTTGTATCAGATAGTGCACAAATGATGTTAACTACATTTCTTCTGCAAAATTATTTGTAATGGAATGCTAATTTGACGATTTGAAAATTATCGCCTGAACTATATTATAGAATTCTATACGACGCAATTCCACTACTGGCTTGTTTTGCATTGTTTCCATGATAAAAACTGTCAGTTTTGGAGACTAAACTTACGGTAGCTGTATTCCATTTGCCACTTAGTTCAGTAATATCAGTTCATATAAATTAGACAACATGAATAAATGAACTGAAATAAGCAAATTGCTGCACTTATTGAGGTGAATTACTACAAAGTAAATTAGAATCTGTAATTCTAGTAGAGGAAATAAAGTCAGCGAAGTAATTCAGCAAAATAAATAAAAGATCTGGTTCAATAAGTGTAAGTTAAATCTGATTCAAATGGCAAATGGAATACGCCTCATGATAGATAATAGTGAGGGAAACAAGCTCAACTAGAGCTGTATTCCATTTGCCACTTGGTTCACTTAAATCAGTTCAGATAAATTTGACACATGACTAAATGAACTGAATTAAGCAAACTGATGCATTTTTTGGGATGAATTACTTTAAAGTAAATTAGAATCTGTAATTCTAGTACTCGAAATAAAGTCACAAAAGTAATCCAGCGAATTAAATAAGTGATCTGGTTCAGTGAATATAAGTTAGATCTGATCTAAATGGCAAATGGAATACGCCTTAGGTCGGTAGCTCAAAAACTTACATGAAGGTAGTTCTTGATTCTTGATCCAGTTTTAGTTTCAACTGTTCCAACTCTGTATTAAATTGTTTCAGTCTCAAACGTATTGAAGCTGACAGACGAATGTACTGATCACTTGATTTTAATTCTTTATCACGTAACGATAACATTTCCATGATTTCTCTTTGCAGTTTATCACAAGATTCATATTCCGCTAACCTAAAATTTAGATTATGAATATTGTAATACAATGTAAAATTTAATCTGTAGTAAAGACATTATTTATAACAATTCATTAGAAACGTACCAAGGATCACTTCCAATATTAATCAATGCCATTTTTAATCCTATGTTCTGCACAAAAATATACTAAAGCTGAAAAATTCTAACTGTTCGGCTAATTTACAATTTTAAGCAGCGATGTTAATTTCTTTTATGTCAGTATCAAAAACACTATAAACAAATAAATTTAAAAGAAATTTTACATCATAAAAATGACCGCAAATGTCAAATGACAGGACAATACAAATGAAGTTAGCTCACAATCATAACCTATCGTTACATTTACTTGCTTTCAAGATCCGAAAAATAATATAATATATAAAAAAAAAATTAAATGAAAATATTGTTATATAATTATAAATTATGTAAAATAAAATAATTTATTTTATTTTTAGTTATTTTTTACCGTACATATAGGCAAATGCAGCTAAGCGTTACACCACCTAGCGGTAATTTTTAGAACTACTATATCCAGGATACATTTTGAATGGACCATATTACTTTCTATAGCGCCTCTGCCTGAAAATTTATGAAATGAAAAAAGCGTGCCAGGGTGACAAACTTTTTTTCTATTTTTTCCAATTATGTTGGCAATACTAATGTTTGTGACGCCATGTGACTCGAACGGTGATGCATATGCGCATGTGCGCATAAATTGTGACAGTTAGTAGCGTTCGATTTGCAAACAATCTCACCTCAGTTCATTTCAACTGAGTTGAGATTGTCTGAAATGAGATGATATTTTTTCGATGACAAATCGAACGGGTTTTGACAGGTCTGAACTGAGTCGGTTACGTGACGAACGTTGTAGTATTATTTCGCGGACAACACATGATTTGCTTGATGTTTTTGTTGGCAGTTACCTGTGAGACATGATTTATAATAACATGTACAATTTAAAAAAAATATTAAATAACTTCCAAATATTCAAACTACAAACAAAACATAACGAATTCTACCCCCACTCTAACTGAGTAGAAAATCTCAGTACGCACCAGCGAAATAGGTAGTGCAGCATCGGCAAGGGGGGAAGTGAGTGTCTCACTTGATCTCAGTTATGTCAGTGCAAATAGAACAGCACAAAAAAGCTGTCAAACTGAGGTGAGATTAACTGAGATTTGGTGCAAATCGAACGCTACTTAGTCGCCAGTTTGAAGTTGACATGAAATCTTTAATTTGAAATGTTGCTCTGTTTACTATTCTTGGGAAAGAAATGAAAAAATATTCCCTTATTAATTAATGAATTCAAATTACAATCACAACAAAACGTAAGTTTGAAGTTATCGGCCAGTGACAGATGACAGAAGAGCAAATTGGCGCTTAAAATTTTCAAATTTTAATATTTATTTTAATATTAATGTATTGATTATTTATATATTATAAGGGCAGAATCCGATAGTAAGAAATGAAATATAACTTGTATAAAAAAATTATCATTCATTTACGTGTAGATAAAATGATATTTTACTTTAAAAATACAATTTTTTCCATAAGAATACATTGGTTTCATTTTAGCTGTACTTCCTAGCCACGAACTATTATATTGAAGGACAGGAGAGTCTTGCGGGTAAAGCATCCACAGAAATGAAGCGGAAAGAGAGCGTCAAAAAAGTGAGTGCGATAGGAAGAAGAGTCTGGAAAATGCATGGCTGCTTACGAGTCTATTCATGTTTTTTTTTACTTTATAGATCTAATTACTTAAAAAATGTTATTTGCAATTATAGAAAATTAAAGACAAATTTTTCTATAATTATATCAGGTTTAGCTTGACAAATATAAATATGTAATACCATATATAAACACATTTTTCTTGTAGTACATTTTTGTTGTTTAAGTACACCATGACAAGTTACACAAGTGTAAAATTGACATATATATTTAAATTTTAAAATACAAAATGGTAAAAGTTATACAATATAACTAGGACATTTTATTAAAAAAATAATAAAGAAAATAGATAGAACCGAATATTTAAATATTTTCGTAATTAATATTTTTGTACTTAATACAATACATTTTATAATTTTATAATAATAAAAATAGATCGAACTGAATATTTCAATTCTTTCTTAATTTACATTTTTCGATCTTCCTTACACTGAGATTTGACATTATTTTGATTCTGTTTAAAATATTGCTTCAAGCGCATTAAAATAAATTCATGGACAAAAACAGATATTATTTCTTTGTTGTGATCTCTACAAGAGAAAGAGAATGCATAATTTTCAATTACAGAATATACTGTTTCTTCATATACACGAGGGTTATCTATATATAATATTAATTTATCTTGAATATATTTGGATAATCTAAATATGTTTATATTTGGGTGGATTAAGAAACCACGACTTTTAACATTTGTTAATTCCGCTTCTTTTATGTGACGTACATTTTCTTTGTTTACAAGGAAAAAAAAAAATATATATATATATATATATATATCTGCTCATATTACTACTTTTTTCCAAATTTACAACTGCTCTTTCGGAGCACGAAACAAAGATATTTTGTCATGATTTGAGTCATACCCGCTGGTACAATTGGGCACAAAACACTTACGACCCATTGCAAACTAATTGTTTATAACTATTTATCACCAAACAACACTAATGATTGAAAAAAGTAACCTGCGTTCATATGGCGTTGAGTAAATGCCAGCCTCTTTACGCTATCTCTCTCTTTCAAAGTCATGCGCGCGAATTACATAAAGCTGGACGTCTACTAACTGCGCTTATATACGAAGTTGCATAGGGCTGTTCCTAGCATATGATTGGTGCATTATGAGATTATTGAGATAGTAATATGGTCTATTGTATTATATATTAGATACAGATATTTTCAAATATTTTTGGTGTGTTGTTAAAATATATAATATAAAAAGATTATTACTGCGTACCAGGGTGTAAAAAAACATCCAGATGTATCTTTTAATGTACTGCCAAAGAAAGAAACACAAAAAGCAAAATTTGAGAGAAAATTTAGGGTTGCCGAATTAATAGATAAACATGCAGTATGGATTATGCGATTAAAAATAGGGAAAAACAGTTAACCCGCGTACGGTAGTATGTTCCTTGCATTTCACAAAAAATATTACATTATTATTTCAACTTTTTAAGTAGTAAAAGAATGATATTTCAGGAATGTTTACGTTACCAGGGATACGTCTTAGGACCAAAAATAATATTTTCACTTCAATTGTCATGGTGATAAATAATAATAATAATAATCTTTATAAGTTCATACGAAAACTGGTATTTTTAGTCTTAATGAAACAAATAACTCTTTTTTTATGGTAAGTAGTTAATCAAGTAATATGTAAATAGAACTGTTGCCAAATAAAAAATTTTACAGTACATTTCAAATGAAATGCAATACCTATTAATTTGCTAAAGTCAAGGAAAATACGATAAATAAATTCAAAATAGTGACAGAATTTTGAGAATGATATACAAAATTTCGCACAAAGTGAACATTAAAACGCTACGCATAATAATAATAATAATAATAATAATATAACTTTATTGACAATCTGTCAATGGCGAGGTTCAGCTAAAAGCTGTTCTTCCACCTAACCATACAAAATAAGACAAATAATACAGAGTGTGTAATAAACACGCCAACAAATTTAAACAAAATCAACTTATACACTTATCACCAAGAAATAATATGTTAAAATACAAAATTCTAAATACAAGTCAAATTATCCTTAATGTCGATATAGAGAAATATCATGATACAAATACAATAGAAGAGACAGACACAGTAGATACTATAATAAATTTATTAAATAATCAACCGAAAACGTTTGGAAACTCTGATGTACAAGTAAATATTTAATAAATACAGAAAGAGCACTTAACCATCTGTCTTAGAAAATTTTGATATACTAATTTTTATTCTAAATTCTAGAGATATAGTGACAATCATATAAATAAATTAAATATAAAAGAGAAAGTTATTTTGTGTTTTATAATATTAAAGTGCCATTTAAGTTTTGTAGTTTTAAAACGTCAAAAATCTATCCTGGATACAGTAGTTCGCGACGTGTTCCAGATGGCGCAGCGATCTTAATTTTATTTGCAAATTTGTAAATAAAAAGTTTTGTGAAACGGTAGGTATATACTTTATGACAGAACGTGACTGTGGCTCTGTAATTTGACGTTTGACAAAGTGATGTTTTAATTGTTTTGCAAAATATATGTATTTATTTTAATGATTAAAAGAATATACCAAATATATTTACAACACTAGGATACTAAATACTACTATTAATTATATTTTGGAATAGTTATTCATTTTTTCGAATTAAAAAAAAATGGATAAAAACGAAATAAATGACATTATTTCTGCAGCAGAAGAATATGTGAAGAAATTACAGATTTTAGATAATAGAATTAACAAAGCTGAAAAACAAATTATAGTCTCAGGAAATGAATCTCGATGCAACATTGAATCATTCTTTGATAAGATGAAACAAACTGTGATACAGGCATTAGATGCTAGAAAATTACAGTTAATAAATGATATTGAAAAGGTATAAGTATTTGTAAGCATGATTTAATTTAAATCTTTTATAATCGTACAAAATGTAGGTACAAACTGATGGAATTAAACCATTACGAGAATGTAAAGATGTTATATCTGAAAATATTAAGAAAACAAATAATTTAATTGATCAAGGAAGTAACATACTTAAAACAAGTACCAATAACAAGAACTTTTACGTGCAATCCAATATACTAGGAAATTTGCCAGCAGTGCCAAGTTTAGAAGAAGTTCCATTTATTCATTTTACTTGTTCTGAAACAATTCAACAAGATGTTACCAATATATGTAATAAAATAGGTACATTATTTTACCAGGCTCCTGTAAAGGTAAAGTATTTGAATAAGTAAAGGATTTTAATTAAAAAGGTATATGCTTTTTTAAGATTTCTGCTTTAATACCGAAGCCTGGCAGTATTTTAGTTCAGTGGGAAGAAAATGACATAATTGATGATAGATTATCCAATACGTATGAATTTCGTCTACAGTTTGCTTTTGGAGATATTTTACAAAATCCAGATTTACCATTGTACTTCAATGATTGTTATACAGGTAATAAATACATGTTATTGTAGAAATTTAATAACTTAAGGAATAAGTTTTTGATCTCGAGAATTATCAGCTCAATTATCAAAAGAGTTTTAGCTAATCCTGTATTTTAAATTAGCTAAAACTATTTTAAGAATTTGGTTGTATAAAGCTAGATTTATAATGAAGTAACGTAAAAGGTAACGCGAATGGTATCAGAAACGTACAAATTTGAGCTAGTACTTCAGCTATTTATTTATTAAAGTAAAGTGAGCAGTAAGATAAAAGCTAATTTTGCTGAACTCGTAGCTCTTATTTACCGCAAAAATATTGTATTTTTTTCAACATTCTGTACAATTAATAGAAAATAATGATATCGTAAGACATAATAATAATTGAATATTTTATAGGACCGAATATGGAGTTTATAAAAAAAGACTTAAAATTAAATCAGTGTTATACGTTTCGTGTATGTTGTAAATTGGACGGATCCTCGGAATGGAGTCCTTGGTCACTTCCACAAATCGCTCAAACATCTATAGAACCATTCACCTGGGATAGAAAACAAACACAGTTTTCGCTAAATAATGAATTTAAATTAGCAACAAAAACTTCAAAAGAATCTGCGATACTTTTATCCAGTGGGCCTCAATTTCAACCAAACTATTCAGTCGAATTTACAGTACGTAATAAAAATGTTAAAACTTGATAAAACAATTGTCTAACGACCACATAAGCTACTAACATATTTCGCACGCTTAAGTAGTTGCAAAATCAGAAAAAACATATCCTAGTATAGTCGGCACAACATAGGGTACAAATTACCGCGTCGGTGATTGGCTGATTGACGTAGCGGATTTATAATGTAACAAAAAGTACAGTAGTGTTTTATTTTTCTGTATGCGACAGTTCACTGTCAGTTTGTGCATCGTGTCCATTGTTTTACTAAATTTTGTAATTGTGGTAATATTTCGAAGTTTTTAATAGTTATTTACGATATAAGTGAGACATCATTAAAATACGTATATCGTACAAAATTTATCTACGGGCACGAAATACATTAAAATTCAAACAAAAATAATTTTGAATTCACAGTTCTCATAATTATTTGACATTTAAAAAATCTAAGTGAAACCATGGTAACATTGGTATCTATCATTTTGAGTGCGATAAGTACTTTACTAAATCACTAGTGCGGTAATATTTCCAAAAACGCACTGGTACATTAATAAAATACTTACCTGACTCAAAATGAATCACATGGTCGTAGATAAAGTTTCTTTATATTTTTTCGCTGTGTAAATCGGTCTACTATGAAGTTCCCATGAGACAAATATCAAAACTATCAAAATAATTTCTTTATATTGTTATCCTAAATTTTTTTGACATAAAACGTCTAACATTTCTTTAATTTTGTTTAAATTCCATTGTCTATCGATAGCTTTGAAGCAATTTTAATCATATTCAGATCTAATTTGTGGCGTTACAAATTATAGAAAATTAATTTTGTGTATTGATTTAGATGCAGAATTTTATGCCCTAAAAGTTGTATTTGAAGCTTTTTTGCTAAAAATAATTAGGGAAGCAGGAAATTACATTATGGTTTTACGAACTAAATCCCTATGTTCACCATTACCAAGCACCACCCGGTATAATAAGTTCGAAGTCTGGTGATAATTATCAATTTAATTTAACATTTCATCCACAACTAGTTTGAGGTTAAAAATATTATACTTCACCAAAAATTGATTATTTTATATGTTAACTACATACAGAAATAATTTTTCCATTTTTTTAAAAATTTTGTTTAAAGTTCCTACTAAGGGAGAAAACCTAATAAAGATTTATTAATGAATCGTGACAAAGATAGCATTAATATTAAGAGAGAAAGCAAAATAATGAAAAAGAAGGTTTTCTTTTTTGAGAGTGCGCGAAACATCTCTCTGACCTAAGTTCACGCTTGTCAACACTTGATTTTCTCAGTTTTTACATATATTATACGAAATTTGTGAAGAACTATATTATAGAAGTCGGCAAAAAGATACCATGTCTGAATTCGATCCGATCCGAAGTCGGATTTCGGATCGGATGGAATTAGAACTCTCTCGGATCAAATTTGGAATGGATCCGATTCAAACGTCGAATAAAATATCCGATCCGAAAGTCGGATAAAGCATCTGATCCTACAGTCGGATTGAACATTCGATCCGAATGTTGGATAAAAATCCGATCTAAACGTCGAATAAAGCATCCGATCCGAAAGTTAGATAAAATATCCGATCCGAAAGTCGGATAAAATAGCCGATCAGAAATTAACATACACTGCTTTTATGCAACGTTACAATTAGGTAACTATAAATAGGAAAAACTGTATGGATCTAATGGTACGCCTGGTAGATAATAATAAAAATAATTATTATACTACGAATTTAAGAAGTAAAGATTTATGTACATTTTTTAGGTAAATTAAAATGGAAGAATATGATGCACTAGGTTACTGCCCTTTCTAATATTTATTATTTTAGTTATTGCTGTAATTAAATATTGTTTTGTTCCAAATTTCCATCTCGGTGCACATGCGCATTGCTACACACTGTGAATTTGCAGTTTAATTGAGCTACCTACGTCACAAGAACATCAAAGACGATTGTTTTAAATAATTCTCTTTTTAATTAAATATTTTACATATTAATACGTTACTTTTGATAATTTTTTGGCATTGTTTAACACATTTACAACTAAAATTGATATGTGTTAAATGTTTCTTTAAACGCCGTACTGTTGAAATAGCCTATTAGCTTTTCGTGGTCGTGCGAAAAATAGTGTACAAAACTCACTACAAAGTGGCTTTCTTAAACTCGTGTGAAATATCCTACTTTCTTACCTCGTTCCTTAATATAGGTGCTATTGGAATAAAACGATTACATTTTAGATTCTGGAAATGGATATCAGTAACGAGTCATGTTTAATTGGTTTGTGTGATGAAGTTTTTATTAAAATGTTGAATACTGAGAATGCAGTTAACGTAAATACCTTTACTGTATCCAGCAGTGGAACCATTCACATCGGGGAGGAAGAAAAATCAACCAAGTTACCGATTTTAAAACCGAGTAGTAAGGTTGGTACATTACACAATGTGTTACAAATATAACTAGAAATAAAATATATATTTTTTATTATTTGTAGATTTCATTCAGCTGTGAAGAAGTTAATGATAAAGTACGAATATGTGTAGAATCAGAAGAAAAAAATGTAACCTACGATTGGAAACTAACTAAAAGTCAAAATATGTATTTCTTTGTTTTATCTGAATCGGAAAATTTTAAAGTTTTAGTAGAATAACAATAATTTTGTTTGTACAAAAGATGTGATAAAATGTAAACTGCGTTGCAATTTTTAAATATTAAATTAACAACAATACTATTACTTGAAGGTATATACTATAACCTTATTTAAAAAAATCATATATATATATATATATATATATATATATATATATATATATATATATATATATATATAAAATAATCAATCAATAAACAGAAGGCGAGATTTAAAAAAAAATTATTGACATTACGAGGTGTTCCTCAGTACAAGACAAGATTCTAACAAACTATCTAACTACAACTATTCTTACAAGTATTCTTATCTACTATGTTGACCTCGAGAATCGGGTAGCACCCTGGGAACAGATGTAGTATGCAATGTGTGCATATTACTGGATTTAGTGGTGATGTAACTACTCCCTCCTTGAAAGGAAGCTCCCCCTGGGAGATTGATATCATGAAGTTCGATTTCTATGGGTACATTTTTTCTGGAAAACTTGTTTACAACCATTTACATAATATATAAAATATAACAACAATTAATGTACAATATAATATAATAGTCCAAATGCTTGGTACATAGTAAGTCGGTATGTTTTCTTTTATAGTATTGACTGGAATTAGAAGAATATCTTTAAAATCCAATGATTTAAAATTGATTGATAAGTTAGACAATTTGTTTTCTGGTAAGGTAAAATTTAATTTTGGTAATATAATAGGTTTTCCTTTTGTTACGTCTAGGAAGGTTAATATTTGTTCTTTAAACTTAATTTTAATAAGTAAACAACCACTAGTTGTTTCACTATTGCACTATCGGGGCACTGTACACTAATACTTTCGTCGTATGGGAATATTCCTAGATTGTATAACGGCAGCTGCTGGAGTTTTGGTGGAGAAGTATTCCATGTTCACATGATGGATTGAAATGGGGGTGGCATGCATTCGGACACTGATAAGTTTAGCTTTTAGCCGACATGCCTTTTAGAGGTTTAATTTCAGTTTCTGACTTTAAAAAATAGCTAACGTCTGGAATTATGGTTACAAATTCTGACTCTAGTTTTGTAGGTAAGGGGTGTAAATAGTAAAGTTCAAAGTTCTTTTCGAAATTTATAGGTATTGATATGAAATAAACAATTTGAGTTGATTCAATTTTGCAATTTATTTTTAATAAAGATTCATAGTCTAAAATATTTTCTAATTTTGGTTCAAAGGGTAGTTGACCTCCATAATGATCGGAAATTTTTTGTAATTTAAATAATAGTTGATCGGGTTTTATAATAGAGGGATGCAATGTTCTTATCTTGCAAAATGTGATAGGATTCTCAATATCTTGTAATATCTTCAAAATAGTATTATAAAGTGTTATTAGTTGCCTGTAAATATCTTTTACGTATAAAATATTATTTTTGTTCAGATTAATTTGTAACAGATCGTTAATGTTTTCTATTTTTGATTTTAAGATTAGTTCATTATGCTTAATATTATGTATTGTGTCGTTAAAATTCTTTATCATTTGACGGTTCACTGAATATGATAGTTTTAACTGATTTTCTTCTAAGTGTCTTAGAATTTTGTTATATCTTTTGCCATCTTCAGCGTCCAAATTCCCAGTAATTTGTTTAAATATTGAACCTAAGCCATCTACTAGGCCTCCTTTTGATCTAGTGTTTGAATATAATTTAAAGCGATTTAATTTTTCGTTAATGTTTGCTTGAATGTATGCAATAATTTTGTTATGGTTCCCAAATTCAATCTCAGCGATGTATTGTGTTGTATTTGCTACAGCTGATTGTAAAAGTGTATGTTGGTTGTTTAAGATTTCGTATTCGTTTAAGAGTAGTTTTAGATCGTAATAGTGGTTAGTTTTCTCTAATTTTGCCGGTCCCAAATTGATTGGCAAGATACCTCGATTTTCAGTTATGTTTTTGATTTCGGATCTGTAGCAGATTTTGAGTAACTTGAAAGATTTCAAAAAGTGTAAGTTTGTTTTTTAGGTCTTTTGATAAAGTTTTTCAAATTTGCGTGGCTTATGTAATCGATTTCATTTACATTTAATTCAATGTCCGGTGGTACGTTGTCTAGTTTGTTAAAGACAGTTATTGTGGTGTCAGAGTTTTTAAAGATAAACTCTATCATGGGTTTGACGTTCGTCCATTGTAATGTATCCACACCGCAACCTAGTTTAGGAATGTTTAAATTTTGAATTTTGTGTTTTGAACAAAATGATTTCAAGTTCAACAGAGTATAAAACATCTTGATATGTAGGTTTTTCATAATAATTATTAGTAGTCGTATTCTTCAAGTTTTCTACGCCATCTGATTAGTTTTTGGCTGCACTGTTTCAATGAGTACAGATATTGTAACGGTTTGTGGGTTGTGTATATTGTGAATCTACGTCCGTAGAGATATGGCCCGAAATACTGGGTTGCCCAAATAATCGCTGAGTTCTTTTTTCAATTGTAGAGTAATTCATTTCCGTAGTGTTTAGCGTTCTGCTAGCGTAAGCAACAGGGCGGTCACTGCCTAAGTTACCTTGAGATAACACAGCTCCTATCGCGACTTGGCTTGCGTCACAGGTCAAGATAAAAGATTTTGAGAAGTCAGGGTATTGTAATAGTGGTTCGTTTGTCAATAAATTTTTACAAGTCTCAAAACATTGGATATATTCAGAGTCATTGATATTAATGGTCGCGTCCTTTTTTAAACATTTTGTGAGAGGTTTAGTAATTTTAGTGAAATATTTTATGAAACGTCTATAATAACCGAGTAATCCACGAAATCCTTTGATTTGCTTGGTCGTTTTTGAAATAGGATAATCTAATACTGCCTTCATTTTATCGGGGTTTGGTTTTACACCCGCTTTAGTTACAACATGGCCTAGATAAGCAACTTCTTTCTTCAAAAATTCAGATTTATCTATTTGCATTTTAAAGTTTGATTTCCGTAATCTGTCGAAAACTAATTTTAGATTATTAATATGTAAACTGGTGCTAAAGATAATGATATCGTCTAAGTAAACTAGGCATTTTTCATTTGTTAATCCTCTCAATATATTATCCATGAGTCGTTGAAATGTCGATGGCGCGTTTTTTAGGCCAAACGGCATTCGAAGGAATTCGTAATGTCCGTGTTTTGTATTAAAAGCTGTCTTTTGTATGTCGTTTGTGTTAATTTCTTTTTGGTGAAAACCAGAGGCTAAGTCAAGTGTAGTAAAGTATTGACAACGTCGTAATTTGTTAAAAGTCAGTTATATTAGATAAAGGATATTTGTCGTCAATTGTTTTTTCGTTAAGTTTGTGGTAGTCGACTACAATCCGCCATTTTAGTTTACCGGAAGCATCGAGCTTCTTTGGAACAATCCAAATTGGCGATGACCACGGGGAACATGAGGGTCATATTATGTTTTCGTCTAACATTTTCGTGATCTGTGAACGTATTTTTATGTACTTCAGGGTACCTGTATGACCTTGTATAGTTCGGGAATTCTTCTTTCATTCGTATGTCATATTTGATTTGTAAACGATAATTTATTGTTATTTAAATGGAAAATATCGGGATATTCATTTATTAGTTTTGTTATTGCTGATTTTTCTTCCGAATTCATGTGATTGGTACGAATTTTAGAAATGTCAAATTTTTTCAGCACTTATAAAATTTAGATTTGGGCTATAGTACGTTTCGTAATTATTAATATTTTCAATAACAATTGGATTCAAACATTTAAATTTAACATATAAGCCTGTTGAATATATAACGGTACAAAAGGCGTGATAATTTTCAGATTTAGTTACGCATTCCGGGATTAGCAAGTTTTTAGTTTTTATTTCTGGGATTAAAACTGTTCCGCTTTTTTGGTTAACTCGTACTTTAACTACTTTTTTCTGATTTTGGTTCTAAAATTATTATATCTCTGTTAATTACAGCAATATTGTTTATATTTACTTCATTTTTTAAATTGTGATGTTGGATTGGTATTTGACAGCTGGTATGATACTGGCGCCATCTGATGGTATAGTTAAAAAGTACAGCCCTAACGTCATTGAATGGCGACTGGTCGCTTAGGAAGTCGCGTATGCTGGCGACTAGTACAAGGCAGTTGCGAAGTGTCATGGCGTCAGTCGCTTAGCATATATATATATATATATATATATATATATATATATATATATATATATATATATATATATATATATATATATATATATGGGCCATTCTCTGGGAAACGGACACCCCACCTTCTCCAACATTTGGAGCATCAAAATAATTTTTGAAGGACATGAGGACATAGAAAAAAGTATATAGTTTTCAAATATGAGTGGCGAAATTGAAAATTTTTATTATTTTTGGGTGTTTTGCCCATTTTTTTTTGCCAAAGATTTAAGCGAAAATTTTTAAAGTTGAATAAAATGCTTGGGTTTGGTTTTTTTCTTATTTTGACGGTGGCATCTCGTTTCTTGTTGAAAAATTGAAATATTTTATATCTTGCTAATTTTTCTAAAAAGTTACCCTTTTTTATTAAAAGTTGCTCAAAAAAATTATTATTATTTGAAATCTATCAATTTTTTACTCAAAAACAAGGCATCCTACAAAAAAAAAATATAACAAAAAATACTTAGAATTCATCGGACAATATGTGTTATTTTTTGCAGAATTTTTTGAGACATTTTTTATTTTTTTTGTTGTTTTTTTGTACTATAGAATTTTAGAAAAATTTTAAAATGTTTCAGAAAATTCTCAAAAAAATAACACGTATTCTTCTATAAATTCGAAGCATTTTCTGTTATTTAAATTTTTCTGGAATTGTGATCCTTTTCGAATAAAAAAATCATTAAATTTTTCTATTCCAATTTTCATACTCTTTGCAATTTGAACTCAATTTTCGCGAAGGAACATTTTTTAATTTCTTGTTTCTGGTTTTTCATCTTTCAATATAGCGTTAGCTTTAAGGTGGTATATCATAAAATTTATCAGAATTTTCTGAAACATTTAAAAAATTTTCTAAAATTCTCGTTTAAAAAAAAAAATTATACGTATTCTCTGATGAATTCTAAGCATTTTTTGTTACATTTTTTTTTGTAGGATGCTTTGTTTTTGATTAAAAATTGACAGATTTCAAATAATAATATTTTTTTTGATCCAGTTTTACTAAAAAAGGTTAACTTTTTAGAAAATTTGATTGGAGACAAAATATTTAAGTTTTTTAACAAGAAACGAGATGCTACCGTCAATATAAGAAAAAAAGCAAACCTAAGCATTTTATTCAACTTTAATTTTTTTTGCTTAAATCCGTGGCCAAAAAAAATGGGCAAAACACCAAAAAATAATGAAAATTATCAATTTCGCCAGTCATTTTTGAAAACTATATACTTTTCTCTATGTCCTCATGCCCTTCAAAAAATTTTTGGATGCTCCAAATTTTGGAGAAGGTGAGGTGTCCGTTTCCCAGAGAATGGCCCATATATATATATATATGCATGCGTATGCGTTCCTATACCATTCATCCGATTGCGATGAAACTTTGTTAAGTTATTGTGCGCACGCCCGCGAAGGTTTCTGAATTAGCACACGTCCAATCCGTCATCTTGAAACAAAATGGCGGCTAGCTATCTTGAAAAGTACTGCACTGATTCGATTCAAATTTGGTATAGACATAGACGGGAACCAATCTTAACACATAGGTGTAATAAAGATTCAGTCCGCCATCTTGAAACAAAATGGCTGCTAGCTATTTTGAAAAGTACTGCACTGATTCGATTCTAATTTGGTACAGATAACGGGAACCGATCTTAATATATAGGAATAATAAAACTTCAGTCCGGCAGCTTAAAATAAAATGGCCGCTAGCTATCCTGAAAAGTACTGCAATGATTCGATTCAAATTTCGTATAGATATAGACGAGAACCAATCTTAACATATAGGTATAATAAAGCTACAGTCCGCTGTCTTGAAACAAAATGGCCACTAGCTATCCTGAAAAGTACTGCACTGATTCGATTCAAATTTGGTATAAGCATAGACGGGAACCAATCTTAACATATAGGTATAATAATGCTTCAGTCTGTCGTCTTGAAACAAAATGGCCGCTAGCTATACTGAAAAGTACTACACTGATTCGATTCAAATTTGGTATAGGTACAGACGAGAAACAATCTTAACATATAGGTATAATAAAAGCTTCCGTCCTATGCCATTCAAATTTAGATGTTTTCAGTTTCCGGTACGACTCGCATTTGCAATGACCATCAACAAAGCACAGGGACAATCGCTACAAGTGTGTGGACTAAATTTGGAAAAATCCTTGCTTCTCACATGGACAGCTGTACACAAACACTTTCTTTGAGTTACAAAGCAACGCATGCCGGGTACTTGCATTAAATTGTAGACCACGTAGACCCATATATATATATATATATATATATATATATATATATATATATATATATATATATATATATATATATATATATATATATATATATATATATATATATATCTTCCTTTTTTTAATTTGATGACCAGTTGTACATCGGATTGTTTCTTTAGCTTTCAAAATTTAAATATCGCGCGAAAAATAATTGGTAGTAATTATCTTTTTCACATGATTTTTTATTACTGTAATGTATCCTAGTGATCAATACATGTTAATTGTTAATTTTATCAATTCTGTTCGATGATTATGCAATACACCTTACATGTTTTATTATTTATTTAAAATAAAATAAATATATCATCACACCTTTTACCCATTACTGGGTGTGGCACCAGCCGTCAAATTACGCCCTCCATAGATGTTAGTGAGGGGAACCACAAGGGTAATTTTATTGTGGTGAAAATCTTTGTCGGCTGTTTTTAACATTTGAAATATTTTTGAAACATATTATTTGTTTTCATATAAATTATTTTCAATAGTCTTACATGTAATAGTGACATTTTTGGCGGCATAATTAATAACCCTCTATTTTTAATAGAAATTAGCGGAGATTTTTCTACGCCTATCAACAAATTTCTAAAGAATTGGCAATGTATTTTTCTTTTAATGCTTTTAGTAATGAAACCGCTTATATACACAACTATATCTTCAACAATTAAATTCCAGGTACTATCTAAATAGTCATGATCTAAATGTACCGCAAGCCATTTGCAACGTAAATCTAAATTTTTCGGAAAGCTTAAATTATTTTAAAATAATTTAAAGAGTTATATTTCATGTTTCGTTATTATTGCTTATATTTTATAAACTTACATGTGATGAGTCAATCCGAAATTTTTCGTTTTGCAGATGTAACAAAACATATCTTTTACAAAATGATGTTAAACCCGCGATAATATCTTTACAAAAATTATAATCTAAACGAATTTGACACAAATCACAAACCGGAAATGATGTTTGCGTCATGTAGGTTGCAGCTTGTTGAATCTTTTAGAAACAGTTTTGACATGCGCATTAGAGCCGAGTATCACACATACATATGTCAATTCCAGCAAAATCTTAAGCAACATATAGCGTTCGCTATTTCCATCTACGTAGTAGATATACATCTTCAAAGGGTAGCCACATCGCTAAACAACAAGGCTCGACTTGGCGGTAAAGTAAAAAAGTTTGTATGACACCATCGATGACGTCATCATTTAGCCACATCACAAATTTATAGCGGAAGCCGGACATTTCCCGCTATGGTCGTAGTCACACTCATTGTCATTCGATTTTTTTCTGATTTGTTTATTTATAATAATTTTCTGTAATGACTGATATAGAACTCAAATAGAAACTGCACTTATATCAAGAAATTCAACAAATTTGACAATTTGACATGAATATTTATTTATAAATAAAAGGGTTGACAACTATACTATATTTTTGATACCAATATTAAAAATATAATTTCCTAATTTGTTACTAAGTCCCGCTATGAAGATAATTATATAGCTATAGCTATCTCGCAAAATATCATAGCAATAGCCACAGTCACATCCCGCTATAATTAGAATAGACCCCCTGAACTGATCTAGAACTAACTCGCGTTACTATCAAATAAATTATACATTTACTGTCAGTTGTAAAAATTATCGATAAATCAGTTCAAGAACTATTCTGGATTACTTGAAACGTGCCAATTAAACAATAGTAACCCGCAGGGTTACTTTAAAAATGCCAAATAAATACGACCTCTGTAATAATGGTAATAATAATGCTTGCTCGAACTTTCAAAATATTGATAATTGTGGAGCATCAAAACACCAACTATTTGAAAATTAAATGAACTTACAGATTATTATAGTAATATACTAATTTCTTCCCAAAGTGATATTACTGAACATTTTCTTTTTTCAGACGAATTTCAACCAGGTTGTATTGATTTGTTAATAATAACAATTAATAATGTTTAATATTTTATATTTTATAATTACAATATCAATAAATTATCATACAACAAATTATCAACTGACTAACTGTTTATCATACTGAAGTTAGCTCACTAGTGATCTTTTACCACCAACCCTGACATCCCTCTTTTTTTATAAAACAAATACTATTTTAAATTATTACAATAACTTTATAAATTGAGTTTGTTGGGTTTGATCACTTGTCTGCCCGATTTAGTGTATAGCTTTCCTTCTTCGTTTACTTCTTGTGTTTTGGTCTTTTCAGTTTCAGGTTCGGTGTATAAATTATTCTCTGCATTTTCTTTTGATGTGGTTTTTGTAGACGTGATATTTACTTTAGTTTTTTCATTCGTGTTACTCCTTATAAAGGGAAAGTCGTCAACAGCCTAATATTCATTCTACATAATATATATCAACATAATATTCAATCGCATAATGAGTCAACAACCTAATATTCAGCGGCATAATATTCAAAGCACATAAAATTCATTCCACCTAATATTCATACTACCTAATATTCAGCAGCATAATATTCATTCACATAATATGCATGCCACCTAATATTCAAACAACCTAATATTCAGTAGCATAATATTCATTCACATAATATGCATGCCACCTAATATTCATACCACCTAATATTCAGCAACATAATATTCATCCACATAATATTCAAACCACCTAATATTCAATCTACATAATATTCAGCAGCCGAAAGCACAATCGTAGCCAGCGACATCTATCGATTAGTTTTAACATAAAGGGTAGTTTCACAGGTTACTACTATATGTTGTAGATACTAACCACTAGATAGCACTACCAATATGTATATTATTTACTTTAGAAAATAATATTTTATATTTATTCATATTTTATAACAAATATACTTAATTTCAAACAAATTTGATTTGCAACTAAGCTTTAGCATGTATCCATAATAAATAATAACTAGTTTATAACATATTTTAATTTTAATAAATCAACAATTACGATTTTGGAATATATTTTAACACAATTAATAGTAAAAGTAATAATTTATTTCCTCTAAACACAATGCACCATGTATAGAAGATGTCATAATATCACTAATGTTAATTAAAGCAACAAGTAAAAGAAGGATACAAGAAATTTACACTTAGAAAATTCATTTCATTGTTTAAATCTCATAGGAAGATTATTGATTATTCTATAATTATAGATATTATGATTTTTTATTATAGAAAGTTTGATTTTTGATAATCAATAATGTTGACTTCATTAAATAAATTGAGAATTACAAAATCAGTACTTTGGTTTTCAGAGTGAATTACCGATATTAAGTTGTCTTTATTTTGATGATAAATTTTAGTTACAAAGTTTATTATACAGGGTGTATTTGGGTAGATCCCCGCCCCTAACTTCTTTAATATGAATAATGTTGTGTACTTGTGATGGCAAGGATTAATTTGCACAATAAAACACACAAGTACAAACTAAATATATCTTTATACGGTGGTTGTTAATTTTGTGTAACTCTACGCTGTTTTCTGTTGCTGCTGGATGGTGAATGAATCGGAAAGTGAATAGTTGACTGAGCTGACTGAGGAATGAAAATGAGTATGAGAGCGTCTTCTTGAACGGATTAAAAATGGCGGCGGACGGTGAAGATGTGTCAAATAAACCTGACAAAAAGTTGTGTAAAAGATGCCGAAAAACGGCACATAGTGGTTTAAAATGCATAATATGTGGTACCTTATCGCATACAAGTTGCGTCCATACGTTAAAATTACCCGTGATTAGTGACACTGCAACAAACTGTTGTGAAAATGTAATTATGGACAACGTGGTTAGTGATAACGATAACGTGCTAAGAACATGTGTAAATTATGCGAAGGACTTGGATATCAAGGAACTCTTTTTTCTGAAAGAATTAATAAAACAAAAGGACGACATGATACTATCCCAAAAAAATACTATTAATATACTCCAAGAACAGCTGGGAGTTTTAAATAATATGATAATGAACAATCACAACTTTAAGCAGACATCGCCATCTATACATAAGCAGAATAATGTAAAAAGTATTAACTCTAAAAAAATAACCAGCGTCTCTGAATTACCACCAATTAAGAAATTTCAAGGTGACAAAATTACAAACAGTGATATCGACATAAACAAGATTCGACAAAATGGCGTGATAAACAAAGTGATAAATCAAAATGATATAATTGTCAAAAATAACGCAGCCAAAAACACTGCAGAAGGTAATGGTGTAGAAATGGTTATTCCCTCAACTGGAAATAATAAACTTGACAATAAAAAAACTACAACATCTCGAAAGAATGTGCCAATCATTGGAAAGAAGGATAACATAAACGGCAGCAATCCTTTAAAATCAGTTCCCAAATATGTATATCTTCATGTTTACAGATTACATCCAGAAACTACGAACACAGAGGTACAAAATTATCTTAAAAGTACATTCCCGGAAGTACAGGTTGAAAAAATTAATGCAAAATATCCCGAGCAATATTCGTCATTTAAGATTTCTATCCATGAAACGAATTTGCAACAATCAATGGATCCAAATATCTGGCCACAGGGAGCTTGTGTGAATCGTTTTTTTCACCGAATTGCCAAGAAATCTCCAACCAAATAGCCCAGGAGCAGCCAGTCGCCAAATATATTAAATTGACTCATCTGAACATTCAGTGCTTTAGAAATAAGATCGAAGAACTTGAAATCTTTTTAGATCAATATCCATGTGAAGTGTTATGTATATCTGAACATTGGATGCGTAAAGAAGAAGAACTTTTACTAAACATTAATAATTTTACATATATCTCTGGTTTTTTCAGACAAGCTCATATCCATGGCGGAGTTGCTATATTTCTCAAAAATACTCTGATTGGTGAGCGTATAGAACTTATAGATAAATTTAATAATGAACTAACGTTTGAATGTTGCGGCTTAAAATTTAAATCCGGAGATAACATAACTTATATTATTTTAAGTATCTATCGTTCACCAAACGGAAACTTTAGTGAATTCCTAAATCTGATGAATAACTGTTTATCTTTGATATTTAGTTACCATAATCATATAAATATATTTGTTGCTGGTGATTTTAATGTAAATTTTCAAAGCAATAACACCGAAACGAAATTATTTCTCGATTTAATGGCAGCATACAATTTACATCCCACCATTAAAGAAGCTACAAGAATATGTCACAATACAAAAAATTGTATAGATAATATTTTTACAAATTTAAATCAAAATTCGTATGAAGCAAAAATAATTGAATACCAATTGTCTGATCACGTACCACAAAGTATTGTCTTTACAATCAATAATATGGCGGCATGTAGAAAAATGAGTCCTAAACGATATGCTCGCATTTTCAGTACAAATAATAACAATGCATTCAAGTTTCATTTGTCCAAGGAAAATTGGAGCGATGTATATTTATCGGATGATGCTACCACTAAGTACAATAACTTTATAGTTTCTTTTCTTTACTATTTTAAAATATCTTTTCCTACTGTCTGCTGCAACAGTAAAAACCAACCTCACAATTGGTTAACAAAAAATATTAGAAATTTCTCTAAATATTTGAAAGATCTGTTTTCCCTGTATAAAAATGGTCTTGTCTCTGAGGAATACTATAAAACTTGCAAAAAAGAATATAGAAATTTATTAGTTGAAAGTAAAAAACAATACAATATGTGGTTAATTGAAAAATCCTGTAAAAATAGTAAAAAAATATGGCGTATTATAAATGGTAACTTTAATCAAGGAATAACTACTTTTCAAACAAACAATGTATCTCACATGTCACATGGTAGTGTGGAGGCCGAATCTCCCAAAGATATTGCGGACTTGTTGAACGAATGTTTTGTAAACATTCCTGCAGCACTTTGCAATACCGGGAATAAAAATAGAGATATCACTAGCATCAGTTACGATACTCACATTAATAATGACACAATCTTTTTAGATCCAGCAACGGAAAGTGAAGTAGCCTCAGTAATAATGTCTCTAAATTGCTCATCTTCTACAGGACTTGATGAAATTCCAAGCAGACTTTTGAAAGATTGCTGTACCTTAATAATTAAGCCACTAACACACTGTATTAATGCTTCAATGTCGGAAGGAATTTTTCCTGATGCATTGAAGAACATTAAAGTTGTTGCACTGCATAAAAAAGGTAATAAAGATCAAGTGTCTAATTACAGACCCATAAGCTTAGTTTCAGTTTTTCACAAGGTTTTCGAAAAGGTCATGCTAAATCGGATTTTATCTTTTCTTGCGAAGAATGATACATTAATTGCTGAACAGTTCGGTTTTCGGAAAAACTGCAGCACCACTGCAGCTTTATTTCATTTGTTGGATAACATATACAAACACTTAGATTCAGGCAATGCTATTACGGGCATTTTTCTAGATTTGTCTAAAGCGTTTGATTGTGTTGAACATGACAAATTAATCGAGGTCATGTACAACTATGGACTCCGTGGCACATTTTCGAGTTGGCTTAGATCATATCTGTGTGAAAGAAAGCAACTTGTATTTTTTAATAATCACAGATCCGACTATAAATCCATTTCATGTGGCGTGCCGCAGGGTAGTATTCTTGGACCAATATTGTTTATATTATACATAAATAATATAAAACAAATTATCCAGGAATACTCTTTCATGGCTTATGCAGACGATATCTCTATTTTAATACCATTTACTAATGTCACTGAGCATACAACGACTATATCTAACTTAATGACTAGATTATCAGAGTGGTTTACATCTTTGCAACTGACACTAAATATAAATAAATCAGTTATGATTCATTTCAGCACAAGCAAGCGGAAAGAAAGCATGTTAATAAAGTGTAATTCTCAATCGTTGCCTCAAGTAAACTCCAGTAAAATCCTAGGTCTAGAGCTACATGAAAATATGTACTGGAACGCTTGCATTGACACTATATGCTCTAAGCTATCTTCCTTATGTTATGCAATTAAACACTTAACTAAAATCAGTAGCACACAGACAGCAAGAATGTTTTACTATGCTAAGTTCAACTCCGTCCTAGACTATGGCATAATCTTTTGGGGATCCTCATCTGCAGCATTAAGAATATTTAAGTTACAAAAATTGGCTGTAAGAAATATATTTAATTTAAAGTATCGTGATTCATGTCGGAATTCCTTTAAAAATGAAAAAATATTAACCATGCCTTGTATGTATATTTTATCGGTTATATTATTTGCCCGAAGTAATTGTAGTAATATTAAAACTCACGAAGATGTGCACAATTACAACACTAGAAATAAATCCAATTTTATCACAACTAAACATAAATTAAAATTAGCCGCCAACAATCCAATTTCAATGGGTATAAGGTTGCTAAATAAGCTACCGAAGTCTATTAAAAATGCGCAGACAAACAGACAATTTAAAGTAAAGCTGAAAACATTTTTGATAGATAAAACATATTACAGTGTAAATGAATATCTTAATGAAGTTTTATAATTAAATTATTGTATGTATTTATGTATTTGACGTGCTATATATCTGTATATGATCACTCTAGCAAATAAATTATTATTATTATTATTATTATTATTATTATTATGATTTTTATAGCATTTTAAGTAAGGGCCAGGGGAAAAGGGCAGTTTAGAAAGTTAAGGGTTGTGATGTTGCTGGATTTAGAAAGCGGATTGGAATTTAGGGTTTTTATGGCGTTAAGGAATGTTTCTGTATCTACAAAAAGTAGCTTTCTAAAATATGTACAGAACTTGTAGTAAGAATTACATGACTTAAACTTAAACTTATATATAAGAAAATTAAAATGATTAATACATAACTAGACTTATATCTAACATGCATTAACTTAATTTAAAACAAGAAAATAGAAACACGAATAATTATAACTTATAACTAATATGAATGCGGGGTACACAACAATAATAGAAAAAAAATCTTTCATATAAATGTTTACATATTATAACGCGACAATCGTTTAGTTATTGAAATTCAATTTAACTGTTTAACTATGTTGTGTTTTAATATGGAAGCAAGTAATTGGTGTCCAGAATTCTTTAGTTTGAAGTCGTGAGTTGGAAAATATAAGGAGATCGTTCGGCCGATGCCACCGAGAGCACAGGCATCGCTCAACTCGTGACTCCCCGCTATGTAGCAATCCAAGAACATTCTCCGTTGCTGCGTGAAGCGGCAGGCGCAACATCAACCCGTTAGCTCGCTCTCTGCGGGCGCCCGGCAACACTCTTCGACCCGGCAGGGTACATTCATGGCACGGGTACACTGGACGCTGACACCCCTGGTACTGACCCGTATTTATTGCAACAAACACTATAAAACTTTATGTTTAAAAAACTGAATAAAACAAATTGTGGTATAAATAGTATATGTTTCTTTCTCGATCTCCTTTCAACTCCCCAACTCAAGACTTCAAATTAAAGAATTCTGATCACAAAATTACTTACTTCCACTTTAAAACACAACATAAACGGTTAAATTGAATTTCAATAACTAAACGATCGCCGCGTTACAATATTTTAAATAAACTATTTTTTGAAAAGCTTAGTTTGCACGATACGACTATTAACTTTTATTTTTTACATGGGAACCTATAGTTTTTTCGACATTAAAATCGCAATTTAGTTCTCTTTCAACGATGTAAAAGTTTTAATTTGGAAAAATTTCTTTCCCCACTAACTACAGAGACAGGGAGTGTTCATAAAACTCTAACAGCTACAATAATATTTGGATAAAAAGTAATTAAGTTATTTTAGCACAAATAATTTAAATCATTCAAAGGTTTCATAGATAAATCATAAATCGTCTACATCAATATCGGAATAACATAGACCAACATAGAAAAGCGTTGCGTAAAAATTTGTATTTATCGAATGGTTTAAATTGTAATTTGATTTCGCAGCTTATACCGCCTCTTAACGGTGCCGCCTGATACGGCTGCCTCCCTCTATGCTCGGTCCGTTTTTTAAAGAAAGGATCTAAATGGATTTCCTGGAAGCGTACGAAATTCGAAAGTCTATTAGGAAATACTTGCAAATATTGAATGATCACGTAATTTGTGTCATTCGTATTCCTAGAAAATTCTAATTGAGGACTTTTACGTTGTCAATGAAAATTTTTAAAATATTTAATAAAATTAATTTCTTATTTTTAAAAAGTCTTCATATATTGCAGTAGGGTATCTGAAGCATTAGATATTTAGAAAATAAAATATGACCTTTTCGTCAAAAATCATGTTATTTGTTGTAATCGTTGTGACTACCTTGTTACATTACAAAATGGATTTGTTTAGTACCGAAGAAAAAATTTTTATTATCAAATTGCATTGCAGTGGAAGTAATTATGATGAAATTCGTGCATTTTTTGGTGGCTCTTATCCAGATCCTCCAATTCAGAGCAAATCGACAATATTTCGTGTAATTGATAGATTTAATATAACAGGAAGTGTTTTAAAACCTTGCAAGTGAAGATGAAGAAAGACAAGGAAACAAAATTAATGTAGTTGCAGCAGTTGAAAATAATAAAAATTTAAGTTTGCTGCAAATAGAAAAAGAGTCTTTAATTCCATTTACATAGTACTGTAAGGAATTATTTAAAACAAGAAAAGTATACGAAACACCACGAATTGAAAGAAGAAGATAAGTTTGCCAGAGCAACATTTTGTGAATTAATGCTGGAAAAGGCAAATGTAGATTCACATTTTATTGAAAATATTTGTTTTTCTGACGAGAGCACATTTACACTTAATAATGAGCCAAATATTGAAAATTTTAGATATTGGCGAAAAAATAATGAACACCTGTACGCTACAATTCATAGCCAATATCCTCAAAAAGTAAATGTTTGGATTGGAATTTTAAAAAACAATATTATTGGGCCATATATCATTTACCTCATTTTAACTGGTCAGTCTTATTATGATGTATTGGTAAGTTATATTGGACCGGCAATTGAGGAACCACTCGCATGCAGTTTTTAAATTACTCCAAATCTACATTATTATACCAATTGTTTAATTATTATTTTCAAAAATTTTTAATCTTCGAATGTTTTTCTAAAAATTGATTCATGCTAACTCTAAAAATGTGTTTTCTTGTACGGTTATCTTTTGGGGTGACACAGGTTGTTTTTGTGTGTCCATGCGTTATGTCCCAAGCTGTTGTAATGCGAGGGGAAAGGAGGGTATATACTCCACCCACTTTAAAAAACCCTTGACTGCACAAAAAAAATCACTGAGGGTCAACAAAGGTGGTTGCTCACATCTGAGCGGACGTTAACTGTTCTTCTAGATTTTCGCTAAAAACATTTAACTAACAAACACTTATATTTAATATATCTTTTTCCCCTTAGTACTAATAAAAATTAAATCATAATATCTATATTTATAGAATAATCAATAATCTTCCTATGAGAGTTAAACAATGAAATGAATTTTCTAAGTGTAAATTTCTTGTATCCTTCTTTTACTTGTTGCTTTAATTAACATTAGTGAAATTATGACATCTTCTATACATGGTGCATTGTGTTTAGAGGAAATAAATTATTACTTTTATTATTAATTGTATTAAAATATATTCTAAAACCGTAATTGTCTATTTATTAAAATTAAAATATGTTATAAACTATTTATTATTTATTATGGATACATGCTAAAACTTAGTTGCAAATATAATTTGTTTGAAATTAAGTATATTTGTTATAAAATATGAATAAATGTAAAATATTATTTTCTAAGGTAAATAATATACATATTGGTAGTGCTATCTAGTGGTTAGTATCTACAACATATAGTAGTTACCGACATTGGTTATATAGTAGTAACCTGTGAAACTACCCTTTATGTTAAAACTAATCGATAGATGTCTCTGGCTACGATTGTGCTTTCGGCTGCTGAATATTATGTAGATTGAATATTAGGTGGTTTGAATATTATGTGGATGAATATTATGTTGCTGAATATTAGGTGGTATGAATATTAGCTGGCATGCATATTATGTGAATGAATATTATGCTACTGAATATTAGGTTGTTTGAATATTAGGTGGCATGCATATTATGTGAATGAATATTATGCTGCTGAATATTAGGTGGTATGAATATTAGGTGGAATGAATTTTATGTGCTTTGAATATTATGCCGCTGAATATTAGGTTGTTGACTCATTATGCGATTGAATATTATGTTGATATATATTATGTAGAATGAATATTAGGCTGTTGAGGATGCACCCCTTATAAACCAAGAATTTCTGCGAAGTTCTCTGCCCTCTTCAGGCTGTATTATATATGATTTTTGAATTATTTTCGCGGGTAACCACTCATTACCGTCCTTGAATAAAACTTCTTCTTTGCTCTTGAAATCTTTCTCTTCTTTCTTACCTCTATCGCCATATAATTTTTCTTTTAATTTTCTTTGTTGTAACTTTTCTTTTACCTTGTATATTAATTCAGGTGAAAGAAGCTTTTGAGAAGCAGGAATAAGTGTCTTGGTTCTTCTTCCCATCAATCTTTGTACTGGTGATCCTAAATCTTCACGAGGCGTGTTCCTATGATGTAGTAGTGCTAATTGCAGATCAGACCCATCATCTTTGCATTTTTTAATTAATTTTTTAGCCTCTTGAACGTAGCGTTCGGATAAACTATTTGACCACGGAAATTTTGGACTTGATCGTCGATGATTGAATTGCCATTTATTTGTAAATGTTTTGACTTCCTCTGATGTTTATTGTTTTCCATTATCAGTCATTAATGTATCAGGAATTCCATGAATTGCAAAGTATTTTTTTAGAACTTGAATTACTTCTGTACTCAAAATATCCTGAATAGCTGTCACTGATAACAATATAGTTAATTCCATTTATCTCAAATAAATCCGATCCTATGATTGACCATGGACGATCAGGAGCATCTTGCTTTAGAATAGGCTCCATTTGTTTATTTTTCTGTAGTTTTTTGCACGTTTTACAATTGTTTACGTAGTTTGTAATGTCTGAAGTCATATTTGGCCAAAACGTATAATCTCTTGCTAATTGTAATGATCCTTTAATACCTTTATAGCTTAGATGACAAGCTTTGATCACTTCATCTGTCATTCCAGGTGGAATCAATATTCTATTGTTTTTGAATATTAGATTTTCAAAACAGGACAACTGTTCTCTGTACGTCGAGTATTTTGTTATTTCTTCGAGCACACCTGAGCTGTCTGTCGGCCAGCCTTCTAGTATTTGATTTTTTAATGCTTTTAGTTCTGTATTTGAGTCTGTTAGGACTTTCAATTTATTTATTTTATTTTGTGACATCGGTATTATCACATGTGTATAGACAATTGATTTTCATTATCTTCAGCTTCTATATCTGGATTACAATCTCGGCTCAGTGTGTCAGCAATATATAGATCTGTGCCTTTTTTGTATTTTACACTTAAATTGTATGGCAAAATTTCAATCATCATCCTTTGGATTCTAGCTGGGGCTTCATGTAAATTTCTTTTCAATATTGTTTCCAATGGCTTATGATCTGTTTCAACTTCAACTTTCGTATTTCCCCATATGTATTCGTGAAATTTTTTACATGCAGTAGTTATAGCCAACATCTCTTTTTCTATTTGACTGTACCTCTTCTGTGTTTCTGTTAATGACTTGGCGCTGTATGCTATCGGGCGACCGTCTTGCATCATTACCGCTCCTACAGCCTTACTGCTCGCGTCAACTGACAACATTACTTGTTTCTTTGGGTTATAATAAGCTAGAAGCGTTATATCTTTTAATTTTTCTTTCAAATTTTTAAATGCTTCTTCTTGTGGATGGTCCCATAACCATTCTATATCTTGTTTTAACAAGTTCCTAAGTGGAGCTGTAAGATCCGACAAATTCGGTATGAATTTTGCGAGATACGTCACTACACCTAAAACTCTTTGTAATTCTATCACATTTGAAGGTGTTTTTATAAGCGTAATTACTTTCACTTTTTCTGGATCTGGAAGTATTCCTTCACTTGTTAATAAGTGACCTAAAAATTTAATATTTGTTTTCTCAAACTTGCATTTGTCTGAATTGAGTTTCAATCCTGCGTCTTTTATTTGTTGTAATACCACCTCTGTAATTTTTCTCAGTTCCTCAAGATCAACAGCATGTATAAGAATGTCATCTATTGAACATTTTACTCCTTTTATGTCCTTTAATATACTGCACATTATTTGCTGGAATATTTCCGGAGCAGATGCTAGTCCAAACGGTAGACGTTTGCATTTATAGCGACCCCAGGGCGTTGCGAATGTTAAGTATCTAGACGTCCTTTCAGTTATTGGTATTTGCCAAAAGCCTTTCTTACAATCCAATAATGTGAAATATTTAGATCCATCTATCTTAGCCGCAATTTCCTCGAACGTGTTCAGTGGGTAGTGTCTTCTTTTTAAGTTTTTATTTATATCGGAAGGGTCGATACAAAGCCTCAATTTGTCTTTTTGTTTGACTACTACTAATGGTGATACTGCAGGCGTTGGTTCAGTAATTGGTTCTATGATTCCTAATTTAGACATATTATCCAATTCCTTCTTGACCTCATCTCTTATCGCATACGGAATTCTTCTTGGTGGATGTATTACTAGTTTCGGATTTTCTACTAATTCTATTTCGTAAGTAAATCCTTTCAAACATCCCAGACCCTCACATAGATCTTTAGTTAAAGTGTTCACTCTTCTTATAAACCCAAATTTAACACATGTTTCTTTGCCTAATATTGCCTGAACATTTTCTTTAACTACTATAAATTTTATGTCTCCTTTTTTTCCTCTTAGGTTAATTTCTGTAGTGCATTCACCTTGAACTTCAATGTAGTGATTTGAAAATGATACCAAATTTTTTGTTTTTAATTTTTTAATTTCTAATTTCGCTTTCTTCGCTATTTGTTGTGATATTACATTACATTGTGCACCCGTGTCTAGCTTAAAATTGACTTCTGTATTTTCGGGTAGCTTTAACTTTTGGTACCAATTTCCGGCTGAAAATTCTGTCTCTTGCAATGTATAAATATACAATATTTCATTGTCTTCTTTTATTTCAACAGTATTAACTTCTTTAGTTTTACATTGTTTCTCAAAATGTCCTGTCTTTTGACATTTTTTGCACTTTTTCCCGAATGCTGGGCAACTTTTTCTCCCATGCTTTTTTCCAAATCTACCACAAGTAAATATTTCGTCTTTATTCTGTAACTTTTTATAGTTATGTTTTGATTTTATTATGTTTACTTCCATTTCTTGTTTTTCTTTCATGTTTTGAAGTTGTTTTTTTCGTTTGCTCAGCAGCTCGACAGATGTTTATTGCCGTTTCCATTATGAGATTTTCCTCCGCCAAAAGACGTTCTCTCACTGGATCACTTTGAATTCCAAATACAATCCGGTCACAGATTAAACTGCTTTCTAACTTTCCAAAGGAACAGTTTTTGCATTTGCTCTTCAACCTTGTTAGGAACTCATCAAAATTATCACCATTTTTCTGTTCGATTTTATTAAATACGTACCTTTCATAGGTTATGTTGATTCTGGGAACAAAATATTCCTCAAATTTTTTCTTTATAACCTCCACTTGGGTTTTCTCTGTATCCTTTAGGTTAAACGTATTATATATAGCAACAGCTTCAGCACCTATGATGGTCATGAAAGTTGCAACCTGGACCGCTGCATCTTTTTTCTTCATATTAATTGCAATTTCGTACCACTCATACTGCTGTAGCCATGTTCTCCATGCAATTGACATGTCTAATTCTGAATTTATTTGAAACTGCTTTGGTGGCTTTAATCCTGTGACACTATCTTCATTTACAATTTTGGTTTTCGGCACCATGTTTTGATTTGTTAATAATAACAATTAATAATGTTTAATATTTTATATTTTATAATTACAATATCAATAAATTATCATACAACAAATTAACAACTGACTAACTGTTTATCATACTGAAGTTAGCTCACTAGTGATCTTTTACTACCAACCCTGACACCGGTGTATCCTGTATACATTTGTTCCTCATGTTACACAACACTTCACTCTTTCTCCAAGTTTAAGAAAAAGTGTTTGGACAATTATAGTCGTTTGAATGATTATATAAAACTACTGCAAGGAAATAAGGACAATACCTCGGACCAGAGTTTCAGGGAATTACAAGTCAGAGTAATTAATTGTGAACAACTGATAAAGCATGGGAATAATATTCATTTAAATATTGAAAAGAATGAAGATGCATTGATGTCATGGCAAAAAGAATATAGCCAGAGAATTGAGGTAGATGATCACATCGAAGTGGAAGAACAATCTCTTGCATCTGAAGCCAGCGCAGACCGAGACTTTTACCAGGAACTTGTGAAGAGCATATCAGTATCAAAAGATATACAAGATGGCGCTTCAAGTGTTCTTAGTGAGGATAACAATGTGTTACATAAGCAAAACTATCAGAAAACTGTAGTAGAAGATTATATTGTCGTAGAAAATGAGTTAGTTGCTCAGAAAGTTTTTGTTATCAAATCAAATAATCAGAATGAAAATGATTATGCACTTCTATCATCGGAAGAACAAGATGTTAGCAAAATTATTGTAGAAACTAACAAGAAAGAATCACTTGCATATAAAGACAGCACAGATCTAAAATTTGACCAGCAACTTATTTGTACACTCAGCGAGTCTATATGTGATAATAAACAAAACGGTGGTTCAAGTCTTACTAGTCAGGATAACAATGCATTGAATAAGGATGAAACTAATTCCAATACCGACACAAACAGTCAAGAGTTTCAATGTTTAATGAGTAATGAAGTGTTTACTGACAGATTAACGTGTGATATACATTTAAGAAATCATATTAATAATATAAAGGGTTTGGAATGTATAATTTGTGATAAGAAATTTAGCCAAAAATGTAATTTGAACCAACATATGAAATTTCATTTCGGTATTAAAGATTATGAATGTTCAGTTTGCAAAAAGAAATTTTCAAGAAGTTATTATTTGAAAGGACATTTGAAAATACATGAAGGTATAAAAGATTATGAATGTTCAATCTGCAAAATGAAATTTTTATACAGTTGGCATTACAAATCACATATGAAAACACATGAAGGCATAAAAGATCATGTATGTTCAATTTGCGAAAAGAACTTTTCACGAAGTTCGCATTTGAAAACACATATAAAACTTAATTTAGGTATTAAAGATTATGAATGTGATATTTTGCAAAAGAAAATTTTCACAACGTTCGTATTTGAAAACACATATGAAAATACATGAAGAAAAAGTAGCGATTTAAAAAGGCATATGAAATATCATTTAGATATTAAAGATAATGAATGCTCAATTTGAGACTAAAAGTTTGTAGAAAAATATATTTTCAAAAGATATGTGGTTATTCTTAAAAATGTTTAATGTTTTTGTATTTATTTTAGAATATTTTGTAACTATTTTTGCATGTAAATATGTATATTTCTAAATTAACAATATACTATATTATATATTTTTATCTATTTGATGTATTTAAAATTATGATGTATTCAGCACTTACGTAACCATAAATAAAAATAAATAAATATATCATCACGCCTTTTACCCATTGTTGGGTGTGGAACTCTGCCGAAACAGCTTTTGAGAAGTGATATATTTATTTGCGTGAAGTGCGGTTACCAGTCGTCAAATCACGGCCCCCAAAGATGTTAGTGGTGGGGGAGCCACAGGAGTATTTTTTTAATGTGGTGAAAATGTTTGTCGGTTATGGGAATCGAACCAGGATTCTCAGGTCGACTTGGTATCACTGAGCCACCTACCGAATGAAAAGATTTAATTTGTTATTTCATATCTGCGTTAGTAGTGCCATAAAAATGTTCTGTATAGTCTAAAATAATATTGACACACGCAAGTTGTTTTTATTAAATATCCTACGGTGTTTGACAGTTACCAAGCAACGTGCTTTTGGAGTTTGGGTGATCAGAAAGTAACTGTTTTAGTTGGCGATAGTGGCCGTATTTATTTGGCATTTTTAAATTTCCCGGTAGTGAGAAGGTACACCAAATATGGTATTATTATTTTTCATGTTTAACAATAACGTAATCATAGTAAATTTATTGAAATAACAAAGTCAAAGCTTGCAGTGATCACAAATTTTTTTGGAAACAATTATTGACGCCGAAACTAATCGTCTGGTTTGAAATATAAACAAAACATTCACAGAATCAATTTAGAAGTAGCATCCCGCTACCTTAGTAACATAGAATTACTTTTTATTCATTGCCGATTAGAAATAACTGGAAGCCAACCCTGTTTGCAATTGTGTTGTAAAGACGATATCTGACCATACAGAAATATTTGTATCATCTTTCTTTAAGTAGATCTCGTGGTGATTTAGTTTATCCATATTATTATTAGTACATTTTGAAGAAATTACATACTCGAAATAACATTTAGTAAAACTACAATACCGTTAAATTAAGAGGGAGTAAAAAGTAAAGCGATCTTGTTCCGTTTTTTCTCACCCGCTAGGGACAGACTATAGCTTTCTCTGTCGAATTAGAACACAAACCAGAGCATCGGATGCACCACCACCATGGGTAGAAATTTCTATCAGAATCTAATGAACGAATAAACATGCATAAATTTCACCCTGCCAAGTTACTCTGAATATTTGGGGATTGCACGCGACAAATACGAGAGGTAAACGAGTCTGGAGAAACGGTTCGCTCACCCTGATACAAGCCAAATATTATTTTCTGTCCTTTAGCACGCCAAGACGAGAGACTAACGAATTAGAGTAACGTAAACAACGGCGTTTTTTTCTGAAATATGTTGTGTTTTCTGTTTATCTTAGGAAAATGCGATTTTTGATCGCCATTCAATCGAGGGTGTTTACGTGTATAAAACATACCGTTTTTCACCAGGAACGGGATCTTGGTTCCGGCTAGGGACAGCTTCAGTTCAGTTACAATTTGACTATTCGGGGTTATCGCACATTCTACGAGATTCCTTTGATCGTACGCTCTGTAAAAGCCATATACTTACTATCTATATACTTCTGATACTCGTATTTTACAATAGAAAGTAGAAGGGAGATAGATGTATACATCCAACTCACTAATAGAATTTCGTCCTTGTAATACGCAGACGGTTTTCTATGAGTTTCTTAAAGAAATATATCAAAAGGGGCATAAAATAATTAGATACAAGTACGTAGTCAAATATAACAGTAACAGCATGACAAAGAGATAACATTGTCGGTATAACCACCAACCACGTGACGAACAGAAAATTGCTTTTTTTTGGCATTCTTTCTTGACAATGACTGTAGTCAATCTTGTTGCAGCAATTTGAGCATGCGCATTTACTACGTCGAATTCTATTAGTGAGATAGAAATATATATCTGTCTCCCTTCATAGCAGACGTGGAACATACAGAATCAGCACTATATGGATAGTAAGTACTATGTACTATGTTTTTCTTTCGAGTTTAAAGAAATAGAAACAACATATTTAGGAAAATCTGATTATCTACTTTAAATACAATAGAATAAACACTTTTTTTGAAAAAAAAAACCGGATGATTGATAACGGGTGAAACAAAATTAAACCCTACATTGGGGAAGTCGTTTAGAGTAAAAAATGTGATATGAAGGTATGTCGCTTGGCCGGTTTATTTTATAATTAATTAAATTTAATTTGTAACATTTATTTTATATCTTGATAGTAAAAATAAAATAATGCAATAAATTTATGAAACGAGTACTACCTATTTTATAGGCGTCAAAATACAAATGTAACCAATAGTATATTGTAACACAAATTTGGCAATGGCAATCATGTGGCACTGAGTGTTGCTAAAAGATACTTTTCAACACGACGGTAAAAAAAATAAATAAATAAATGATAAAATAAAATTTATAACTTAAGTATAGACAACTCAAATCAACTATAGAGGCGCTGCATTCGGCTAGCTTTGGTAGGATAAATGGTTTGTTTACATCAGAATACATATATTAATGTAGAGCTCGTTTCGCCAATTTTGACAATAAAATTAAATATTGTGCAATTGTTTAAATTCTTGGATATCTTCACATTCGTAAGAAAATTGTATATAATTTTTAATTCTGAATAACTTGCGTAATATTAGAAAATAAAAGCAATTTTTTTTCTCCTGATCATTTACTTTTTGCTTGAATAATATTATTTTCGCATAGATATATGATTTGTGGTTACAAAATATATACTAAATATGGGGGTACTTATTCAACTATCAAAAATTTAAACTTAAAAAATGTAAACATCGAATATTTACTCAATACAAAAATATATTAATTGTATGTTTCGAAGGTTCCGAATTACATTTTGTTTCTACAGGCCGGCATACAAAACTGCAATAACATGATTGACAGACTAATTAAAATCTAAATTTAAATTACTTAGTGACCACTGTTACGATAATTTATTAATGTATAAAATTAGTAGTGTAATGCTTGAGTTAAAAAATTGCTGCCGGAGTATATATTACAAATTGCAACTAAGCGTTACACAACCTAGCGGTAACTTTTAGAACGACTGTATCCAGGACTCATTTTGAACTGTATTATAATATATAATACAGTTCAAAATGAGTCCTGGATACAGTCGTTCTAAAAATTACCGCTAGGTGGTGTAACGCTTAGTTGCAATTTGTAATATATACTCCGGCAGCAATTTTTTAACTCAAGCATTACACTACTAATTTTATACATTAATAAATTATCGTAACAGTGGTCACTAAGTAATTTAAATTTGTCACATTTTTCAAAATATCTGTATCTAATATAGATACAGATATTTTGAAATATTTTCGGTGTATTTATAAAATATATAATGTAGAACGATTATTACTGCGTACTAGGATGTAAAAAAAAAACATCCAAATGTATCTTTTCATGTATTGCCAAAGAAAGAAATACAAAAAGCACAATTTGAGCCAAAATTTAGGGTTGCCGAATTAATAGATAAGCATGCAGTATGGATTATGCGATTAAAAGTAGAGAAAAAAAGTTAACCCGCATATGGTAGTATGTTCCCTACATTTCACAAAAAATTATTACATTATTATTTCCACTTTTCCAATAGTAAAGGAATGCTATTTCAGGAATGTTTACGTTACCATGGATACGTCTTAAGACCAAAAATAATATTTTTACTACAATTGAAATGTGACAAATGATATAATAATAATAACCTTTATTACTCCATACAAAAACTGGTATTTTTAGTCCTAATGAGACAAATAACTATTTTTTTATGGTAAGAAGTTAATCAAGTAATATGTGAATAGAAGTGTTACCTAATACAAATTTTCACTGTACATCTCAAACGAAATTTCCAAAAGCAAAGAAAACATAATAAATAAATTCAAAATAGTGACAGAAATTTGAGAATGAAAAAATCCATTGAGATGCAAAATTTAGGACAAAGTGAACATTAAAACGCTACACATAATAATGTTGAGAAAAGTCACGATACAAATACAGTAAAAGAGACAGAAACAGTAGATACTATAATAAATTTATTAAATAATCAAGCGAAAACGTTTGGAGATTCTGAAATACAAGTAAATACACCGGAAAGTCGTACTGTTGTACATTTAATAAATACAGAAAGAGCATTTAACCATTTCAGGCTGAATTCAATAGATTTAATATATAGTGACAATCGTGTAAATAAATTAAATATAAAAGAGAGAGTTATTTTGTCTTTTATAATATTAAAGTGCGATTTAAGTTACGTAGTTTTAAAACGGCAAAAATCTATCATGGATCCAGTAGTTCGCGAAGTGTTCTAGATGGCATGGCGATCTTAATTTTATTTGCCTATTACAAATTATCAACTGACGATTCTTTTATCATATGTTGCAATAGTTCAGAGCGATTTGCATCCGTAAAAGCAACAAATAGTTCGTATTAGATTTTCTTTTTTTAGGTTTTTCATAGCAAAAATGTAAAATTAGCTTTATAAAAACACGTACTTTTACCATACAAACATACAAAATAAATAAAATAGTTCCACCACAAGAAGTTAGTTTTTTTTACCGCTAGTTGGCGTGTTCGAGCGCTGGAGTTGTCAATAGATAGTAAGTATATGGCAAGCTCAGACTAAACATAACTAGACGGATAACAACGGCATTTGTTGTGAAGCAGAAAGGGATAGAATAACTGGTTGGTGAGGCGGGTGCGCGGCAAGGAGCGAGTACAAGTTGATGTTATGCAGGTTGCATTTATGTTGATGTCACTTATCAGGCGCGAACATTTTATTTATTTAAATACAAAAGTACGTATACAAAACACTTAATATGTCAAAAACTAACCTTTACTTTCATGTATGAAAAGTAAGTAATTGAATATTAAAATAACTACACAAATGTCTGCAACTTGCATAACATCAAAGTGTGTTCGCTCCTTGCCGCGCACCCGGCGGACCAACAAGTTATTCCATCCCTTTCTGGTTCACAACACTGCATTGACTTGAATACGGCATAATTCGTCTAGTATTATACGTCATTGATGGCAAGCATCAGAACAAGAATTTGATTTCGCCGTTCAAGGTTGTGTGCCTGAACCAACTTTCAAAATTGTTTGGAATTCCAGCAGATTCACATTCAAAATATATTTCATTAAATCAGTTTATTGATGCCTTTCATGTGAAAAGCATGTAAACATAAACATTAAACAATAAAAATTGTGAAGGTGAATTCCATATTAAAAATGTTTACAATAGTAAAATATGTTATTAGATAGTGAACTTTAATCTTGTTTAATTATTGAATAAAAATACTTTGATCAATCACAGTGAATCACGGAACGAAAACACATTTAAAGTCAACAAGTGATAATATTAATCACTAGAACATACGCTGACTTATTTGTGTGGTGTGTATTCATAAGTTATCAGTTTTTGTTTTTGCAGTTTTATTTAAGTGCTATTTTGATTTATACTTTTAAAGTAATTTAGTATAATACTATGCAGTGAATTTGTGAAACAGGCTTTTCAAATTTATAAGCTACGTGTAAGTATTTTGTTTTATATTTTTGTTATTCAACAGGATGATAAGAATTCTTGACGTAATTTTGTCTATAAGCTTGAATTACATTATACTTGTTTTGTCTAGATTTATGCTAGATTTCATGTTCGATTTTCATTCGAGTTGTCTTTGATTTACATATTTTATTATAAAACCATTCGTATATAATTGAGTAATGTCGACTTTTTACGAAGTATTCCAAATTGACAACTTTACAAAAGAAATACTGCATTTTGACAAATTGAGGTTATACTTAGCATTTGAAGCACAGAGACTACAAATGTGTAGAACTGTTGAAAAGACATTTTTAATCAATTTTAACAGCGAGTGAATAAAACTAATGTCAAAAAAATAACAGTTAATTGGAGTATTGTAGCACAATGGGCCTTTCAAGACTTTTTTGATTTTTTATATATTAATCTACGTAATAAAATAATTATACCCAAATTTTTTATTTTGTTTTAAAACTTGTATTAAGCATGATAAAAATATTTAAACTTTCGAAACAAATTAATATGACGTAGTTGCATCTTAGCTTAAAGAGAGACAGATAAGACAGAGATAAATAACACGTAACTTGTCGTTGTCAGTAGAATCCTCAGACAAAACATAACTAGACGGATAACATCGGCGTTTGTTCTGAGTCAGAAAGGGCTAGAATAACTGGTTGGTGAGGCGGGTGCGCGGCAATGAGCAACTTGCATAACATCAAAGTGTACTCGCTCCTTGCCGTGCATCCGGCGTACCCAAAAGTTATTCTATTCCTCTCTGCTTCACAACACTGCATTGACTTGAATACGGCATAATTCGTCTAGTATTATACGTCATTGGTAGAATCATAGAATGCTGAATGCGTATTTCTTCTTCGTCTTCTTGAGCACCGACAAACGTTTCAGACAAAGCTCTGTGATTGGCTTAATGCAACTACGTCATTGCAATATGGCAGTGCGAATGTTTTAAATTATTCAACTTTAACTTTCATATTTCAGCAATAAAGATATCATTTATGGAATGATTGTATATTGTATTAAATATGATGTACGGTCAAGAATTTATTTTAATAAATATATATTAAAAAGCTCTAACACTTGAATCCCCCATTGGTAAAACCTCAGACAAAACATAACTAGACGGATAACAACGGCGTTTGTTGTGAAGCAGAAAGGGATAGAATAAATGGACGGTGAGGCGGATGCGCGGTAAGGAGCGTGTACAAGTTGATGTTATGCAGGTTGCATTTATGTTGATGACAGTTATCAGGTGCGAGCATTTTATTTATTTAAATACAAAAATACGTATACAAAACACTTAATATGTCAAAAACTAACCTTTACTTTGATGTATGAAAAGTAAGTAATTGAATTTAAAAATAACTACACAAATGTTTGCAAATTGCATAACATCAAAGTGTACTCGCTCCATGCCGCGCGCCCGGCGGATCAACAAGTTATTCCATCCCTTTCTGCTTCGCAACACTGTATTCACTTGAATATGGTGTAATTCGTCTAGTATTATACGTCATTGGGTAAAACTGAATGCACGCATATCTGCGCAGGCGTAGACTAATCTAATATGAAAATCGAATAGAAAAATCAAGGTAGATGTATATTCTATACTAGAAACTAGTATGAAACTAGAACGAAACTCGGATCGAAATTTCTAAATTACATTATGCTAGAACTGGCTAGGAACTATTCGGATGAAACTCGAACTAGACGAAAAAAGTATAATGTAATTCAAGCTTTACTTACAAAGATAATATGTAAGGTTGCTATCTAACGGCACTTTCACAAAGTTAATTGGTTACCGCAACACATACAAATATGTATCAAACGTCAAACTACAGAATATAACAAGAAGTTTGTACACGGGCTATCAAGAATCCATTCTGGATACAAATATGAAGATGCTACAAACATTTTGAGTATTTTTTGTTTATTTAATCAGTCAAGATAAATCAAGTTCATACTGTTAGCTGTTGACGTTTGTCAAAAGAATGGGCAAAAGAGCGTGAGGGGGTTTATACTACGAATGTTTTATCTTTTTCTAATATTCATTACATCTTTCTTGCACATGACGTCATTTTTGTAAGTATCTATTGCCCAATAATAAATGGACGATTCTGCACGACATATGTAATTGTAGTAGTGTTTCTTACAATATTACGTACGTCGGAACTCTGTTCAGGAAATAATTTTGTGTTGTCAATCTACTTCGTTTACATTGGTAGTGCATTTCTATAAAAACGTAACGGTGGAATCATGGGCGTCCACAGACATTTATTCAGGGGGGACGAGTCATAAAATATCCCAGATATACATACCTATGCTCGTACATAAATTTCTAAAATAATTTTTTTATTTACATAACGTAAATACAAATACACCTAATAAATAGACAAAAAAATTTAAAGTTGTGAAATAAATTATTATTCTTTGCCGTCAGAGGTTTGAATTGAAGAGGAAGGACAATCTTCGAATATCTCTTCCATAAATTGACACCACTTCTTCAATAAATTCCGAATTAGCAGTTTTACCTTTCTTATTTTTTAATATTTTGTCTTTGTGAGTACTTAATAAACTTAGATTACTCAATCGTTACGACAGGGAAAATGTCGTCAGCTGGTTGGCCATAAGAATACTGCTGAAAATTAAATGTCAGCTTGGATTTATTGTAAACTTATAATTTAATTTTTTATTTTATGTATACAGGGTCTTTATTTTTATATTACACATAGGAAAAACAAAGGGTAATTTTTACATGTTAGTTTGCCTTAAGAAGACTTATGAACGAAGTGGCGACGAAAAAAAGTGAATCAAAATAACTTAATTTTTCGTCAATACGTCTGTTTGACAAAAATTGATTAATTTTTTTCCTTCGCCATTTCACTCATAGTCCTCTTATGGCAAATTAACATGAAATAATTTAACATTGTTTCTCCTATGTGTAATACAGAAAAAAAGACCCTGTATATACATATTTATATTGTATTTGGTTAGTTAATAACCAGGAGGGGCGATGTTAAATTTTTAAAAAGAACGACGTTATTAATTTTATATAAATGTTTTTTACCTAAATATTTTATGGTCTAAGGCCGTATTCGAAGTAGCCTGTTGAATTTAGTATTTAGGAATTGGGGAAAGAAATTAGGAACTTTATTATTATTATTAGTATACTACTAACGACATCTGCAGTCTGTAGGTTGAATTGTTTGTCGTTTAGACGTTTAATACTTTTTGTACTTACACACGAAATACGAAGCCTGTTTTTCTTCAAATATGCTACAGCAAATTTGAAAACCTGTAAATGTCGAAAAATTGTTTTTGCTTGGCCGTAATGCGCATGATTTTTCATTTAGTGCTTATTAACTTCAAGGCGTAGTGTGCTCTTGCAAATCCTAAAATCTAATTGCTAAACCCTAAATTATGACGTCATTTAGAGCACACAAATTTAGGATTTGGTGATAAAAATGCAACTCCGAACATAGCCTAAGTTAAATTTTGGTAAAAAAATGAAATATATAACAGAATTTAGTAAATAGATATTATATATATTACAAAATACTTGTATATTTACTTTTATGTAAACTTTTGTAAATCATAAAACGACAAAAAATTTATACTGGCGAACTCGTGTGATTTTCGGTTCGTATGTAGATATAATATTTAAATAACTATAAATATGTGTTTTTAATTTATTAAACTCGAGTTAAACTTTTAATTGGTATATATTCCAGGTCAAATATATGCACAGATCTTTAGTTCACTCGATGGTAGCACAGGGTATAGAACGAATTGAAATATTTATGAGCTACATATTGACGGAATATTATTACTTAATCAAAAAGTTAGAGAACTAGTTGCTGACTGGTTATGAGGCTGTGTGGCACGTTATTTAAATAAATACTGAATTCAGTTTGAGATCACAACAAGTTTAATGTAAAATGAAGACTTGAAATGAAATCCGAGCTAAGTGTCAAAAATTTTATTTTGAGAAAATTAAATTTTTATAAATGTGCCATTGATTATTTTAATTACAATTGTAAAAAAAATCACAAACAAATATTATAATAGAACACAGTTTTATAATGAAAATTTTTTTAAAAAATCAAGCGGTGGTAACAATAAACAATATTGAATTCAAAATATTTACAAACGTGTCATGTGCCCGAATGTACATTTGAGAAAACGATGTAAGTACAGATTTATATACATGAAAAAGAATGTATGTACAATATATTTTTCAATAAAATTAAACCATAAATAATAATAGAAAAGGAAGTAATATTTATTTCTGATATAAATAACAAAAATATACAAATTCAAAACACTATAAATTATTTGAATATACATGGTTTTATAAAAATATTGTTTATTTGATAATATTTTCATAAAATTCTTTGTTTTCGGGTTTAATAAAATTAAGTATGGCCTCGAGATCTTTTTTCTTCTCTGGTTTAATTCTATTTTCACAGACTAGTTCTGGTAAGTTGAAACTTTTAATATCCTGTACAAAGACATTTTTTTAAATAGTTTTACTGATTTCCAATTTTCCATTTCGTTTAAAGACTCTCTAATAAGAACTATACCAGGATCTTTATTTGAAATTCTTAGCCACTGGACTGTGGATATTTTAAGTTTTGAAGTATGCAGAAACTTTTCCGATATAGTCTTAAAATCAAAGAAATCTTTAGTAGTCATCATTAAAACATTTAATGGATTTGTAGGAGTTGCAGTTGTTATTAACAGTAACATTTTATTCTTGTCGCAGGTCTGGCATGTATCGGTACGAGGATGGTGAAATTTTAGTTTTGGGAATTTGGTTTTAAATGTATTGTAATAAAAACTGTATGATATTGTTGAATTTGGGTACGAGTTCTTGAAAGCAGAGTACATTCGGTTGATATTTAAATCCTGACTTAAATACTGCATGCTGCTATTTATCCTTCCGTAGTGACTTATTTCTCGAGGAAATGAAGAAATATGTTGAATTACAGTGTTTTCATCATCGATAGAAAATTTTCTGTATTTTTGTTTGTTACCTCTGCGTTCAGTATAAATATTAGCTCCAATTTTGTTGTGTTTGAATTCGCCTAGATGTGATTCTGAAGACATTCATGAATGTCTTCTTGCAAACATGTAAGATATCGGCAGAACCATTAGGCAACGAGAAACATACAGTTGCTTGCTTTCTACTCTCTTTGGATATTCATAATGGCCATGACGTCTTCCTTTTATTGGATATACTGTAAGCAGACCCATTAGATACGAATTTTGTTTATTATTATCTTGTAATGCATAAAAGCTTTAGGTTTTTATTCATACTTTATATCTTTGCACTGATATGTACATTTGCAAATAATCTAAAACAAGAAAATAGAATGTTAATAAATTAAAATTGAGAATGAACAATAAACATTATTACCTCATCTATAGGTTTTTCTTTCGATATCTTTGTTTTGTTAACATATGAGACATATTCAATTCCTTGACTTCTTTTAAATTTTCTGTCTTCATTTACACTTTCCTCACCAGCTTTTCTTCGTTTATTTCTTTCACTAGGTTCCATTATTAAGCATTAAAACAAATTATTGTTCTAAACAGATTCTTCGTGTAAATACTACTTGTCAGAAAACGCGTATCTCATTGAGGTTAGGTGCTTAATGGTACTTAACACGGTTTTCATATTTTGATAACTTAGACATAGCACTAGGGCCATCATTTGATTTTGAACCATTAAATAAAAACCTGGCACATAGCGCTCTTTATAGGTTATTGGCGAGGACACATAGAACACATTTCATGGAAAAAAAATGTTTTTCAAAATGTGGCACTTGGCTCGGATTTCATTTCAAGTCTTCAAATGTCGTTTTAACTTCAGTACTTAATTCAAACGCTCGCATTTGTTTAATGACTGTTATATTCCAATCTTAAAGTGAGTGATACACTATACTGTCCTTTATATGTATATATATATATATATATATATATATATATATATATATATATATATATATATATATATATAATTGAAAAAAGAAGTAAACATTTCTGTTTTAACTAAAAAAAAATTGTTTTATTAAAAGACTGTATAATAATAAAGTTTGTTTTAAATAATAATTAACTTCAATTTCATTCGCCAAACTGCCCACAAGATAATAATCATGATAGTTCATTTGTGTGATGATTTAGTTTATGTGAAGAAAAAAAAAAGAAAGTTATACTGCTACACATTTTGTGTTTAAGGTATATTTAATGTTAAATTTAGTTAAAAATGTTGAAAATTAATTATAACAAGAAAACTGTACATGTTTCTTTATTATGACGTTTAAGAGCACATTAACATTCACAAAATCGTAAATAGATTTGTAGTATACAGATTAAAAAATTCCTGGTTAAAAGAAAATTTACACTGGAAAACAATATAGCAACAAATCTATGACAAAGTAAATCATATACTTGTTGTTTTCAGATCATTTTAAACATTGTATATTGAATAACATAGATTTTTTCCTTCATTAAATTATGGTTTCATGTTAATTTAATGTATTTTAATAATGTAATAGTCAAATAGGTTATATATATTATAAAAAAATCTTAAATAAAAATAGAAATTTAGTATTACTCCTAAGTCTTATAAATGTTCTTTGTAGACTAATGACGGCGACCTTGATTATATCTTTACCCTTTCTATTTGAGGTACCCTACTATCAACCAAATGAATCGACAAGTTTGTATAATATTTTAATGTAATATATAAAACCAATATTCATTGGGTGTCCCAGTTTAATCCGCCAGTAGCGATAATTCTGAAACATTGCATTGAATCAAAAAGTGTTCCAAATGAAAAGTTAATGGTTCTGAGGGGGACATCTGATGCCGTAGACTTTGCCCCCCCAGACCCCCAAGGGGGGCGGGAACAGGGGGCAACTTTAAAATCTTAAATGGAAACTCCTATTTTTTATTGCAGATTCTGATAGAGGGTTAAAAAGTATGTAAGTTTTATTCGAAACATTTTTTTTATTGGTCGAGAGATGGCGCTGCAAATGTAAAAGTTAGGTTTTTTGTCAATTAAATTGCGAAAATCGTAACGTAATTAACTGTTATTATTACTTACTTACTCACAACCTTACAAGGTTGTTTTTTTCTCAGCCTGCCCAAATACTACCCCCCCCCCCCCCTACAAAGACGTAAAGTACTCAAAAATAGCGATTGAGTACTTCTTTTTCAAATTAAATAATGGTAAAATAATTCAAAAAAGAATGTCATTTTTTTTTCAAACAGTGTTTGACCGGCCACCCCGACTAAAATTGACCTACATTTTAAAACTCTATCCGAGTCTGAGGTACAAAATAGGGGTTTCCATTTAAGATTCTAAAGTTGCCACCAGCCCCAGTGGGGGGTGGGGCTATGTGGGGAGCCCGGTCAAACACTGTTTGAAAAAAAATGACATTCTTTTTTGAATTATTTTACCATTATTTAATTTGAAAAAGAAGTACTCAATCGCTATTTTTGAGTACTTTACGTCTTTGTAGGGGGGTGGGGGCGGGGGTAGTATTTGGGCAGGCTGAGAAAAAAACAACCTTGTAAGGTTGTGAGTAAGTCTTAAGTAATAATAACAGTTAATTACGTTACGATTTTCGCAATTTAATTAAAAAAAAACCTAACTTTTACATTTGCAGCGCCATCTCTCGACCAATAAAAAAAATGTTTCGGATAAAACTTACATACTTTTTAACCCTCTATCAGAATCTGCAATAAAAAATAGGGGTTTCCATTTAAGATTTTAAAGTTGCCCCCTGTTCCCGCCCCCCTTGAGGGGCTGGGGGGGCAAAGTCTACGGCATCAGATGTCCCCCTCAGAACCATTAACTTTTCATTTGGAACACTTTTTGATTCAATGCAATGTTTCAGAATTATCGCTACTGGCGGATTAAAATGGGACACCCTATATATCCCTTCAATTGCCCTAGCAACGTAAAAGTAAATATGAATAAAAAATAAACAAATTTAATCAAATAACATTATAATGCTCTTACAATACGATCCTGAACCTATTTATATTATTATTATGATTATTTATGTATCTACATGATAAACTATGACGATCAGTGAAAACGCTGGTTGAAAAGTCTTTATATTACAAGAGATATGATTTTTTGAAGTTTTGTGTTGGGATTGTGACGTCCCAACTTCGTTTTAGTGGTACTTAACTTGTTTCGTTCAAAGCGTGCAAATAATATACGATTGAATTCTTGAAAAATAATCTTACTATGTTGAAAATCATATTTTATAGAAGTTGCAAGCCCAAGAAAATGAAATGAAATTATAGTAATAAATATACAATGTATTGAACACGTATATACTAGCAAACGACAAACAGCTTGTAGAACCAGTGCTGAGATGTCATATTTAGTTACGTTCTACTCCACATATGTCTCTATTGATCACGCGAAAATATTCGTGGCCAATGTGAACCTTCCGGTTTTGAATATAATCGCTTATATTTCTGATACTAAACATTATTTTTAACTTTTTTTTTCACTAATAGCTATTATTCAAAACATATTTTATGTTTTTATCCTTCATTCTTGTTATTTCGATTATGGTTCAGGAGCATATTGTATTTCATTAAAGTATTTAATGAAAGTATTTCGTTTTGTTAAGGCCGTATAAACACAAAATGAATTATTGTTTATTTTATAATTCAAACTTAGTTATGGTCCAAATAAATTAAACGAAATATTCTTGAAATTTTATAAATAAATTATGTATACTATTTTTTCTAAAACCGTTTAATTGCATCAATAATTAATCATAAATAATTCAAAATGTTTCAATGTTTTTATATGAATTAAATTGACAGCAGACTACGTATCTAACGTTACAACAAAAAATCAATCAGTTAAAATACAAAACAGTCAGGTAAAATCTCTACCAGACTGTTATTTTTGTTGTAATTTTGGATACGTACTTTATTTGACTGTTTTGGTAAAATCTACTTTCCATTGGTCAGGCAAGTAGACATTTTCTTACCAGTTTCAGAAAAAAATAATTTACTACAATAAATGAACCGACCTGTACAGCTTTTGAGTAAATTCATCAAGGACCTGTCACCCAAATTATTTTATAAAAACTATTTTAAATAAAAGTTGTAGAGAATAAAATGTTGTCTCTAAATCAGTCAACATTTCTTATTGTACATGTTTGATTACTGTAAAAACTGAATTTAAAATTCTCTAAAATAGCTATTTTCAAATATTGAAAGAAATACATAATAAAATAATATAAATGTCAAATTAATATTATATTAAAATGATATTTAAAGCAATTCGTAAATATTTAAACAAATCTGAAATTATAGTAACAAATTAAATTCGTAATTAAAAAAGTTGTTCCACATTTTACTGTGAACTGAATTATCGTTTTGTAATCAAATAATTTGAATAGTTTCTATCTTTAAGATCTATTTATTTATTTCCTTAAGTTTTATACTTCCGTAAATCTGTAAATGTTGAGCAAAATTAGAATAAAACTTATGACTTTATGAAATATTTTCTACGTATTATCAAATATTGTGTGATTTTGTTCCTTATTTACAGATTTATGGATCTATATACTTACAAATTTATTCCACCATTAAAACAAATTACAATACAGGTTATAGTGGTATTGGAACCATTCGTACGCAATCATATATTTGGATATAAGTTGAAATTAACGAGGTTGAAATTCGCCAACATTTGCTTGCTCGATGTGATACAAGTTAAAATAATAATAATTATTATTATTACTAATGTTTTACCAAAATAATAAGATTTGGGAGTTATATAAACAGTAAAAAAAAATGGTGAATGTGTCTTTTTTTGAGATGAGATGATAATTTTTTTTTTGATAAACTCTGACTTCTCTGTTTTAATATGGTGTTTAATATTTATGGCTAAGATAACACAACATACTTACAATTTAGTTAGTTTAAATAAGTTTTAAATAGGTTTTTGTAAAATATGTGTGCTTATACAAATATGGAGTAAATTAATGAACTAAGTACGAAAGGAGGTACAAATCGTGATAGCTTTTGTTTTCCGGAGTCACTATTCCGATATAAAATAATGCTGTCAATTATGAATTTGACAGTACAAAACTTCGAAATTATATTTATGTATGGATTACTTGTAAAGAAACCATATTATTATTATAATGAAAAGATAAAAGCTCTATATATATATATATATATATATATATATATATATATATATATATATATATATATATATTTATATATAAATAGTATAAATTATTGGTACATATTTATGAAATTAAGAATTTAAATAACAGTATAATATTTTCTCATGTTTACAATTCATTCAGTTGCACCATGTATTCTACTTATAGATTAGTAACATTTAGAAATAAATAATAAATAACAAGCGCAGGGCGACACTCTCTTCCTTTCTTATCTTTTTGTTTAATTTTCAGTTACTGCATTGTGTGGCCTTTTCTTTCATATACAAGTGCCGGCTATCGCTTTCATCTTTTTTAATCTTTGTAGATTCGTTGTTACGAGTAAGCGTGAGTAATTTGAGATGTTTTACGCATATGTTATGTACGTTGAAGAAAGAAGATGGATGATAAGTGAATAGGAGTGATTTGATAGATGTGATTGAAGGTTTGTTGTGTGATAAATGATTTCGAGTGTAATAAATGAATGAGTTTATATGGAGTGATCTATGAATGTGGTTGAAGTGAGGGTGGTGTGTTTGGATGATAATGTGTGACGAGGGCTGATTGTTTGATGAGTGTGATGAGTGATGGTGATTTTAGGGTTCGTGCTACCCCGTTTGTTGGGATATACCGTGAAGATATGTATGTATGTAGAAATAAATTTTATAATTTTGACAAAAATTTGATTTTTTTATTTGTAATTTTAAATTGAAATGCAAAAATCCTTTTAACAATCATTTCTTTTAAATTGTGGCAATATTTCATATAACAAGTGGAAAATTTTATTAAAAGAAAATATTTTTAAAATTTTTCTAAGCGTTCTTCACCATAATAAATTCTAAAAATACATTCCATATCAATAAATAATTGAAATGTATTTTCGAAACAAAAAAAAAACTAAATTCCTTTTAAAACCCTTTAGAACATATAATTTTGCATAAGACTTAAATTTATAATTTTTTTAGGCATTTGACAAAGCTTTTATACTTTTAATTAAATAATATTATTCTCCTATAGCACTGGGAGTTGACATTTTCGTTTTGTATGTAATTTTTCTTTCTGAGAAATTATTTGTCAGTGTCAAATATATTTATTAATCCTACTGATAGTAACATTTAAAAACAAATGCAAATACGATCAGTACTTTTAGTTTATGTTACTCGGCACAAATTTACCAGACTGTTTTAGCACTTAAACAACAGTTAGATAGACCCAAGGTTACCACTAAACATCCGCAAATAATGTGTATGACCTAGGGCCGGTTGTACCAACAATAATTAAATATTTAATGGAAAGTTAAATTTAACAAACATTAAAAAAATTGTTATTTCGTTGCACCATCATATTTTTTCTTTAATGAAGCATTAAATACTACATTAAATTAAGGTACCATGTTAGTAGCATTAAATATTTAAAGGTCCATTAATAATTTGACAGATTGCAATAATATCATTGTTTATAGAGACAGATGTAGTGAATTTGTGAAAAAGATTATTAGAAAAATACTGAAAAAATACAAGTAATTTAATTATTATTTATATATTACAGAATGTCATCACAATATAGTAATAATATTTGATTTTGTTCTTCAAATTCGATAAGTTTAATTTTTAATTCAGTTTCAATTAAAATCTTTTTTTGTTTATTTGAATTAATTTTAGTAATATTGTTTTCCAAATCGATTCATATACTTTATTTGGCTTACAAAATTTCTCACGGTTTCTTTTATCACGTGTTTGGTTATATTTTGAAAATTTTTGTAATATTAATAGATGTTGATGTTTCTGATGTTTCAGCATGAACGTTAATAAATACATCTGATACTGCAGAATTAGTTGTAGCAATTACAATATTTTTATTATTGGGCATAAATACTGATTCATTTCATTGGTCCTAAAATTAAATTAATTTATATTTAATTATAGTGTCAATTTTTGTAAACAAATATGTATTTGTACAATTCATTTGTATGAATTTGTAAGCGGTTTAAACTTATTGTTGAAATTTGCAATTTTTGTTGCCAACCTACCTACAATGACTTATTTACTAATGGCGGATTATAATTCATTTCAAAATTCGATGCAACGATAATTAAAATAATGCTACCTTAAATAATAACTCCCCATTACTTAATGTACATTAAATGAAATGTTGGTGCAACCGGCCCTACGAGTATTTATTGTCATAGAGACTCAGCGTAGAGTTGTCAACTGTCCTTTTTTTGAAAAGTACTATCCTTTTTGAGCATATTATGTGCTTGTCTTTTTTTAATTAAAAAAGGACATCATTCGTCTTGCAAAAATGATATTTATCGCAGAGAATTATATTCCACGCTGCTGTTAATAGGTACAAAACTAACTTAATTAATCAACCTAAAATTAAATATAAAATAAATGGTATACACATCTGAAATTTCATTAGTACAGTTAGACATAAATCTTAATTATAGAAATAAACATTTCATGCATCTCATGTTAAAAAAAGTATTCCATGGCACTGTAGTAATAAATTAACACTTTTAATATTTGTTTGATAAATAACTATAAATATTTTATTTATTACTTAATGAGAATAATATTTGGTTTTTTCGCACTTGTAAATAAATTATCTATTGAAATTTGTTTTAATTTCATAATTATTTTAATTTAAATTCAATTGATGTCCATTTTTCTAAAGTTCAGGAGTTGCAAATAACATTTTATGTTCCAAATATTTTTGCTAACATCTTTTATTTAAAACTTTTTTTCGTAATTGATTCAATTTTTGAAATAAATGGAATTTATTGTTTTGTGTGTCCAGTAAACTTCCTCTTCCGGTTAATCAATTTCATTAAAAATCAACTCAGCTCTTCATATTTTCATGGAACTTATAATTACCAAGTTTCGTTAACAAATCTTATCTCGTTCATGAGATATTGCACACTCGGACACACGCCCATCCACACACACACACACACACACACAGACATCATAGAGAAAATGATCAAAACGGATTCAGTGGACCTCAAAACACGTATTTCCGAGAAAATCTCGTCGACGATTTTTTCACGATTCCAATACTTCCTTTTACTGTGTATAAGAAAGTAATAATAATGGAAATCATAGTTTCCATTATTACATATTTAATCATGATTAACATAACCGCTGATTGAAAGACTGACCCTAACTCTATCTTTGTAAAATATCAAACTTTTTTCAATACACTTTAGGTGGCTTAGTAAAATTACTTCTATGCTCTTTCTCCACTAATATCTTTGGGGGCCGCGATTTAACTGCTCGTCATGCTTATAAATATATCACTTACCGAGATCTGTTACGGCAGAGTGCCACATCCAGTAATTAGAAAAATGTGTGATGATATATTTAAAAATTTTTTTTGTTAGTTCAGAAATTATTTGAAAAATAAAAAAATCTACTTACAAAAAACAATTATTTGCCCATATCTAGAGACCTATATATATGTTAGGAAAAAAATCATTAAAATGAGCACCTAATCTGACAACTTTTCCCCAAATTAAATGGCTTCATATCTCTTACGGTTTTCCAAATTTCAATAGTTGTGCTTGACAAATGAACAGAATTATTATTTAAATTTGAAAACAAAAGAAGAAAAAACTGGTTTTAACAATTTTTAATTTCGGTTACCACGAACAGAAATGATATTTGATTAGGGAACGAAATCATTTCGTTTCTGCCCCCGGATCATGTAAATGTGAAAACGATATTGCGTTTTCACTTCAGTGAAAACGATATTCGTTATTCAATTGATCACGTAAAATTAGTCACTCACTACGTTTTCAACTTCGGACATTTCCGTAAACTCACTACGTTTTTCTCTAAACGATATCGTATTCTTAGTACCTTTTTATTTTTATGTCAAATAACTTTGACAAGTAAAAAATCAACATTATTTAATAAACATAAAATAGTAAAAATAATTATTATTTAAGTACGTATATTAATATTATGTAGATAACATTTATTTATATAAAACAATTCTTAACTCTTTCTACATAATGCTCCCTATTTTGTCTCCGCCAGTTTTTGATAGTTCTTTTTTTTAAAGCGCTGCTTTGCTTTTAGCCCTCTGCTTATTATCTGACAAAGCCTACAAAGTCACATGAATACATTTTTTTTTATATAATAATTGTCAAATTGCAATTATACTTTCTGCCATTATTGAACAGCTTTTATTGCACTGCCCAGCGCATTTAAGCGTATGGTCAAGTCGCTCCACAATTCATTAATTTTGGCCCGTCCTTAAACTGCTTAATATGTCCATGTATCATTTCCTTATTTATTTCAAAATATGATATAAAGGTTTCCCATATATCAGCTTTTCGTGCCATTCTTGAAATTTTATTGTCCTGTAATATTAATTACTATAAATTTTATGAAAACATTAATCGTCAAATATTTTCATATAACAAATTAACATATTTCATTATTTATTTACCTTGATTTTTTTACCTGTGTGGAGTGCAAACGTCAAACTTAATTAAATTGTGACATAGTAAGCACTGAGCAAAAATTGAAAAAAAAAAATAAAAGAATTTTGAAATAAAGAACGACTTATAGAAATATAAATGATGATGTTAATAGTAAGTAACGTTTTCACCCACAATGAACATTGCGTTTAGAAATGACAATTTAACCGACGCAAAACAATATCGTTTTCGCTATTCATTTTTACATAATCGCAATTGACACGAGTCACTACTATTCACTTCTAGTCATTTTTACATGATCCCACCCCTGTTCCGAATAGAAACAAACGAAAAAAGAATAGTTTTAATCTCTCTGAATAATATTTATAAACTTAATTTAACGCTAATAAAATAAACAAAATAAAATATATGAATTGATTTCAAGGCAAAATTTAATTTTCTGCAATCTTTATTTCAAACCTTTTTCTGTAAAGTAATAGAAAGGCAATAGTTCCGAAAAAATGTCATATATTTCGTACGACTCTTTGTATATGTTTCTAAATAGTTAATATATTAATAATGCTCTATTTACAGATATTTCGGTGACAACAATGTTTTTCTATACAATACTGTCACTTCTAATAGGAATATTCTTTTATTTTGCCAAAGAACGTGCTAGATATAAAAGAATGATAAATGTTTTTCCTGGACGAACCGATACACACTTCCTGTTTGGCGATATGTGGCGATTTACTGCAAAATCAGGTAAGCATTTCTGCAATAAGGTATTTTCAAAAGACCTTGGCACACAACTTATGTTTCTATACTTATTTTTTTGCCGAATAAAATATAGATGAAACAGATTTAGGTATGTTAGTGAAATTGAGGGTGACATATTCCATGGAAATTCCAGGAATAGATAAATGAATATGATGGAAAGTTTGTAGAGAGAACGAATTATTCCGAGCACAGCTATTTTTAATTAAGCATATTACCATTAATGCCATCTGATTTTAACTAAATGAACTAAATAAATAAATAAATAAATATATCATCACGCCTTCTACCCATTACTGGGTGTGGCACTCTGATGAAGCAGATCTCGGTAAGTGATATATTTTGCGCCCAAACTTTTTTATAAACATTTATTTGATTTTTATATTATGCTATAAACAGTAAATTTCCTAAAAAGTTGATACTTTTGCTGGTTGATATATGACAGATTTTATAAGATGACTAACTACTACCACCATTTCAATGCAGTTTGCGACCGAATATTCAGTAAAGTTAATTTAATTAAAATTGATACAAGGACTATAAATGATAGACTTATTTTTAGTCATACCTATTTTTTTAAGTTTTATGTTGGCATACTTGATTGTCAAATTCACATACACTATGTCAAATAAAATATAATTGTAATTTGATTGCCTGTCATTTTCATTTCATTTATAAAAATGATTATTTACAATAACACCAAAATGAGAAAATTAATAAAGAGATGTCATGTTGACAGTGACGAGGCTTGCCAACTAAACAAGGTGACTAACACAAAAAAAAATTGTCAATTACTTATAGCCATCCGGTATGAGAATTGTAGCATAATTTTCAGCTTAGTATGTTTATCTTCTTTCTTGTATATGATGGCCAATTCATTCGAAGAAGATATTAAATTAAACGGCCTGGTGGAGAAGTCGCCCATTCTCTTTTACAAAAAAGAATGGATTTTCGCCGAAATAATAAAAAGTTAAACGTGTGGAAATCTATTGTAAATGCAATTGTACGTATGCACTAATATAATTTATAATTCTTGTTTTCGACAAATAATGTGACGAAATAATTCACTGACTGAAATAGCAGCAAGATAATAAGAATGAAAAAGAAACAATTCCATATCTCTGATTACGTTCTATGTTTCTATGATTTTCTGTATTGTGTATTCCTATGTTGTGTTTTGCAACGAAATCTCTAAATCCAAATTTATCGTTTTGTTGGCGTTGTTAATTTTAGGTTTGCTGCGATTTTTATGCACGTACGTAGAATGTTGCTACATTGTTTGTTTACGAATAAAAAATATTTAATTTATTGTCAAATAAACATAGAAGATATCAACAACTATTTCAACGAAATATTGTATAAATTTGAGTCTGTATACAGGGAAAATTAGTACCACAGAAGTCAAAAGAGCTCGAAAAACAAAAATAAATAAATAAATATATAATCACGCCTTTTACCCATTACTGGGTGTGGAACACTGCCGTAGCAGATCTCAATAAATGATATATTTATGCGCATGAAGCGCAGTTATCTTCCATTAAATCGCGAACGTATAAAACCGTAGCGTATAAATCGTGTCCCATATAAGTTTCTTTTGCGTTGCCGTTCACAGTGTCAATTATTACAGAAAAAATGTAACAGATGGCGCTGATTACTACTATGAACCAAATGAATCGACAACAAGATATAAGATTTTATTATAATATATAAAAATAATGCTCATATATCCTTTTAATTGTCCTAGCAACGTAAAAAGTAAATATAATTTAAGAAATAAAGAAATCTAATGAAAAAGTGTTCTTTGCTGGTTTTACAATTATATTACATTACAGATATTGTTATATTTCAGCGATTTTAAGTATAATTGAAAGCGTTGCGGTTTGCTAGAGAGGTATAAACACAGAATAAATTATGATTTATTTGATATTTCTAACTTATTGATCATATAAATTAAGCGAACTATTATTTACATTTTATAAATAAAAATACATATTCATTTAATAGTTTTACTTTAATGTCTGTCTCTCTAAATTTGAAATTATAGAAATAAAATAAAGCTACAATTAAAGCACATAGAGATAATTGGTAATCAGTAAATTTTTAAATTTATGCATTAAAATATTTCGAAAATTTTCTAGAAAAAAATTATATCGCATGTAATTTGTGTAGCAACAATTATAGTTTGAGTAACTAGTAAGTAGATATTCCAGTGAAGGTATAAACATATAGGTTGATGTGCCGTTTCTGTTAGATGTGAAGGTGAATTGCTTTCATACATCTTATAAAACAAAATGTGAAATAACTTACTATAATAAATAAACTAACATGTAGTGCTTTCGAGTGAATTGAATTAGTTATTTGTTCAAAGACCTGTCACCCAAATTATTTTAGAAAAGAATATTTGTATAGAATAAAATTTTATATCAATATCAGTGAACATTTGTTATTGCACTTATTTAATTACTGTAAAAGCTGAATTTTTTATTTAGGTTGCGTTTGGTGTGATTGGATGTATGATTAAACCAGTGTAATTTGAAGAAAGAAAACTATTGTGCCGAAGTAAAAGATTATTTAGGAAAGGTCCATAACTGAAGACACAAATCTTCACACACCACAGAAATAAAGATAAGTGGAACCGATATTTTTATATCTACTTTTATCTATTGTAAACTAAATACCATTTTGAAGGTTATATCAGAGCTGTCAGATATTCAGAAACAGGTGCGTTTGGTAGTGTTTCCAACCAGCTCCCTGGTGGTCAGCGGCCGAACCGAGTAAGTTGCTGTACAAAGATCAGTGGAGACGTTGGCGCCTATTCGAACGCAACCCACATAGGAGCACTGTATAACGGCACAAAGTTCAGTAGGCGAATACAAATTTATCTACACACGTCTATCATAGGAGAACAAGGCATCGAAGTAACTCTGCACCTGCGAGGCTCGACGCTTTGGAATGTTATGAACGAACATCCGGAAGCACGAGGAAGAAGCCAATCTTTAACAACAGATTCTAACTCTAAAAGGAAATACAGAGAAGATCAAGAAACTGAAAGTTACGAAGAAATATTTAAAAAAAGCAGGCAAATAGCTAGGTCGCCGCCAAAATTATCTGATAAGTTCACCCTAATTTTAACAGAATCTGAATTACCAAAAAACCCAACAGCGACATCTAACGAGAATAACATGGATGATATAAAAAATCTCATACTAAAGATGACTTCAGAGCTAAAAGATGAAATGAAGAAAAACAATGAAGACATAATAAACAAAATATCAGAAAATAAGGTAGCCATACAAAATATTCAAAAACAATTCAAAGAAAAAGAAGAACGCTGGATGCAAGAAAAAAAAGCGCTGGAAGTCAAGGTAGAAAAAATGGAAGAAAAATTAGAAACGTATGAAAAGAGAGCTCGGAAGAATAATATTGTCATTAAAGGTGTTACAGCAGAAGGGGAAAACTCAAAGGAAATAATATCAAATCTCCTTACCAATGAAATGAAACTGAATGTAAATATAAAATCGCTATATACATTAACCAACAAAAAGAAGGGAGCCGTCCATGTAGTGGAACTACAAAATTTCGAGGAAAAATTAAATGTACTAAAAAATAAAAACAGACTAATAGACACACAGATATTCATAGAAAGCGACATGACTAGAGAAGAAAGAGAAGTACAATATGAAATACGCCGTGCAGCTAAAGAAGAAAAACGTAAAGGTAACTCCATAAAAATAGGTTACCGGAAACTAGAAATAAACGATAAGAAATATGAATGGAACACAACAACTAGAAAACTTGAAATAACGAAAACGGCTCCAAAAAACTACTAATTAACAACAGAGAATATACTAATATAATGTCGACCACAGCTACTACACCGGAAAGAGAAACAGGAAAACCGCAAATGAAGAATAAGAATAAATATATACAATATAAACTTACAATTGCAACATGGAATACTAGGAGTATCAATGGAAAAGAAGACGAGTTAATAAAGGAACTGGAGAGCACTAATATACAATACATCGGAATAACAGAGACGAAGAAGAAAGGAAGTGGCACGATAAGACTAAAAAATGGATTTATACTCATTTACTCGGGAGTAAAGAAAGAAGAACGGGCAAAGGCAGGAGTAGGTCTAATAGTACACCCCAATGCAGTAAACACAATTTTAGACTGCAAATATGATGACGAGAGAATATTATCTGTTAAAATAAAACTTGAAAATGGTGAATATACAACATTAATTATAGCATATGGCCCTACAGAAGATTCAAAAATAGAAGATAAAAACGCTTTCTTCAGCAAATTACAAGAGGAAATTGATGAAGCAGAAGATCATATTATATTAATGGGAGACCTAAATGGAAGAGTTGGCAACAATACGAATGGTACAAATGGTTGTATGGGTATGCATGGCGAAGAGACAAGAAATAAAAATGGAGAAAAAATCATTGAACTATGTATTGAGAATGACTTGATTATAAGCAATACGAAATTTCAACATAAAGGAATACATAAAATAACGAGAGAAGAGATAACTAGAAATGAAAAATCAATAATTGATTACTTTCTCGTAAGTAAGACTTTCTGGAAATACGTAAAAGATGTTAAAGTAAGAAGAGACATGGAGATTGATACTGATCACTATCTGGTTATGCTAAAACTAAATATCAAGACTAACAGTAACCCTAAAACAGGCCACGTGAAAACAAATGAGAAAATTAAATATCATAAACTACGAGAAAGAGAAGTCAAAGAAAAATTCAGAGAAATAACAGAAGACAAAATCGAAGAAATATACGAACTAACTACAGTAGAAAAGAAATGGAGCAAATTTAAAGATTTACTCATCGGAACAGCCAAAACATGCTGTGGAATAACAAGGAGGGCTCATAACAATAATAAAGCTACAGCATGGTGGTCAGAACAAGTCAAACAAGCAGTTGCGAATAAGAAAAAGGCGTGGAAAAAATATATCAGAAACCAATCTACAACAAATTATGGAATATACAAAGAGAAAAGAGAATTAGCTAAACGAGTAGTAAAAGAAGCTAAAGAGAAGAACTGGGAAAATTTTGGAAGAAAGATGCAAGAGAACTACAAAGAAAACAGAAAATTATTCTTCAGTGCGATAAAAAACATGAGGAAAGAACAGACACCAGTCCTCAAATCAATAAAAGACAAGAACAACAAGATCCTCACGCAAGACAGAGAAATCATAGAAAGATGGAAAGAACATTTTGAGGAATTGTTAGAAGGAGAAATAAGGGACAACAACCTACATGAACATCCAGATGCAAGAGAGGAATATGAAAGTGAAGAAGAAGAAATCTCAATACAAGAAATAAAAGAAGCGCTAAAGAAGACTAAACTAGGGAAAGCAGCAGGTTTCGACGAAATTACGGGAGAAATGCTCAAGGCTATGGGGGAAAAAGGAGAAGAAGCATTCCGTCATTTATTAAACTGTATATTAAAAAACGCAACAATTCCAGAAGACTGGAAGAAAACAGTCATAATACCAATATTCAAAAAAGGTGATGGGAAGGTGTGCGCGAACTATAGAGGAATTTCTCTCACAAGCATACCAAGCAAGATATTCACAAGAATCCTTGAAGCCAGATTACGAACTCAGGTAGAACATAAGTTAGAAGATACGCAATGTGGATTTAGAGCCAATAGAAGCACACAGGATTTAATTTTCACCGTCAGACAAATTGCAGAAAAAATCACGCAATACAAGAAAACACTACACATTTGCTTCATTGATCTTGAAAAAGCGTTCGACAGGATTGACAGACAGAAACTATGGGAAATAATGAAGAAAAGAAATATAAGAAACAGTCTAATAAATAGTATAAAAAGCTTATACCACACATGCACAAATGTAGTAAGAACAGGAGAAACACAATCGACAGAGTTTAGCACATCGAAAGGCGTGAAACAAGGATGTATACTAAGCCCACTACTCTTCAATATATTTATAGACGAAGCAATCAAATCTGGCAAAAGCAAATGTAGACAGTTCACATTAGGTAAATGGAAGCTACAAGACGTAAAATTCTTAGAATTACTATACGCGGATGATATGATAATCATGGGATCAACAGAAGCAAACCTACAATATAACATGAACATATTCAACACAGAGCTAGAAGGAATCGGCATGAAAATCAATGTAGAAAAAACAAAAAACTATGATCATCGGTAAGGTAGAACAGCAACATGAAATATATTTAGAAAACAACAAACTGGAACAGGTGAAAAGTTTTAAATACTTAGGCAGTCATTTTAATAGCAGAGGAGATATGGACCCAGAAATTAACGAAAGATTGAACAGCACAGGAAAACTCTTCAATGCATTGAAAGGAAAATTTTTAAGTAAGAAAGAAATACCGCAAGAAACGAAAGTCACAGTACATAAAACAATATTTGTACCTATACTAACTTACGCATGCGAGACATGGACACTAACAAAGAAACACGAAAGCAGACTACAAGCCATGGAGATGAGAGTCCTAAGAAAGATAGTAGGAAAAACAAGAAGAGATAAAATAAGAAATGAGACATTCCGAGATGAACTGCAAGTAAAACCAATTCTAGAACACATACAAGAAGCTCAACTTCGTTGGTACGGCCATGTACAAAGGCAGGCGGAAGGAAGAATAGCAAAAAGAGCCAGTGAAACTAGAGTAACCGGAAAGAGACCCAAAGGAAGACCGCGGAAGACATGGATAGAGGGTATCCAGGAAGCAGCAACCAAGAAAGGAATAGATTGGAAGAATATAAAAAACCTAACTCAAGACCGACAAAAATGGAAAGAACTTTGGAAGGCCAAATTATGACGAATGAAAGTATTAATAGAATATACTCGACACCGTAAGGTAAAAGAGTCTAGATTAAGAAGAAGAAGAAAAACTGAATTTAAAATTGTATAAAACAGCTATATTATTTTTAAATATTGCTAAGGTTGAAAGAAATACAAAATAATGTAAATATCAAATAATTATTATATTATTTATTTCAAAAACTACACATCATAATTGACGTTTGAATAAAATAATGAATATTTTGTCTTCTACATATTTGGTAATTTCTTAGTCATAATGATTTTACAAAGTTTTAAAATAAAATATTTATTTCACAGAGAAGTCAACCACATGCTTGAATTCAGTTGTTCTAGTTGTTACTATATGAGTAAAATTATATTTAAATCCCAACAACTATTTCCTGTTACTTTCTAGTAGACTACTCCTACATTTTTATCAATGAAAATTTGCTTCATTCAATACATTCGGTTCAGGTTATAAAATCCTAAAAATGAAAAACCTTCAGTAATACCGAATATCAAAATAACTCATTAAATTTTTACCAATGTCAGCCGATGTTTTTTTACATATGAACCATGCTGCATTTAGAAAATGACCGATTGTTTGCGTAGTTACTTGTTTATTCGGTTCAGGACTAACTTGCAACAAATTACAAAAATATTCCCTTTTATTTGGTGTCAAAAGCTCTCAGATATTAAAATATTTTCTACAAAAGGTACTAATTTTTCATGCGCTTGTTATGGTATAGTACTTAGCCAGAATAGTCTTATACTATGGTTAATAGCTTCTCATTTCTGTTTAAATTCATCAACAGCATTCTCATTTAATTTCAAACCGCCATCCACTAGATCATTTAATTGAAACCACCAGATTTCCATTAAACCTGCAATCTTTATACAGAAACATGATTTTCAGATTACACTAAAATATTTTAGCTTCGCTATATCTAACACTTCTTTAGTATACCCAAGAACGCAGAGCTGGTGCTAGAAATCACTATTTTTACTTCAATATAACTTCTTCTGGGATTCACTACTTAAGAAAACAGTATTTAAATTATAAATATTTTAATTAATATAGTACCATTTATAATCACAGAAGAATAAAAAATATAAAGAAACATATAATTTGAATAAGGGTAATTCTACGTTAAATCGGCCAAAAAAATTCCGACCCTCTCCGATTTGTCTGAAAATGCATATACTTATTCATTTTCATCTAAAACTAAGTAGGAACTTCCTTATTTGGTCCATTCTACCGTGTTTTCATTTTTATTTTATATATTCATATATGGCCTCCCGCATGAAGCATTCGAAAAAAAGTACAATTAATTCAACAATCATTCCAATTAAAGTAAGTGTATGATATTCAATTCAGCCAACGGGAGCGATTTTTAGCATGACTGTGGGGAGTTATATGAGAAAATGTAAAAATCCGTTTTTTTAAAAAAAAATTATTTCTCAAATACATCTCTCAGATTTTACTGAAATCGTGGAGGAGGAATCACATTTTAATATCTCAAAAATCCGCGGTATTGTATTAAAATATTTTGCTTTAGAGTTGACATGATTTTTTCCGGTTTTACAAAGAGCAAAAATATAATAAAATTTCAAATTGGTTCTAGTTGAAATTAACATGAATACATTGTATTTTGTTTAATTTTAGCTATTAGCATCGTGGTTTTACTTATTTTGGATATTTGTTAATTTTGTACATTTTTACAATTTCGCTTGTACAAATATTTTTTTTATATTTGGACATTCAAACTACGCATGCAAATTCAGTTACTTCCACCCTCTATTCAGCATATATGCGAGTACCTGCAAAACTAGATGGAAATATAATACTAAATACCATTGGCTAATGATACATCAAATTAAAATGAAGCGCGAGCGAGTTCAAATTTAAATTTTAAAAAATTGATAACTTTTCAAATTAATACGCTTTGTTTCAATTTATATTTAAATTGATAGAGATCTGGTATGGTAAAATCGCGTAACTCGAGATTAGTCGAAATATACTTTATTTATAAATTACCTTTTACAGAACTGTGTTTATTTACTTGGTTGTTTACGACATAATATATATTGACGTAATATTGTTTGATAAAGCAAATTAAATAAATATAAATAAATATATCATCACGCCTTCTACGCATTACTGGACGTGGCACTCTGCCGAAACAGATCTCGGTAAGTAATATATTTTGCGCATGAAGTGCGGTTACCAGTCGTCAAATCACGGCTCCCAAAGATGTTAGTGGTGGAGGAGCCACAGGGGTAGTTTTTGAAGTTATGAAAATTGTTTGTCGCCTGTGGGAATCGAACCCGGGTTCTCAGGATCCACAGGCCGACTTCATACCACTGAGCTAGCCACCCCATAAATTGATATATTATAAATATAAATTAAATAATCTCAGAAGGTTTCGAAGTAAATGTGTGTCGGCAGTATACGAACACAGTGTAGGATCAGGTTCTCAGACAAAAGTAGATTTGAGCCCAAGTTTTCTAACACTTTTTTTTTATTTTTTGATAGGGCCTTTGTTAATACATCCGCTGGAATCTCAGTGGTGGAAATATGTTCAATAGATATCATGCCTTTCTCAACAGCATCTCGCATGAAATGATGTCTAATATCAATATGTTTTGTGCGAGCATGGTATACAGGGTTTGCAGATAACTTTTGTGCACCAACATTGTCATTCAGAAGAATGAGCTGTTCTGAATATATTCCAAATTCTTTTAGAAGTCTCTTCATGTATAAAGCTTCTTTTGTAGCATCAGACAAGGCCATGTATTCGGCTTCTGTTGAAGACAGCGCTACAGTTTGTTGCTTCTTCGACTCCCAACTGATCGCTGCTCCACTGACAATGAACGCGTATTCAGTATACGATTTACGGTCTACGCCACAGTTGCCCCAGTCAACATCCACATACATAGTGATAGGATCCCTGGAACATGAATATACAAGACCTATATTACTAGTCCCTTTCAAGTAGCGTAACACGCGCTTGGCAGCCTTCCAGTGTATCTACCTGTGGCAGTCATTGAATTGGCTTAAAAACCTGACAGCATAAGCTATGTTCGGTCTGGTTCCCGTCAGTGTCCCCACCAGATCACGGTAAGGAACACTTCCCGATTCCTCCGTTGCTGATTCCTCCTGCAACAACTTGGTACCTGGATCCATAGGAGTTGATACAGGATTGCAATTTGTCATGTCGAATTTTTCGAGAATGTCATTTATATACCCTCTCTGACTAATTTTAATTTCATTCTTGTTTCTTGAAAATTCAAGTTCCAAGCAGCAATTAATGTCCCCTAGATCTTTAATTTCGAATTTGGTGTTAAGATACTTTTTTAATCGTTCAATTTCAGTATCTTCACGCGACATCGATGTAAATTATAATATAACTTCTACTTTCAATTGGTCCGAAGTAATACATACAAGGATCAGCATCTGACTGCAGCTCTTATCATGCTCAATCTGGGCACGGGAGCAAAAGTATCGTGAAAATCAATGCCCGACCTTTACATCCAATATATCGAAGATAATGAACTTTTGGAGCTTTATTATACTAGGCTTCAAACGAAGTTTTCTCGTTCAGCGCCTTTGTCGGACAACGATTTCTGAGATGATTGACCGTGAATATGGCTTCTGCCCAAAACGATGATGGTAGGCCGGATTGAAGAAGAAGACATCGTGCTGTCTCCACCAAGGTACGGTTCTTCCTTTCTGCTATACCGTTCTGCTCTGGCGTGTAAGTTGTTGTTAGTCGTCGCTTAATTCCTTTTGATTTCAATAATTCGTAGAACTCCTTGTTCACGTATTCTCGTCCATTGTCGGACTGAATACTTTTTATTTTCATATTATGTTGTCTCTCGACGAAAGTTTTGTAGGTCTTGAATTTCTTGAGTACTTGATTTTTATTTTTGTTAAATCTTATTTCTGTCTATCTAGTACTATCGTCTGTGAACATAACAAAGTAACGCAATCCACCATTTGACAAAGTACGCATCGGACCACATATGTCGGTGTGGATGAGTTCCAGCTTTTCTGTCTCTCTATTTGACTTACTCGGAAATGGTAACCTACTCATCTTTCCTTTTGTACAAATGTATTAAATCTTCAGATTTTTTGTCCAAGCTAATATCACGAATTGTTCCGATCTTCGTAGCTCTCATCGGGTCCTGAAAGTTTAGATGACCCATCGGTCGGTGCCAGAATAGATTCAACAGCTGTCACTTGATTTGCGTCTTCGGTCATCTCAGGTACCGCATCTTGACAGACGTCAATCTATGAAGTTTCAATATAATATAAATCTTTCACTCGTTTCGCAACTAACTACGTATGCCCTTCTATGTTGAATACGATTGCTTCGCTTTTATTAAACGTTACGGAATAATTACAGTCTGTAATCTTCGAGACAGATAGCAAATTTGTTTGTAGTTCAGGACCATACGGAGTGTTATTCACACAGTGCCGGTTTTACAAATTTGGAGGCCTAAGGCGGAAGGAAATTAGAGGTCAGTGGCGGGGTGGGGGAGGGTGGTTATATACCATATAAAGGTAACCAGAAGAAAAAAATTAGTACATAAATGTAAATATAATGTATATTTATATATTTTAAAAATTATAAAATATAAATACACTTACCGAGATCTGCTTCGGCAGAGTGCCACACCCAGTAATGGGTAAAAGGCGTGATGATATATTTATTTTATTTTTTAAAATACAAATAGTCACGTAACGAAAAATTAAAAAAAAATTATTATTATTCAGTCTTGTACTATAATAATATAAAATTAAAAATTAATTATAAAATGCGAAATTTACATTAATGCAATTTCTTTTTTCTTGATTTTTCTTCAGCGAACTTTGAAATTACATCATTACAATCAGTGGATTTCATAATCCCGGCCTCTATATTTAATATAGCTAGTGATTGCAACCGCTCTTGGGACATGATCGAGCGTGGATGATTTTTTACTCTTTTTAAGCATGAAAATGGTCGTTCAGCGGATGCATTAGATAAAGGATGCGTTAAATATATTTGTAGAAGAGTCATTATATTTGGAAATGTTGCTTGTAATCTATTTTTAATAATCAATATATATTTTTCTTGAATGTCACTGGTACTGAGGGATTGTGTGGAGTAGCTTGTGCACTTTGCGCTAAGCGACAACGCTACGTACTACTGCTCCTGCCACAACGCGACTACACAGTGCTGCCACATGTACTTAGGTATAATATATACCTAAAATACAAAACAATTCGTTGCGGAAGTATAGTATTTATAAAATTAAATTTTTATTTTGCATTGTAATTGAATATTAATTTTTTATATATAAAAATTCTAATTTGTATGAGGCCGGTAAAAATCGGAGGTCTGAGGCGGTCGCCTCACCCGCCTTATGGCAAAACCGGCCCTGTATCCACTGTAACATTTTGCATGTTACCATTCGTGTTTATTATGATTTATGCAATACCCTTTCCTGTAGCTTCCGTTGTAACGTGATTTGAGAGTTTCAGTTTCTCAGTATCATTTCGGTCTATTTTAATGAACGTATTAATATCTCCACAAATATGGAATGTACATCCACTGTCAATGCACCAGCGGCTCTGAGTGACATAGCTTACGGCTTGATATGCATAATCGCATTTTAGTTCAGTTGCTAGGAGTGACATATCTGTGAATTTGTTACTGTTATTACTATTGTTCACAGACCGAGCCATACAATTAGCTGCCTTATGACCTTCTACATGACACTTCGAACATTTAAATGGAAATGTTTTATTATTGTACTGAGTGCTCTTATCATCATTGTCCCTTTTTCCAAATGTGGTCTTTTGTTGTCTCTTCTTTCCACTATTACTTTTATTCTTCACGAACATGGCACCCTGATCCGCACTTGATGAAGTAGATTTTCGTGCATCATAATCGTCAATGATCTTCGTACGTAAATTCTCGGGTGTTGGTAGTTCATCACGACTTTCGATCGCAATCCTGACGTTCTCGAAGCTGGCAGGTAGACTGTACAACATCATAATGGAAAGTTGATCAGGATAAATGGTCACATTCATATCCATTAATTTATCAACGACGTCGAAATAATTATTCAGATGCTCACGCGCGTCACCATCTTCTTCCATCTTCTGCAATATCAAGCTCTTCAGCAATATAGCCTTACGGGATGGTCCCTTCGATTGGAACGTATTCTCCTATTTTAACCAAAGTTCACGAGCTGTTTTACAATTTTTTACAATTTTTAACTGACTTGGTGTAATGGATAAAATTAAATCGGGTTTTGCTTTTTCGTTATTTTTTAACCATTCTTGAGTCGCTGCAGCATTTTCACCAGGTTCCGGTTTGACGATGTCACCGCTGATATAGCCCCATGCATTGTTCTTCGCTAGTATTGCGCGCATCTGCATTTTCCACGTATCGTAATCATCGCCCGCGCGTGATTTAATGTTCTGGGTTCATAACCTGATAGAGATCTGGTATGGTATTAATCGCGTAACTCGAGATTGGTCGAAATATACTTTATTTATAAATGAACTTTTACAGAACTGTGTTTATTTACTTGGTTGTTCACAACATAATATATATTGACATAATACTGTTTTACAAAGCAAATTGATATATTATAAATATATATTAAATAATCTCAAAAGGTTTCGATGCGCCTTCTTCCGTAAACGTGTGTCGGCAGTATACCAACATAAATTTCTAAGTAAAATAATAAAAATTGAGTAACAATTGTAAGTAATAATGAAATTATTCGTTAATTTACAATGACATACTTTGAATAGTTATTCAGATTTTAATTTGGCTAGGATGCCTATACATCCCATTTTAAGGAGCGGAATATGTATATTATGAGACACAAATATAAAAAATCATTATATGCACGTTTTCAAAAATTAGATTTTCTCATGAAACAAAACTTCTGTTGCAAAAAGATGATTATGTATGAAATAAATATCACAGATTTATTTATTTATTTAAAAAACAATAAATATTGTATTTTTTTTACAATCGCTCTTGTTAAAATTTCTTACGACAAATAAATTATTTATCTATCTATCTATTGTATAATGAAACAATTTTTGTTTTTTTTTCTTTCCTTTCTTTAATCACCTAAACTTAATTAAAATCTGAGTAAGTATTCAAATCATTTCATTGTAAATTAGCGAAGGATTTTATTATTATTTACAATCTTACAATTGATACTTAATGTTTATTATTTTATTTAGAAATTATAATATAAATTGAAACAAAACTTGATAATTTGAACAACTGTCAATTTTTTTAAATGTAAATTTGAACTTACTTGCACTATCTTTCAAACTCATGTATCGTTAACCAATGATATTTAGTATTACGGATATGTGTATAAAAAATTAATACCAATGTGTGAGATAAAATATTTCCATCTAGCTTTGCAGGCACTTTGCCAATATAAGTGAAAGATAGGGGCATTAGCAGCATAGGACAGTTAAAAGGATATATGAGCATTATTTTTATATATTATAATAAAATCTTATATCTTGCTGTCGATTCATTTGGTTGTTAGTAGTAATCAGCGCCATCTATAACATTTTTTCTGTATTAATTGACACAGTAAACAACAACGGAAAAAAAAATTACATTGAACACGATTTATACACTATGATTTTTGTAGTGGGACGTGTTGTCGACATTATGGCACGGACTTGTCGACGTTGTGGCATTTAGACGTCCGGTTTTATACGGTGTGGTATTTATTCCATCTCTGCCTGGGTTAGATGTCACTTATCGCATATTGTTACAACTGTTACAAGTAATGTTAGTAGTCGAATTTTATTACGTAATTACAATAATAGCTTTTTCATTAAAATTATTTACACCAATCAATAACGTATTCATATTCAACATATTAATATTTTATTTTTATTAATGATTCTAATTCAAACAGTATTTGTTGATTGTTAATATTTTAAACTCTGTAAATTAATCATTCTGTACTGTGGTAATATAATAAAAAAATATGTAACCAGTAATTCTGAAAAAAACATTGATATCAATATAAAACATCGATATATAGACCAATGCCTATAAGTACCTAACGTTTATATGAATTTAACACGCTTATCAGGCTACGAGGCGGAGCTTAGTCTATGCACGAGAAATGATGACAGTATAAACAGTACTGTGGTATAATATTAACGGGACCCATAGAAAATATTCGTCACAAGGCTCAAAATATGAAGCTACGCCACTGGAATTACGAAAGTGAATGAAGCTAAAGTGGTGTGTCAGTATAAAAATGTTTGATTGTGGAATAAATCTGATAAAGAAATATTAAATGATTGTTTCAAGTGTTATGGGAAATTACCCCGTGTGTTTTCGCTACTGTGGTAATCGTCGCGAAGTAATTATACTTTTAATTTGTTTCACTATATATATATATATATATATATATATATATATATATATATATATATATATATATATTTATTAACACTTATACTACAATTTAAAATATACAAATAACAAAACAGAATTTAAAATAATAAAATGGTACTGATTTTTGAAGAAGTTGAATTTGAGTTTTTGATTTAGTGATGTTGAGAGTTTAAAATGATCTGATATTGAGATTTAGAGATTTGAGATGATCTCTGTTTGAGAGTTTTTGATGATCTTTTATTGGGATTTAGAGAGTTTGAGATGATCTGTATTTCTCTTTTGATATTTTTCTTATAAAAAGACTTCTTGACCAACCCTTAAAAAGGAGGGGTTGTCAAAAGGGACCAATTGGGTGTACTACCACCCACTTGGGAGGCTGACATTGGTAGTTGGAAATTTGGAAAGGGAATGATCTGGTCGAGGTCACAAGAGTAATAATTTTGGGTTAGAACTCAAGGATTCTTAGAACGAGGAATGTCGAAAAAAAAGGTTCAAAGAGACATAAAAATTTAGGAAAGGCTACATGAAGGGTAGTCGTCTTAGAAACTTTGGACAAGGACATCTTTACAAAAATCAAAGGAATGCAACATTAAAGTTAGAATTTAGGGTTTGAATGGTCTGTGACGAATTTCAAAGGAAATGTAACAAGAGTTTTACAAAATCATAAAAAATGTCACAAGCAATTTTATGGGTATACTTAAAACTACCGGATATATGAAATGAATCTAACTATGTCAAAAAAAACATTATGAATATGAGATAATATACTTATAAACTAAAAGAAATAATTAATAATTGATTGATACAGTATACATAAAATAACTATGATTAAGAATACTAAAAATAATAATGAAAAATAATATGCTTATAGACTAAAAGTTGATTAACTAATATTTGATTAATTTATATTTAAATAAAAGTAATGGTTATGGGGCTGGCTCCATGACACAAGGTTTCACGCTTATTTAATGGGATATAGGATATGTATGTATAGTACAAAATACTTCAAATAAACACTACAGAGAACTAAATTTTCATATCTTTTTATCTAAAACAATTGTGGCAATATTTATAATTTAGGCTGTTTAGTTTCAGTTAATTTATAGTTATTGGTTTTAGAAAATATTACGTACCGTAAAACCGGGTGACTTGCGCCCCATGGGGTAACTTTGGCCGAAATGGGGAAACTTATGTTTTCCTAAATAATTCTGATTTGCGTAGTATTTTTGTTATATTAAAAATATATTTCTATTCAGGTAACATAAATCTTTCATTTTCATATTTTTGATAATTATTTCTATTTTATAATTAGGTAGGAAAAAATATTAAACAAAATGAAGAAATAATGAATAAAAAGTACAACGAATAACTTTGTATATCAAACATGTAATAAATTTTATTATTAATTTATTAATCATTATTTTTATTCAATATACCTTCATACATAATTTGAATATAATTGTTGTAATAATATGTTTTTTATAAATTATTTATAACTATGCCAATGTCACCCTTGCAAATTTCAGTAAAAATTGGGGTGACATTGTTCCTCACTGATTGCAAGTACTGAATCTTGTCGGGACAGGTCAGTTAGTCTTTGAGTGTTGAACTGGAAATTTCGGTCCGACAATATTGCATTCGTATAGGTAAATTATAGTTTTTATTATCATTTTTCATTATTTTAACAATACTTTTATTTATTTTTGTTTTATTTAGTTGATAAAAATGTCGAGAATATATAAAAAAACAAATAGAATCACGACATTATAAAAAAATTTCTACAGAAAAATTAGAAGAATGTCTTAGTAAAATTAGATCTGGTGCTATATCACAAAGAACTGCTAGTAAATGGTATAAAATTCCCAGATCAACTATTCCAAATAAATTGAAAAATAAACATACAAAATCAGTGGGCGGTCAGACTATTTTAACTAAAGAAGAAGAACAAATAATAAGTGATTACATACTTCTTTTGTCTCGCTATGGTTTTCCTTTAGATCAATACGACCTTAAATTCTTAGTAAAAGCTTTCTTAGATCGAAAAGGTGTAAATATAAGACAAATGAAAGACAATTAAACGGGATACGATTTGTTAAAGGGATTTTTAAACAGAAATAAAGATATTACCACACGATTTGCTGTCAATATAAAATTGCAAAGAGCTACGATAACACCAAAAATAATTAAATTCCCCAATCCAAAAGAGTTAAAAGCAGGGTTTTAAAAATTTTATAAAGAGTGGAATAATTTTTTTATATTTCACTGGCCAATCTCGCCCGATTAAAGAGTATATTTTGACTCACAATACAAACTACAGTGTAAAATAACGCAAGGATCAAAGTGACACTAAATCGTCGGGTGACTTTGGCCACCAACAAAAAAATAAAAATATAAATTTTAGAACAAAAAAAAGCAAAATATTATATCATAGATCGAAAGTAACACATGAAACTATAATTTAAAAAAATATACACAAATTTTAGCCTTTTTATTTTAAGAAATATAACGCAAAGAACTTGAGAAGTGGCATAAAGTGACCCGGTTTTACGGTATTGTGAGAATTGAATGTTTGGGGTTGTGTTTGTTTTTAAACAAATAAATTATGGTCAAATGTGTCTGGGTCTGTCTGGGTGACGCCAAATGTGACAAGATGTTGGAATAGGGGAGGGATAAAGAGACCTGTGTGAATGGTTAAGGGCGCACTGCATTCAATTTGAATTTAACTGTTGTGTTACCCTTCTTCCGTTTCCGCACTTCGTGGGCGGGACCTGAACTGTTTAGTCACACTCATGCGGGGTGTAGTAACGACAAGGGTCACGAACCAATACAGCGGACCAGGCAACTCATATTTCAAATAAGTCTCGCTGAAACTTGCCCAGTGACAAAATCTTGTGCTATTTATAATTTTGTTATACATGCCGTGGTCATAGCTGGGCAATACTTAATTACTTAAGTACTTAAGTACCAATTTTTCGTATCATCTAGTACTTAATACTTATACTGAAGTATATTTATTTTTGTGTTACTTAACACTTGAAATTTTCAAGTACTAAATTTCAGCTTGTACTTAATACTTAAATTTTTGGATAGTAAATGTAAAAAATATTGAAGTACTATTTAAATAATTAAGTAAGTCAATATTACTAAAATCACGAAAAGTACTTAAATATTTCGAAACATTGAAGTACTTTGAGTTTGCGGTTGATGCAGTTTTTTTTATTGAGCTGTACTGTGACGTAAACATGAGGAACACAGACATATTCAAAATATTAAAAATATATTTTTACGCTATAACACTTGCTTACCATCATCTGCTGCAGTTGAAAGAATATTTTCATTTGCAACAATGATTAATGGTCCATTGAGTGATAAACATTTCGAGCAGCTAGTATTAATTAAAGCAAATTCTAAAAAAATATTAATACGTTTTAAATTATATTAATTTTATAACTTGATAGTGAAAGTATACCGTTTTTGATAGTACTTTTACCATTGCTTTAATTTGATTTTCCTATTTATGCAACACATGTATTCAATTATTTATTTTTCACTGGTGATCTAATTAGTGATTATGGAAAGATTTTTTCATGCTAAAAGAATTTTATTTTCGTTTTATATAATATTTATATGGTACCTATGAACCTATGTATATGTTGGTTTTATTTATTTATATTACTTTATGAACTATGTACATTTTTATTTATGTATACATTAGCACACTAGTATTACATATATGTTTATTTGTATATATAAGACTGATTTTTTTTGTAATTTCCGGCTACATTCTACATTTTACATGTACCAGAAGTGGATTAGATTATTTTATATTAGATTGTGACACAATTTAGAAATGTTAGGTATTAGAAAATATACTTTCTAAACTGTCAAGCTCTTTGAAAATCCCATAATATTCTATTCACATATATGAGTGTTTATCAATTTTAATAATAAAGTAAATAATTTTCAGATGAGATATTTAGGGAATTCAGAGAATACACTAAACTATTTCCAAAAGGCTATAGAATTTGGACAATTTGGCATGGAGTAATTTGCCTTAATACACCAGAACATGTAGAAGTATGAATTAATATTTATATTTTTTGAAAAATATATGAAATAAGTTTTAATTTTGTTTTTAGGCAATCTTATCTAGCACACGTCATATTAAAAAGAGTCTAGTTTATCATCATTTGCAACCATGGCTAAAAACTGGCTTATTAACTAGTTCAGGTAAGGAAAATTTCTTTAATAGATTTTTATCCAACTGTTAAAAAAAGATAACATTTACGCGATTTTTCAAAAATATGCATAGGCTACTAAAGTTTGACTGGTATGTCATCAGTTTCTGAACTAATAAATAACAGACATTAAATATATCTATCTTTGCCATATACATGCTTATTTATTCATTGTTTCATATTAGCTCTCTGTTATATGTTCATCTCGTTTCCACTTCTCGGAAAGAAAACGATAGATAATCACGTGAAGACGGAAATACCAAACTTCGATCTATCATTTCAGAATAAATTTTAGGTTATGTTTCAAATGTATTTTCGATCTAACAATAAATTTCAAAATAAAATTGAAAATGCTAATAGAAAGAAATACACAATTGTAAATCACAAAAGACTAATAACATCAAATGTGAACGAAAATTGGCTTAAAAACATCAAAATAGACAACCATTCTAAAACTATGGTCCCCTTTGGAAAATATTAATTAAATTTATTCATAGTATTAATTTTTTGAGTAATTTATTATGATAATAGAATGAAAAAGTTTTAATATTTTATTTTTTTATGATATACCTTACCTATTCATTTGAAACTAATACTAACTTATAATTCTTGTTCATCCTAACTGTTTGAGAACCTGTATGACGTCACAAAATTTCCTCAAAATTTTACCCAGACGAATATATTTGATGACATGCTGGTCATCACAGCGCGGACAAACTATAGACATGTGTGCTTTTTTTTTTCAAATAATTTTATGTTAAGGATAGTAGATAACGGGAATAGTATCAAATAAAAATTGTAAATACTGAAGTCCTATTTACAAAGGAAAGTTAAAATAATTATTTTAAGATATGATATAAGGTATCTTTACAAAAAAAAATTAAATGGATAGTTGATAATTACTTGTTAAGAAGTTTATTTTATTTCTTGATGTTTGCTTGATTTAATTAATATGATCAATAAATTATAAATTGTGAAACGTTAATCAAGTGACCTATGAATGTGATTTTTCTTTGTTCAAGTAAATAAAATAAATAAATTCATATAATATAAAAATAATAATAAGTTATTTCATTAATATTTATCAAAATTTGTAAACTGCAAATATTAGTTATTTATTATACTAGTGTTTTATTAGGTATATAAAACACGAGTGTAATACAAAATTTTATCCACAACTCATAATTATAGGTATCGAAGAAGATTTGTCGTAACGTTTAACGTTGATTCAATTATATAGTTTCTCAAAATACGGTAGATCATGAAGTGGTTGCTAAGTAACAAGCTGTTTACAGTGTTTTATGGAATATAAAACACTAGTGTTTTATGAGCCATATAATTCAACTGAAATCAGTGTAATAATGTCTTCATTATATATGAGTTGTGGATAAAAATATTTACTATTTTAAATAAATAAATAAATAAATAAATAAATATATCATCACGCCTTCTACCCATTACTGGGTGTGGCACTCTGCCGATGCAGATCTCGGTAAGTGATATATTTTGCGCGTGAAGTGCGGTTACCAGTCGTCAAATCAGCTAAAAATTGAAATTTAAATATTCAATTTTCAACTATCCGTTCAATTAAAAAAAAACAAATTGTCATATCTTAAAAATGAGCAACTAAATAAATTATTTCAATGTTTAAGAGACTTTTAGTATCTACAATTTTTATTTAGAACTTTTCTCTCTGTCTATTACAAACAAAAAC